>JBBPDE010000128.1:12219554-12242416 GCA_037974605.1 Nannopetersius ansorgii
AATCTTCAGTTCTGTTTGGACTCACTGCTCTCTGTCTCTCTTTTTACTCAGCATTTTAAAAATTAGAACAGAAAAACATTGTATCTGTCTCCTCATTTACATTCCATTTAATTTTAAGAATTATATTTTTAATACATTGTTTAATATGCACTTTTTAACACACTGTTGTCACGTCTGGGCCATGCCCGTTTAGAAAGGAGGCACGGGAGCAGACTTCTATGTTTTTTTCTTTCTTTATTTGTAATGAAAATAAAGAGGCACGTGGGCCAAAACTCAAATAAAGAATGAGGATACAGGCTAAATCCAACCAGAACACAACTCAGGTGTTGGAAAACCGACAACCACTAAACACAGACAGCCTCTTTTTACAGGCACTGAAACACAAAACACATGTAATTAATGATTGCCTCTTCCCTGGCCAGAGAGACATTAAGACCACACCCCCAGTCAACCTAAAAGTCCTTCTCATTAATTAGACAATTAAGATTAATAAGGCCTCCAGCTTGACTGGGGATGTGACAACTATTCCCTTGTAAAGCACCTTGTGATGATATTATTATTATTATTATAGTTATTATTATTATATAATAATAACTATAAGTATAATATATAGTAGTATAAGTAGTATTAATAAATGTGACCTTTTAATTTTTATATTTATGTTTCCTGTTGGGTCCTTCACAGGACTTCACACATGTCCCTTTAAAATGCAGGTTCAATTCAGAGTCTGGCAAATCTCATATTGAACACAAGACTATAAATATACAAACAGACGTTTTCTCTGACAATTGTTGTCTGACCATTCTCTGTCAACTTTGCAATCTATGAGATATGGAAAAATGAAGTGCAGATAAGTGCTACAATTTTGAATGAATGCAGTCATTTAAAATGAATGTTAAAAAAGTAACATGTCCATGCATATTTACTGACAGTAAATTATTGCAGGGTTTTTGTGCAGTTTTGAAGCAAGTTGTGACTAACTCTTGATTTGTTAACAACACCTAAGAGGTGTTAGATCAGCAGTAAGCACAGAACTCTGTTTTTGTCAGCAATGCCCTACAACAATATTCTGTCAGTTCAGCCACGAAACGTGTACTTGTGATAAAATATTTTTTTCAGGATTGCTAATGAGGCAAAGCAAAAAAAAAACAAAAAACAGTTCAGATGAACTAATGCAATATTTTGTAACAACCCAAATGCCCCCTAACACTTTAAATCAAGCGTCTGTTCAGTTAACTCAGCTTACCTTCTTGATCCGTGAGCTTCTCTCCCACTGCTTTCAGTTTGGTCCTGAGATCAGATGCCAAAATGAAGCCTTTCTTCTGCTCGTCCATCAAGCGCAAGGCCTTTATAATCTCAACCTCGGGGTTCTCTTGCTGGAGCTGTTCATGCATCAAGGTCAGGAAGGTGGAGAAGTCCAGATCCCCGTGCTTATCTGAAGGGAATTATTTTTATCGCAGTATAAAATGAGGGCACAGTGCAAGTCAAGTCACTGGTTGCGAATGAAATCATGTATCATTTCACACTAACTATAGATAATGATTAGTCAGGAATTAAATAAAAATATTGGTATTCTAAAGACTGGTTAAGACTGGAACAGAAATCAGAACAGCTAACCAATATTATGCTTCTTCAGGTGCGTGTCCACCTCAGTCAGGGTGGGACTGCAGCCGAGGCATCTCATCACCGTGATCAGCTCCTGGGCTTTGATTTTACCTTTGTGTTTTTTGTCATACAGTGAAAAGCACTCTTTGAACACTGGATGAAGAAAGGAAAGTGAAAAGGTGAATGATAATAATAATAGCAATTCCACTACATCAATTACTGCTGCCACTGCTACTACTACTGCTAATGATAGCAATTCTACTACTACTACTACTAATAATAAAAAAAGATCAATACGACGACTACTACCACTACTATTACTGCTACTACTATGACTGCTGCTGCAACTACTACTAACAATAATAGCAATACTACTTTTACTCCTCCTCCTACTGCTACTAATAACAGCAATAGGACTTTTACTCTACTGCTACTAATAATATCACTACAACTACTACTACTGATACTAAGAATAACATTAACAGTTCTACTAATAATCATAACAGCAACATTATTTTCACTTGTACTACTACCGCTAATAATAATAATAATAATAATAATAATAATAATAATAATAATAACAATAATAATAGCAGTTCTACTACTACTGCCAATAATAATAACTGATGAGAAAAACACAGCTAATTCCACTTACTAGTACTTACTAATGCCACTAATAATAATAATAATAATAATAATAATAATAATAATAATAATAATAATAATAATAATAATAACCGATGAGAAAAAAACTTCTGGAGAAAAAGTCTCCCTTTAGTTCATTTTCGCTCTCTGTGGTGTTCAGCAGTTCTCCCTGTATTATATGGTCGTTAATGTAATGAGCTGGAAGTGTGAAGGGGTAATGGTTATGTTGGGATGGTTCCGTGGAAAGCGGGGGACAGGAAACTCTCCTTCCTCTCCAGTGAAGGGTTTAGGAGAGCTGGCTGGCCCTCGCCCAGATCACTTCATCCTCAGGGCACTTAAAGATAAGCTCCGTAGAGGCTCGGCCGGTAGGTGCTGTTCGCTCTGATTTCAAGATTTTAAGCTTCTTATCATTGAAGACGTTGTTTTAAAACTTTATCCTAGTTTATTTCCTGAGCAGTCCCCTTGTGTTCAACTCCTCCGTCCCGTCAAACTCTGAAGCTGGACCGAGTTCAAGAGAAGTCCTGATAGTTTCTCCTAGTGTCAGTCGGACCTGATTGAATCAGGGGCAGAACAAACTACAAACTACAAACTACTGACACCGATACCATCCGCTGTGACAGACATAAACACGACTACGTATTAAAACTACCATTATCAGCTACGACTAGCCCAATCTGGAGTAAGAGTCTGACTCTCTTACCCGTGATCTGGTCGTGGGAGAGAAGCTCTGCCTGCAAAAACAAACGTGCGGAATCAAAGACAGAAATGTAGCAGGTTTTGCAAAAATACCATAAGAAAAGAGGTGCAGGAGACACTTGCCATGTTAGCGTCCACGGCAGTGCACACACACACACACACACACACACACACACACACACACATACACACACACACACTCAGCCACGCCCCTTCTCTTCCGCCTGTCAGATTATCTCCTGTCTATTTCACTGGGACTGAGAGCGACTTCCTAGTGCATTCTTTGCAAGTGCAAATGTTTTGCAGCGTGCATTCATTTCAACATTATACATTTGCAGTCGTTATTCTAAGATTAAGCATTTGCAGCGTATATTCTGAAATCATGCTTTTGCAGCATGCATTCATCTCGAGATCTCCGGCAGTTATTATTCTAACATCAAACAATGCTAAGATTAAACATTCGCAGCAATTATGTAATCAATGTGCTGCATTAATTCTGATTTACCTTTTGCAGCATTTAATAGTCTCAAGAATAAACCTTTTAAACATTTATTCAAAGAATAATGTTTGCACCAAGCATTAATCTCAAGATTAAACTTTAGCAGCAGTTAATTGTGTTCTGCCCCTGATTCATGCAAACGTTTTGCAGCATGCATTCATCTCATGATAAAGAATTTTTAAAATTTATTAATTCCAACATTTGTGGCATTAATTCTAAGATACAACTTTTTCAGCATGTAATCATGTCAAGATGAAACATTTACAGCATTTATTCATAGATTAAGCTTTTACAGCATGCATTAATCTCAGGATTTGCAGCTTTAATTCCAAGATTAAATATTTGCAGCTTTTATTTTAAGATATAACATTTGCTGCATTAATTCTAAGATTAACCATTGGAATTAATTCATCTCAGATTAAATAGAAGCTGCAAATGTTTCATAAATGTTTCATTTGTAATTAATGCACAGTGCAAATATTTAATCTTGAAGTTGTGCATGCTGTAAAAGTTTAATGTTGAGATGAATACTTGCTGCAAAATCTTAATTCCAATGACATTTTAAGATAAAACTTTAAGATTTAATTTGAGATCTAAGATTAAACATTTGCAGCATGCATTCATCTCTTTTGCAGCATTTTATGTAAAAAATGAATTTATTCTGATATTGGATTCTTCTGGTCATATTTACAGTCTTCATTTCCAGGCAGCTCTGCTTAGGGATTCACAGGGATACAACAGAAAGAAGCTACAATAGTCACAAGACCTTCATTTTTGTGTAACAGTGGTTATTAGTGGTAAAAAATAGAACTTGTATTTGTTTGTTTACAATAAACAGGAAAGAAATAGTTCACCTTCTGACATTCTTCACTTATTATGCTTTGCAGCGTCTCACACAGTCATAACAGTCAAGCAGCATCACAGTCTCACTTTATCTCTTATATGCAGAGTATAGAAGGCCCAGGGCTCTGGGATGTAGATGACTCCTGGATACTTCTTACGGAGGATCTTGTCATTCCACAGACAGGCAACCCAGACTGTGAGTAAGAGCAAAGCTATGGAGAAGCTGTACAGCAGAAACAGTCCGTTACTGTCAGGGACCAAGCCTTTACGTTTCTGGTGCATCACTGTAGCTGTCATGGCAAAAAAAGTGAAGACGAAGAGGATGAAGATCTGTCCTTCTGTTACCAGGTACCTATAAGTGAACAAAAACCCAAAAAATTAATGTGACTTGCAAATACATCATTTTAAAAGACATCCTTTAAAGAATCAATTTTGTTTAGGTATTATTTACGTTTACGGCATTTAGCAGATGCTCGTATCCAGAGCTAATAGTTATTTAATCCTAACAGTTTTACAGTCTGACCTTAAGTACCATGCTGTGACTTTTACATTGTTTGTACCCCAGGGGACTAAAATTTTTTTTTTTTTCTAAAAGAGTAAACACTCACGCAAAAACAGTATTCTTGTAATGTAAGTGATGCATCAGAAAAAATACCATTGTAAGATGGCAAAACAGGGTGTAATAGTATGATAAAATTATTTTAAGAAAATAAAAATGGTTCAACGGACCAAAGTCCTGGTTTGGCTCAGTGTGAGCACACCTTGGAAGCCGTGTTTAACAGTGACACCAGAGCTTGTTGATGTCCCAGCGTTTTATCTCTTGTCAGATGAGACGCTGCTTAGACCGCCCTCAAGTCACGGGTGTGCTGTTGTTCAACAACTGATACGGCCAAACTCTCCCCTATACGAGCAAAGTCTATCAATAATTCTGCCCTGACAGCACTGGGTTGGAGGCTTGAACTTTACAGCAGTAAATAATGAAAAGGTAATGACTGCGATTAGTAGAGATGTATCTACATTGATTAACAGCTTTAGTACAATGGCAGGAGGTAAGCTAGACTGCTTAAATGCTGTATTACTGATCTAAGTCTGACATTTCTCTTGGTTAGCATTTAGGGAATGAGGGCTAAACTTGTGTCAAACGTCCATATTATTGTGTTTAAGAGGACTGAATACTGACCAGTAGTACAGGGAACTAGGAGCCAGAAGCAGCCAGGCTGACACAGGCATTCTCTTCTCCTCTCTGAGGATGGTGAAACAGCCGGAGAAGTAAAGGAAGAGGATGAGAAAGAAAGGAATGTACCTATTGAACAAAGAGTTTGCACAAATGTACAGTATTAAGGAACAGGCCAAACACCCTAACTTTAAGTATTTCAAAATAATCAACCAAATACAAAAGCTTAATTTTTCAAAAGAAAGGATTGTATTCTCACATTTAAAATATACTGAGAATACATTATACATTCTAAATCTTGCTGAGAGATTTCAATCTAAAGATTTATCCTAGGCTAACAGTAAAACCTAACAGGAACTGTCATTAATTGTAGCAGTTTTTGCAAAAAACTGATGGATCTGGTATTTTATTAATATTGCCAAACTCAAGGCCAAAAGTGGGTAGAATAGTCTGGACTCCTACTAAAGCATAAGTAACAGTAGATCCAGCATCTATTAGTGTAGGAACTAACGTTATTTTTCTCTTTTTGAGATCCTCTAAATAAAAGACAAAAGCCAGAAAGTGTGAGCTGTGAGCATCACTGACACAGTCTAGGCGCTGATCCAGTAGAACACACAGTAACTACATATTAATGACTGAAATAGATCTGAGGAAGACAACCAAAGAAGTATCCTGTACGGGGGTATTCTCATTTGAAAAACTCCAGCAAAACTGAGTAACTATAACTACTTTCTACCCACCTCTGCCCAAGGGCAGGCAGTACTTAAAGTGAGATAATTGTAAGTCAGCACCAGTAAGTACCACTTGCTGGTTGTTCAGTACTTACCACATAAACCGTCCGAACTTTTCATCGTAGTAATAAAGTAGCTCAAATGTGTCAACCTGTCAAAGGAAATGGGAACTGTATACTTTCCACTTTCACTGATTTTATAACAAACTATTTTCAAAAACCCTGAATCTTATATAAATCAGTAAAAAGCCAAGTTTTATATAAATGCTGCACTTTAAAAAATGGTAAAAAAAAAAAAGTTTCTGTACCAAAGAAGGTGGATATAAGTTCTTCATAATGGGGTTCTCTCTCACAGACAGGTGCAGCTGATATCCACTGAGTAGTAGTCGATGATTCATGGAGTCTCCCACCAGGTTAATGCTGGCTCCCATTACAAAGGTAATGATGCAGAGGTAAACAGCAGATACAGGTAGAGTCTTTGGACTGCGGTCTATCAACTACAATAGAAAGGAGGGAGTGTGTTTATAGAGGAATCAAAAATTACAGCAACATTTACATGCAGACACTGATAAGAATAGCATTTGATTTACTTGTGCTAATAGTTACATCCAATGTAACGAATCAAATACATCAACATGAAGTAACATGTTTAGTCTTGCAGAATGTGTGCACATTTAAAGTAAACTGAATATCTTATTTCAGCACACACACATAATATCCAAATTAGAAATGTCAAATGTGACACTTTCAGGCCATTAAATGTGCATTTAAAGTGCCTTACTACTGACAGGTATTATTTTCGTGCCGTGTTTAAAGGTGAGTCAAGTCTCATATCAGTGTAGCAACCGTCCACAGAGTGTGATCCATTCAAATAATTTCAAATATTAACCAAAGTGCAATAGGCTAAAAAGCTCAGCAACTCCAGATCTATAGGTTTAGTACTATCTGGAGCCACAGCTGAAAGGTCTGCCAGATATTAAAAGAGAAGAAAAGGTCAGTTGGGTTTATTTCAGTCGTCTGGGTCATACATCTTCAGTCCAGAACTGCTGACCTCATCTCAGCACCACCCCTTTCATACACATGCCTGATTTTCTCAGTGCCCTTTGAGAGCTGATAAAAAGTCTCAGAAGGCTTAATTTTATCACTCACTGGAGCTGTAAAGATGACACTGGCAAAAAGCTTAACCCTCCCCTTAAATGACCAACGCCAACAAAAGACCCAGCTGCTCAGCGTGTCACAGAATGAGGCAGTTTGTGGTCCTTTAGGAGTCTTAAAAAAGTTCATATGTGAAAGCCTATACCTAGCCAATGGTATATATTCTCAAGTTTGTTTCTGTGTTTTAAAAAGCCCTCAAAACTCTTGGGTCCACTTCTCTGTCTTGCTCTTCCTGAGTGAGTGAATTACCATGTATTTTTCTAATGTAAGGGTATGTTTTACTGTTCTTCAGCAAATAGGTCACCCTTTAAAAAAGTTGTTGTCCAAACATCACAGGCTAACAGATCTGAATGTGAACATTTGAAGTAATGAAGAACAGTCTCATCCACATTCCATATTCCGTTTCAGTCGGTGTGTCTTTGGAGATGTCTCTTTTTTATTCATTTCGACCTTGTCTCTACCACATCTGTTCACCATGAACAGAAATGTACCTTCAGCAGAATGAAAGGTGTGATGATATTGTATGCCATGTGGAAATAGTCTCCAACAATGGGCTTATTGATTGGGAACAACTCAAGAGGGCACAGGAGCTGAGAAAAAAACACAAAAAGAAATAAAACATGATTATCTGTTTAAGTCTGACCCTAAGTCAAAACTCAAAAGAGACTCTAACTCTGTAACTCTGACTCATTTTTGTTAAGTGTGTGATAAATATATATTTTTTCAAAAGTTTTCATGACAAACCAACCATGTAAAATATTTGGGGTGACATGAAGGGTCATTTTGCACCTGGTCTTGTACTGAATAACAGCTAATTAAGACTAAAAATAGTGCAAATGCTCTAAACTGACTGGTATATTACATAAATTAAAATAGCCTCTTATAGTCACACCTCAGTACAGCACACAGGGTGAACAGTGAAATTCCTCTCTGCATTTAAGCCATTCGCCAAGTGAAGTGGTGGGCAGCCAGTGACGCATTGTGTGGGGACGGTACTTTGATGAAGGATACTTCAGTGGTGCCACTGGCAGTCCTGGGATTCAAACCCACAACCTTCTAATTGCAGCTGCCCCATGGTGACAAGAATCCGAGGTCAGGTCAGTGAGTAGTGAAATCAGTATTGGACACTTCAGGTTCAGTTCAGTTTTAAGGTCATAAATGACAAAAGTGTGTGTAACTAGATGTGTGTAAAAAGTAGAGCTTTCTATGACAAAACAACCATGCATTATGAAAAACATGGGCTGATATGAATGAGTCATTTTCTGCCTGGTCTTGTACTGAATAACACTGAAAATAGTGAAAATACTCCTGAATTTCATATGGTGTGAAGTCCAGGTCAGTGAGTAGAGAAGTGTCTTTCTTCAGTATTGGACACCACACACTCACAAGTATTATGTTGCTAGCCACATGCCAAAAGCGAGTCATAATGTGACATAATAACCTGCAAAGTGCCCAATAATTTATTGCTCATCGTCATATTTTTCAATAGTCAGAAAATATCCTCTGATGTCATGATTATCATTGCACTTCCAGAGAATGTACACCTCACTTGTGCTGTTTGCTTTCAAGATTAAATTCACTGCTAGACATCAGATGCTAGATGATTAACTGCTATTCTAAGATTTGGGTTGCACAAACAAATCAAAACTCATATTTGTTCTCATGCACTCATGCTTAAAGAAAGGAACCGTCTAAACAAACCTGTTCCTTTGACTTACTCACCGTGACTACAGGCCTCCCGAAATCCAGCACCCAGTTCTGGAGTGTGAAAAAGCACCAGAGGTCTAAGTGGAACTGAGGCATCTGCACAGTTAAGTCTATGTCCCTGGATCCATGTGTGTTACTGTGGGAGGGAATACAGATAACAGTCACTAAGATCTACAGCTAATATTTATTTATAAATGTTTCATGATGAGGCTGATAAAACAGACCAACAAGCAAGACATAAACAGAGCCCACTGGTCATCACAGCTGTGCAGCAGACAAGAATAGCCCGTTTGATGCTCTCCAGGTGATGTTATGCTATTTATAGCTACAACAATTGCACTTTTGTATTTATGCATGCTGCACAATATTGAAAATGTATCATATTAGTAGACGAATACTGCAAAATGCATTGTAACCTTCACACGTGTTGAAGTTAAATCGGTCTGCATATTTTACTTTTAAATCATTTAATTCATTTAGTTTAATAATTTAATTCTGCCTGGTTTATAATTTAATAATTTAATAATAATCAATAATAATCATTGAATTTAATAATTTAGTCATAATTTAGTCATATCCAGCTCCACCCTCAAAGCTATATCTATGTTTGTACCAAGCTTCCAGAATTTGAAGCAGTTTCTTTTGTGCAGCTCAACACACTTGGAGGAGATCACTAACCTCCAGTTCTGTAAGTCAACTAAGATCCTACCCACACACAGAGAGAGAGTGAGAGCGAGAGTGAGGCCAGTTGGGCTCTCCTGAAATCCTGATCACAGGTGGCTATGAGTCAAACTGTCAATCATAGAAACTATAATGCATTCTTTTCACTGCAGTTATTTGCATTTGTTAAATCATATGTAGGCCTCAATTCAGCAAATAAAAATGCGCAGCCCAAGGTTGTTCACAGAACACGGTTACAAATGTGATTTATTAGAGGGCTCTCCTGAATACTGCACTACTTAATTTGCATTAATTTAACTATTCCATTGTCCTTTGTCATACCTGTCCATTTAAACTCATGACACTGTCACATATAAGCCCGTTTCAGCTTATTCAAGACCAGATTCTTTTCTCTGAGGTTTGTAAGGTTAGCAGCAGCTGATTCCACGTTACACAACAGTACTATGACACAAATGTAGCCGTCCTTTAGAGAGGTTGTCAGAATCCAATCTGCATTATGAGTGTAGGGGAGCTGAGGTTTGGGGGAGCCCAATTTCCTTCCTTATTTCAGTAGTCAGTAGGAATGCACAGAGGATGCAGTTTTACATAGCCTGCTTTACATAGCCTGCAGAGACACACTCTAATCTCATCCGATTTGATCCTTTCAAATCCCCACCAAAAATCCTCTCACTGCGGGTTGGTCTCTGAGCCATCACGCAGGCTGCCTCCTGCACTCTGAATATCAGGTGGATGCTGCGCGCTGTCTGACTGTTCCATTGTCAATATCATGCATCACAATGCCTTTTCAGCCTTTACCAACACTGTCACCTAATCTGCGCGTTACAATAGTCGGAAGCCCATCATTATTTGTGCCAAATATTTCCTTGCAGGGGCTTGCAAGCCACACAGAGTTGGTAAAACTCTTCTGATTTCAACAAAGAACCAAACTCAGACATTCAGACTGTACTGAAGAGAAGCCTGTGTCTCTAAAATCCAAATGAGACAGTTTTCAGCCCAGATCAATGGCCTTTTGAAATGAGTCAAACCTAGGAAGAGAAGACAGCTGCACGGCAGGGTTCTGCCTCTTTCGCACAGTGGGCTGCATTGCACTTCCAGCAGCAGCATGAAGAATGCCAGTTCCAAAAGTACTCCTCTCCTCTCGTCCTCCTTATTAGGCCTGAAGCTGCAGCCCTTAGAGGTGAACGACCTCTGTCAGAGCTCTCCGCAGGTAGGTTAGCTGTGATGGTTTCCCCAACGAACCCTGCTCACAAAGCAGCCGCCTGGCCATTGGCCAGCACTGTCTCACTTTGTAACATGAGATGCGGCTCGCTGGCTCTGATCCCTTTAGCTCAGCCTCTGTGCTGCGCTGTTTCTCCCTCACTGTGTTCACTTGCCCCTCAGGACCAGCTACCTAAACTTCATCTTCTGATAGTTCTGCACTGGGAATCCCCCTTCCCTACATCTTTTTAAATTTCTAGTCCCTGCTATCCAAATGCATTTGATGTGTATATAATAGTAAATGTCAAAGGCCTCCATTAGTTAGGCCTTCACCCATTTTAATTGTACACACCAGAGGGTAGGTCATCCTAAAAGGATTAAAACTCGAAGTGTGTATGTGAAGAGGAAGTGCTCCTTCCTTTGGCAGTGCCAACCACAGATGGCTCTCACATTGATCTCCTGATGATCAGGCGCTCAGACAGTTTCTGACCTGCTTTTCTGGATCCAATAAGGAAAGAAAGGCAGTTCCTAAAGACATCTGATTCTTTTTTTTTTTTTTTAATAAAATCAAATACATTTGTAAGGGTGATTGTGTAATGTGGGATTTTTTGTAATCTAGGTCAGATGGTGGCCTAGTGGTTAGGTGGTTCCCCCTGCGATCAGAAGGTTGTGGGTTTAAATCTCAGGATTGCTAAAGTCACCACTGAGGTTTCTTTGAGCAAGGTACTGTCCCCACACACTGCTACCGGGGGGCCCTGTTGGTCGCTGTCCATTGCTTTAATTAGTGAATGGGTTAAATGCAGAGAAAGAATTTCACACTGTGCTGCACTCCTGTGTGACTATAAAGGGGCCGCTGTACTTTACTCTTCCAAGTTTTTGACTCTTACGAGGGGCCCCATGACATTATAAAATGTATAATAATAATAATAAAAATAATAATAATAATAATAGCAACATTATTATTATTATTATTATTATTATTATTATTATTATTATTATTATTATTATTATTATTATTATTATTATTTTGATGCAGCCTATAAGCCAGGCCCTATCTTAATGAATAATACAACTTTTCTGCAGTGAAACACCACTTTCTTTATTTCTTACCTACATCTTGATAAACTGATTTACTGGTTATTATGAAAATAAATATTATGAAAATTAATTTTGAAAACATGAAAACATGTCACGAGACAAAAAGAAAGATTACACAGTAATATTGTGTTAAGATCTTTGTGCTGACAGTTACAGAGGCGTCTGACTCACAGGAGCTTCCAGAAGGTGTTAAATATTTTTTAAGGACTTTTATTGTGTAAACCTCCTCGCAACTCTTCCTTCTGTGGGCACTCGTACTCTGGCTAACTTCAGGAACTGCAGGTCTGTTTTTACACTCTCAGCTCAGTTGGTGGCGAAGTGTAGAGTCTCTTGTCAAACATAG
This sequence comes from Nannopetersius ansorgii, assembly GCA_037974605.1. Taxonomy (NCBI): domain Eukaryota; kingdom Metazoa; phylum Chordata; class Actinopteri; order Characiformes; family Alestidae; genus Nannopetersius; species Nannopetersius ansorgii. Next base: position 12,231,928 of record JBBPDE010000128.1, read on the forward strand.
CATGTGTAGGCTTGTTTCTTTTTGAATCAAAATCGTGTAAACCTATTTCTGTTGTGTTTCAGAGATTAGACCTGAGTCTACTCAGCTGTTGCTGCAGCTGCTAACTCCAGTGCTAGCTGACTAGCTGCTCCTCTGCCTGTGTCTTAACTCCAGACTGGCATTTTTAAGAAAACCAAAAGAAAACAAATGTTGCTGTTTGATTTTTTTTGTGGTGTTTTGTTGTAGACATCGTGTACAACGAACACAGCTTCTTAGTTCTAAGTAATCTTGGTATTTTTTCCCTAGGAACCGGTCTCAGCAGTAGTGTACCTGAGCTCCGTCTGGCTAAAGCTAGCAAAGTCATAACGTTACCGATTTGGTCTTTTTTTTAAATCCACTAGGCAGCAATGAGTTTAGGTAGAGGGATCTTGTCTATTTATTTTAAATGAGCTGGTGAGCTCAGAAGGACATTTTAATGGGAGGCGGGTCGTGTGGTAGTACGTCTTGTGGGAGATACTTGTCAAAACGAAGGAGGCACCGGTGGCCCGAATGGAGACCCTGGCGGGATACGTTTATAAAGCAGCCAGTGAAGGCAGAGTCCTGACACTGGCCGCCTATTTACTCAACCACTCCGTGAGTGAGACCCGGTACCTGTTAGACTATGTGACCCAGCTGGCGGGCCAGCGATCAACCCCTCTCATAATTGCTGCAAGAAACGGCCATGACAAAGTGGTACGCCTGCTTCTGGACCACTACAGAGTGGACACTGAGCAGACTGGTACAGTTAGATTTGATGGGTAAGTCAGTAATACATTAACACTATTTTTGTTTCATGAGTGTATGTACTTGGGCCCCTGTTCTGTTTCTAATTGATAATGTTCCTACCTGTCTCTTATGCCCCCCCGCTCACAGGTATGTAATCGATGGAGCTACTGCTCTTTGGTGTGCAGCAGGTGCCGGACACTTTGAGGTGGTGCGGCTCCTTGTGTGTCACAATGCCAATGTGAACCACACCACCCTCACCAACTCCACTCCTCTCCGAGCGGCTTGCTTTGACGGCCGACTGGACATTGTGCGCTACCTGGTGGAGCATAATGCTGACATCAGCATTGCCAACAAGTATGACAACACCTGTTTAATGATTGCTGCTTACAAGGGCCATACAGACGTGGTTCGCTTTTTGCTCGAACAGGCGGCAGACCCTAACGCAAAGGCTCACTGTGGTGCCACTGCGCTGCATTTTGCTGCCGAGGCTGGTCATCTGGACATCGTGAAGGAACTGGTGAAGTGCCATGCAGCCATGATGGTGAACGGCCATGGCATGACCCCTCTGAAGGTGGCAGCGGAGAGCTGTAAGGCAGATGTGGTGGAGCTGCTTCTCACTCACGCTGACTGTGATCCTCACAGCCGCATTGAGGCTTTAGAACTGCTGGGGGCTTCCTTTGCTAATGACCGGGAAAATTATGACATTCTCAAAACTTACCATTATCTATATCTAGCCATGTTGGAGCGATACCGTGACCCTGAAAGGATTATTACCAAAGAGCTCCCGTCACCTGTGGAGGCATATGGGGGCCGTGAAGAGTGTAGATCCCCTCAGGAGCTGGAGGCCATCAGGCAGGACCGAGACGCATTGCACATGGAAGGACTGATGGTTCGTGAAAGAATATTGGGTGCAGACAACATAGATGTTTCGCATCCCATAATATACCGTGGTGCTGTCTATGCTGACAACATGGAGTTTGAGCAGTGCATTAGGTTATGGCTGCATGCCTTGCGGCTACGTCAGCGAAGCAACCGCAACACACACAAGGACCTCTTGCGCTTTGCCCAGGTGTTCTCACAGATGGTTCACCTGAAGGAACCAGTTCGGGCCTCAGATGTGGAACAGGTACTGCGCTGTAGTGTTTTTGAGATAAGACGCAGCATGGCACGCATGGAAGCCGCTTCTGAGGCTGAGCTTTCTGCCTGTACCGACAACTATGAATCCAACATCTTCACATTTCTCTACCTGGTGTGCATCACCACCAAGACTCAGTGCAGCGAGGAGGACCGAGCGCGGCTCAACAAGCAGATTTATGACCTGATCCGGCTTGATCCACGTACTAGAGAGGGTTCTTCGCTACTACACCTGGCAGCCAGCTCGAGCACACCTGTGGATGACTTTCATACCAATGACGTGTGCAGCTTCCCCAACGCGCAGGTGACCAAACTCCTGTTAGACTGCGGAGCTCTGGTGAACTGCGTAGACAATGAAGGTAACAGCCCTCTACACCTCATAGTGCAGTACAACCGGCCCATCAGTGACTTCCTGACCCTTCATGCCATCATAATCAGCCTGGTGGAAGCCGGGGCTCACACAGACATGACAAATAAACAGAAAAAGACTCCACTGGAGAAGAGCACGACAGGTGTGTCTGAGATCCTTCTGAAGACACAAATGAAAATGAGTTTGAAGTGCCTGGCTGCTCGTGCCGTCCGACAGCATCACATCTCTTACAGAGACCAGATCCCTAAAAGCTTAGAGGAGTTTGTTGAGTTTCACTGATCTGTTTTTTTGGTTTTTCTTTTACAATGATTACGTTTTTTTAACCAATCCTACGGTGCTGGGAATTCTTAATCAAAATTTTTTTGATAATTTCTTGAAAAACCTTCCTTTGTTGAAAGTGCTGGTCATAAGGACTTGATTTTATGCCCCAGCATCTCTACTGGTTTATTCAGACTGTCATGTCTGTCATGTACTGCTGCCTTTGAGTTTAATAAAAATTGGAAGCTGCCAGTACATCCTGCTTCAGGCCAAGTTGTGAAATGGCAATTCAGTCGAAATGTTCCCAACTCTTCATAATGAAAAGTCTGCACCTAAAAATGTTTTTGTATAGGCTGGCAGTGGTTGACGTGCTCTTCTTACAGAATATCTTTTGTAACATGCTTTAAAATCATGCATTTTGGGGGGCCATTGCTAAGGAACCGAACAAACACTATTAAGCTCTATGTGGTTTTCAGTCCATATGTGAAAGACAAAAGGTTTGACCGAACATTTTTTAATGGCTGCACTTTGCTCTTATGAGTTCTTTTTTTTTTTTTGTTCATAATATTTTATAAAAGAAAATATTTAAAAACAATCTATTTTCTATGGAATAATTAGCAGAGGGTTAATATACTAAAAATCCTTTTTGAAAAATCATTTTTAAGTACCCTAATATGTGCCTGTGACAGGTTCTTTAATGATTTATTTTCTTGTCCTCAAGATTTTTTGCTTTAACCACTATGCCACTACAAAATTAATTTGTTGAATTTGTAGTGATGGTTTGCTTCAAGTCAGAGGTGCCCAACTCTAGTCCTGGATGGCCCTGTACTGGGCTTGGGCTCTCCAGGACATCCCTGCTTTAGATAGAGTATGGGGACATGAGCTCTATTTGAGAAGTCTGCAGTGCCTACAAGGACCTTACTCTGGATGTTGCTCGAAGTTTTTACATGAGTCTGAGAGAGAAAGAGCATGTCTTCCCTCTTCAGTTGCGTGCGCTTCTATATTTAAGAGTGATATGAAGATTTGAGTCTGAGAGCATGACTTTAAATGGGATCTGAAGGATACCTTTGCTTCATGTCCTTGAGAACCAGTGATTGTAATGTCAGTGTATTTTTATTTTGAAATCGATTGAACCAACATTAAACAAACATGAAATGCTTGTTTTATTTCTGTTTGTAGTTTTCATTTATTTAGCTACAATTCTTTATTAGTGGTGTGACATGGTGTGGTGTAGTTGTCAGTTTCTGAACCATGCTTCGTTTTGTATTAAGGTTCAGCTTGCATTATATCACACATGAGCTGAAATGTGGGTTTTGTTACGTATCAAATGTGAAACTGAAACTAAAATAAGAACTCCGTCTTCTTGAATTGCTCGTGCACTTTAGTTTTTGAGGCTTGGAAGGAGCGTTGTATCTAATTGATGGCCCACACTGTTTATGGTCAGGCTATATTTGTAAAGTTTCATTGCATAAGCAGTATTTACCAAGTTGCTTAGCTAACACATCTTTTTGTTGCAGTGAAGACTAATAACTTACATGACCCAAGATTAAAAGTGTTTTTTTTAGCAACAGTTATGTCAGTCTGTTAGGAACAGCTGTAGAATAATGTGGCCAGTGAGTGCAAAACCACAGAACAAAAAATTGACTTTTTAAAAATTGGTAAGATGTCCTTGGCTCGATAGTTGTATAAATTGCCAGGTAGAGATTACCCCAGTCTCTGGAGGTGATATCCATTTTAGTTTTAGAACTTTGTGTTTCACAGACAAGCGGAACATTGACCTTCTCATGTTCCAGGATGATTGTAGGGTGTCGTGTGTCTGACAGATTAAACAGACATCAAGAAAACACTGGACACTTCGCACGAATGTGTCATCTCAAGAAACTGGTGAAATCCTTACCTGACAGGAATGATGCTGCTATTATGTGTCACCATTATTAGAAGATATGATGCAAGAAACTAGAATTTTTGTCAGTTACAGTTACGTAACAGAAAATAAGCTGCATCTTGCTATTCTTAACACCTTTGTTTTTGTTAAGAGAAATTGTTTTCATATGATTGTCATGCTAAAACATGTTTATTAGTGTTGTTCAAATCTGAAATCAAGGAAAAGCTTGCAACACAAACCAAACATTTTTTTATTTGCTTAGCCAATACCCATACACTAATCAGTTTAAATCTTAAGGCATTGATTGTCTTCATCTGTATCCATTTTTTGTACTTCTATAAACCAATGCAAACCATCTGTTGCTTTTGAATCTTTACAAAGGTTTCACAATATTAGATTTATTAAATTAGCATCTTCAATTTCTTTGATGTACAAATACATTCACTGTAGCTCCAGTAGACTGCGTTATAAAATGGTGCTCTCATTCCATCATAGCAAATATAGATAAAGGTGTTTTACTAATAGGTCTTCATTATACCCAAACTTTGCTCTTGCACAGTACCTTATCTGCTTGCCCTGCATTAGTTGAAGCTGAAAAGGCTGTATGCTTTTCCTGTCATGACCCAACTCTTAAAATTGCAATTGACACTGTTGCAAAAAAAAAAAAAACCTACAGCTAAACTGCTGGCCAGGGAGGAACTGTATAAATGACAATGTTTAAATGGCAAATGTTTGGCAACTCAATTGAACTGAAGTCTAGAAGCTCACAGCAGAGCCAAAGTCTGTTTAAGGTGCCAAGTAGTGTCATAGGTGTGTGCAAAGCAAAATCTCCAAGCTTTTATAACAGTTATTACATGTTTATATTAGATAGCCTTGCTCCATTTTAAAGGGCAGTGTTTGCTTATTTACAAAGTTCAAGTCTATGACCAAGTGCATCAACATGGATTTATTGCTAAAAAATCTTGTCAAGTGCTGATGTGTAACTATAATGCTGAAGTTGGGGTGTAATTAATAGCCCTTTGCACTTCCATCTAAAATATGCTGTATGTTATGTGTGAAGTATTCTTTACTTTTCACCCGTGCACTTTTAATAATGAAATGACTTTGGACTTGTGTGCTCAAGACCTGAGTCTTAAGTCTTTGGTCATAAGTTACAACTCATCAGAGATGTCTGTCTTTCCTGCAGCACCACAGGCCAAGTATGTGGAAGATGATTGGTCCTGTCAGAAAGTGGGCAGGCTCAGCAGTGCATGACAGGTGTTGATTGGCTGAAGTGCTGCAAAGACATGTCCTCGCTCCTGAAGAGTCCCTGAGTGAAAGTCTGTGAGAGCGAACACACGCTTGCCAGGGCTTTACCGCTCCTCCTGGGTCTTCTCATTGCCAACATGCTGTTCCTTGTTTCGTCTCTGTCTATGAAAGAATCCCAGCTGAAAACAGATGAAACTGATAGTAAGGCTTTACTCAAAATGTCCTGTAGGACTGTCTGTCTTAACCTTTACAGCTAAGCTTATTAATACAGAATACAATGCAGCAATTAACAGAATTTTCAGCAGTGGTGTAGTTACAAATGAGTTTAAGTCAGAAAATAGCATGCAGATTAAAGCAGCAGCCCCAGTGTAAAACAGAAATAGAACGTTCAGGGTCACATGTTTGTCAGTGCAGCACATTTGACTGTAATAATGTAATAATGAATCAGAATTACATGCCTTCCAGAGTGCTAGAACTAGCAGAGCCAGAAGCTGTAGGCCTCCCAAAGTGCTTCCGATTATAATCCAGATGGGAATTCTGTAGTCTTCATCCTTCCTAATCTCCAGGATTATCTATGGGCATCGCCAAACAAAAAAAATCAAGGTCCATCTCTCAGTTGAGAGGAGATGTGTCAGATGGTTTGATTTCCTTTGATGTTGTAGGTAAAGACCATGTCTTTGGCACATGTCTTTTCTTCAGATTCAACCAATATTATATTTGTAAGGTTACTCTGTAGTGCTTACATGTCTTGTAGGTCTGTCCTCATGCAGGAACATAGGACTGTGTGGGCTCAACTCTATGGCTGCTGTCATCACGACCTCTAGACTCCTGAAGTTTATCTGAAGGAAATAACAACCAATGTTTTATTTTCCTCTGAAACGTTCCATTATTGGCCACAAAGCCCCATGTTATGGGTTGTTCATTTAACTCAACAGAAAATCTGTCTTTTAAAAGTTTTTTTCCCCTGAGGCCCTTTTATAGAATGTTGAGGTTTTATGTACTACTAACAGTTGTAATTCATTTTTATGTCTGTTTCTGGCAAATAATTACTGATATTTTCCAGTGCCTCACAGAATCAAACAGGCTGTTTTTGTTATTGTGGCTTTAAGATTGATGCATGTAAATGTCTCTTTTGACTGGCTGACCTCTTTGCATATGAAATATACACTATATATGGCATATAAACAGCTCCGGGAAAAAAAATAAGTAGTATGACAATTGTTCTATACTAGTGTCTGTTAAATTCCTACACAAGCACCTCATTCTGCTCAATCAGGTACTGATTAGTGATCACCTGAATCAAACCTTATTTAATGAGTGTAAAAAAAACCCCCAAAAAACACTGCTATAATCAACACTGTTATCTTGCATTGTGACCAGTTGGATGGGAAAACAATATTTGAAGTACATTAATATTAATTTTTGCCATTTTATTTAAGAATGAACAAGAAGTATTTAATTATTCCGTAAACACTGAATCATTTCTCTTATTCTGATGTAGTCATTTCTTTCAAGGAACAAAATTTTAAAACCTGAAAAACTGAACATTTTTGCAGTGGTCTCGTGTGTGCGTGTACACTTACTGTCAGTAGTGTGTGAAGGTTTAACCACCCTGTCACTGTCACACTGATGTCCTGTTGGGGCAGCAGATTGAGGCTGCACTGGGTTGACAAAGCCTGCCCGGTTGAAGAATTCTGTTGAACACAACAAACAGGATTCAGAATTTGACTAAAGATTCAGGATATACATCAAGTGCAGTTGTTAATGGCCTACTGTAATTGCTGTAAACTGTTATATCATATATTTTTTCCACTATACTAATTTTTATTCCAACTGAAAAAACAAATAACTGAAACCAGAGAGCAGGAGCTCTTTGTAATCACTGGATTAAATAAAGCCTTAAGAACAGAAAGGTATTGACCAGCTGTTGGGTGAGAGTGAGGTCTTCAGTAGAGGGCAGACCTGCCACAGTGAAACGTGGAGGGGTGCACTGGGAGCCAGCAGTCTGAAGAAAATAAACAGGACTGTAACTAGGAAAACATTCACAGACCCGTACGCTCTAAATCATCACTGACAGAAAAGCACAGGCTGATCTACTTTTATGCCCCACTTTTAACCGACATACTGCATTTTTAACACATCTACTGACAGAAAGACAAATATTGACAATATTTAGAAAATAACAACTGCATAAATTTGTCTTAATTAGTAGCACCCTTGGTAAAAATAGACAAGCAAGGTAGCCTTGGTTTACTGTGTAATGAAAATGGTGATGCACCTTTAAAATCCATTTTAACAGTACTTCATTCTTTACCAAGGGTATCTAAATCTATAGAACACTGTAAATAATATAGCAATATAGAAATAATCAAGTAAATATTTAATAGAAACCAAATACAGTACACAGACAAAAGTATTGGGTCACCTGACCATTACATCAACATTGACATTGCATATATAGACTTTAATATGGAGTCGTTCATCATTTGCAGTCATAAAAGCTTCCACTCTTCTTGAAAGGTTTTTCACAAGATTTTAGAGTTTCTGTGGGAATCTGTGCCCATTCATTCTGTAAAGCATTTACAAGGTCAGGCACTGATGTTAGATGAGAAGCCCTGGCTCACAATCTCTGTTCCAGTTCATCCCAAAAGTGCACTGGGACACAATCATGCTGGAATAGAAAAGGGCCTTCTCCAAACCCAGAAAAACAGGTTGTCCCAATACTTTTGTCCATTTAGAGCATGTTACAAAGAGGACCCTTACCTGATCAACATTCATTTTTGAAATGTACAGAAGCTGATTGTTGTTTTTGGTCACAGCGAAAACCTCTAGAGTGAAGATCAGGTGAGTGACAGGGAACAGACCAAGGTTCTGAAGCTGCAGTGCAACAAGTGAAAGCAGTCAAAGGACTAACAATGAGTAGTAACACACTGAAATGACCTGAATTCACTGAGGTCGTCATTAAATCTGGCCTGAGGCTATATCATGCTCTGAATCAAAATGTCTACAGTTATGGAGGATATCTTCACAAGAAGAGAATTCTACCTGATAAGACGAGTTAAAGGTTGGCCCAATAACTCCTAGATAACCCTGAGGAGGCTCGGATTTGATTTCAAAGCGAGGTGGGTTAGAATTTCTGGAAGATGAGATAAGACAGAATGAGACAGCAACACTGTACAGCTTGGTATACAGTATGTTCTTTTTATTAAAGGTCCCATGACATGAAAATATCACTTTATGATTTTTTTTTTAACATTAATACGAGTGTAAAGAGTGCTTTGATCATCCTGCTCTGCCGTTGAGAGAACGACAGCCCCGATCTGGAATTTGGCCCCATATGTTGTCATACGGGGAAAGGTTACCTCCCCTTTCTCCTGCTTTGCCCGCCCAGAGAATTTGGCCCCCTCCCCTAAAAATTAGCTCCACCGACTGTCAATGCTATGTGTGAGAGACCACTTTTGCCTGTAGACATCATGACTTGCAAACGAGTGAAGCGTGGCAGTTGCTTGGTGCTTAGATGTACAAATGAGCACAAATGCTCTGTAGAGCATTTTTTTAGCCTCTGTAGAACCATTGCGCCGACACAATACAGAGCTGGTCTTGCTGAACGGCTGAAAATTAAGTCTGAATCTTTAATTTTGGTACCAACTCTCCTTGGCTCAACTACAAACCTCGCACAAAGTCAACTTAATGCTATATAATTTTGTTGCTTTGCTGTATATGCTTGCCTAGCTTTTTACCCTTAACTGTGGCTGTAACAGTAACTCTGCAGCCAACAGCCCAGTTAGCAGGCTACTGTCGCAAAAATGAAGGTAGACAGCATCCGGTATGTGTGTGAGTGGTGTGTGAATACACACATTAACTTGAGTGTTGTACTTCTTTGTTATTTGGACAACTGTGCTCCTGTTAGTGTGATGGTGTGCGCAATATCTGCCTTTCCCCTCGTTGAAATGACTGAGTGAGCTTCTCTGCAAACCAGGGTGATCAGATGAGAATGGGTCAAATTTAAGGAGTCTTACAGCAACAAGGCTATAGGCACTGATCTCAACTGCTTGGCTATCAAGAAAATGTCCTGAATCTCACTACAGACAAATACAACTGTCTATTACCCGCTATGTGACCGCAGTAGCCACTGCAACACACTGTAAACATTAGTGCATGGTACCATGTAGGCAAGCTGGCCCCTCCCCACTCTCCACCTTGCTCCGCCTCTCTCGCCCTCACCCTGCCTCTCTCCTACTCTAACATTTAAAGCTACAGACACAAACGGTGCATCCTAGGGAAATCTCACTGTGGGACTGGCTCTAAGTGGCTGTATTTCTGCACCAAGGCTGAATTTCGGAAAGAGAATTCAGATACAGTATTAGGGGACCACTAAGACTTATAAAAACTAGTGCTGTCAAGCGATTAAAATTTTTGATCTAATTAATTACATGGTGTGGCGATTAATTAATCTAATTAATCGCACATACATACAGACATTACAAGAAGCAGTTTTTCCATTTATTATTGAAAACAAGCCTATACTGTTATGTTGTGTGAGTATACCTTAGGCTACAATGGTCATGACATTATCAGTGACTGAACACAAACCTATAAATTAGGTTACAGTATATGACAGTTGTAACTTATTGAACACAAACCAATGACTTTGGTTACAACATCACAATCGGTTACAAATGACAGTTTTAATTATTACTGAACATAAACCCAATGTCTATGACCATGACAATTTTGTTTATTACTGAACACAGGCCTATCAACTAAATTGCTATGGACATTGTTGTTATTGAACATAAGCCTGTCACTTATGCTACACTAGTCTAAATTCTTATTTCTCTTTTAACCAG
>JBBPDE010000128.1:12242516-12266605 GCA_037974605.1 Nannopetersius ansorgii
TCTCTCTCTCTCTCTCTCTCTCTCTCTCTCTCTCTCTCTCTCTCTCTCTCTCACACACACACACACACACACACAGATTGAATGCACATGGGTTATGGAGACAACTGCCATCTGGACCGGGGGGCTTGAGTCTAGACTGTCACACAGTGTCTCCCCTACTGCACATGTTCTCTATTAATAACCTGAGTGCCCCCTCCAATCAACAGCCCTATGTTTAACCTGTTAATGCCACAGTGCCCTGCTGGCTAAGTATAACGTTTCCTGCAGCGGAGACAGAGATGAACATCTGTGTTAATGAAGAATAAAAGTGAAGGCATTTAGCAGAATCTTTCAGAACATGTTTATTGTGTCTAAAGTCTTGTCAGTACATCCCTTCCACAAAACCCTAAATATCTTTTAAAACTTTTTTTGTGTGAGAGAATGGATCAGCTTCAACATTTCCAAGCTGTACAGGATTTAATTAGCAAAACAGGCCTGAATTGGCAACTCAAATACTGCATTTCCAGAACTTCAAATTTGTAATAAAAGAAAAGATGGCCATTAGATAACTAAGTGGTGAGCTGGACCCAAGACAACCCTCAATTGGCTGAAGATGTTGCTCGTTTTTCCTCTTTGGGTTTATGGTCCAAAATGGCATTAGAGACTTCAGGCCATAATTAGTGTTTGTTGAATTCATTCTACTTAAGAGATTTGAAACATTTACCCACTGAAGATGAGAAATTATTGTATAATGCATCGAAATATTTTAATATATTTTGCAACAGATCTTCTGAAGCTGTCCTGTGGAATCTGGCAACAAAATGTAACGAGTGGATGTTTAATTCCTGTAAGTTTGAGGCAAAGACCTTTGTGGCTTTGACTGGTTTGTCCAGCACATCTCACAGATGCTCACTGGCCTGAGAAGTTGAGGCCAAGTCAAATCACTGAACTCTTTATCATGCTACTTAAACTCTTCATTAACTATTATTGCTAAGATGAAGGCCTGTAGCTGCAAAAATGTTTAGGTCGATGGTACGTGTCAAAATAACATCCACATCAATGCCAAAATGCCCATAAGCCTGATTCTTACAAGCCCTGTGTGCCTGCTCTCAGCATTGGACAGGGGTCAGCATGAGCCCCTCTGACAGGTCTGCAGCTACGCACTCAAGCTGCAATGCACTTGATGAGATGTTTTTCACTTCATCTGTCAGAGATTTTTATGTTGCAGATGATCTGTGCAGTACAAATATATTAAAGTCTATATAAGAGAAAAGTCCAGGGAGGTGCTTGTTACAGAAAAGGCAGAGTAAAGAGTGAGTAAGGAGCACAGAAAAACACTGTAAATATTTTAGTACCTGTTGCCCTGATAGGGAGTGCAGTATGGTCAGGTTGCCCGAGTTGGTGAGGGTGAAGATGATGACTTTCCCTGTGTGGTTAAAGCGAGGAGCTCCAGCCACGTACAACTGGCCGTAATACGCTGACACTAGTGATGATACAATATAACCTAGAGCAGCACAAACACACACACCACTCATAAAACTGCTCAATCATGTCGACTCCCTAAGGTTCATTCTGTGATGGCAGAAATATATTTTTATGGTTTTCTTACTTCATTCTTTGGTAAACTTAAAATAAATAGAGGTGGCAGTTGAGAACAGATTTATAGTGGCTTGTTTAAGTGCGCCCATGGTCTTGCCTGTGGCTTTGCCCATGGTGTGTTAACAGCACAGAACATCAAGGCACGTCAAAAAACACACATAGCCGGGTCAGGGCAGACCACATTCCTGGGGTTAGTCGATGGCACCTTGCCAATATTCCAGACACGCTTCCTCTCACTGTGGTCTGTTACTGTTACTACTGTTGAAAAAGCCTCTAAAGTTGTGCCTCTAATTAAAGAAATATATATATTTTTCTGTAATGTTTTTGTACCGAAAGTAACCATATATTATTTTTTATGCGACCATATTCCAACATATTCAACTTAGGTGTAAAACACCACATTTTTGTTAAATAAGATGTTTATCTCTATACTGGGATTGGACTAAACAGAGTGAATAGTCAGATATAAATGTGTGCATGGTTGTTACATCACAACCATGAGGAATTCTAAACGTGCTATTAATGCAGCTTAGTTTGCATATTTGTACTGGGAAGTGGTTTATGTTTTAAATCACTGAATATGTCCATATATGTATATATATATATATATCTAAACATTATTTCCCATGAAGGGCTCCTTTAAAAGCACAAACTCAGCTGTCTCTATCTGTTTGTAAAGAAATTTGGCTTCAGTGTCTCACCGAGGTAAGCTCCGTGGTTCTTCAGCTCCTCAGGAAACTCTTCCAGGTATGAGGACTTTGGCGGGATTACTTTGCCGTTCTGTGTCTCTTTGAGGACAGCGCCATTCCAGTCGTAGGCTCCCACAGCACCAATCAAAACACCATCCTACAGACGGACAACCCACAGGTTATAGTACAGATTTATTACTTAACTCAGTGGTTCTCAACCTGGGGTCTGGGCCCCCCTTAGGGGGGCGCGAGAGATCACAAGAGGTGCACACAATTTTGTCTGCACTAAGGTCACCAAAATTATATTTGTAGACGTTATTCAGACATTCTGAAAAACATAAAAGCGTGTGTATGTGTATGAGAGTATAAGAACAAAAACCTACAACCACTGTTTATTTTTTTGCAAGTAAAAGGTTTTTTCATTCTTATTGTGGGTAGGAGTTGGGGTTGGGGGTCCTGGCTTGTCTTGGACACAAGCAGGGGGGCTTCAAGGAAAAAAGGTTAGGAACTGTCAATGCTCGGCCAGTGGCTGGTAGGGGCCACTTTTTTGTTTTTGTTTTGGGGGCTTTTATTTTGATTTTGTGCATGTTTGTGTCTTGTTTCTCGTTTCCAGGTGTCTTGTGTTTAGTTTAAGTGATTGTGTCTTGTCATCGGTTTCTGTCTGTGCCCTGTGTTGTATTTAAGTTCCGGTTATGTGGACCTCTGTGTCTGTCCATCGCCTCCCTTTCATCACGCCCCGTGTTAGCATCACATTTCTGTTTATAAAAGTATCGGCCCTCAAGCCAGGTCTATGTTCTTGTTCATTTTTTGCTTTAATAAAGAAACCACAGTTATGGATGGATGCCTGCCTGCCTGCTTGTGATCACTGGGGTAAATCACGGCAACGTGGCAACCGCCGCATCGTCCGTGACAGGAACCACTGACTGATTGCTGAAATGGTTTCAAAGACAAGCCATTAAGACATATCTGCTAATCTGTGTATAAATACTTGTGGAGCAATTTACACTGATATGTTTATTGTTGTTCTTTCTTCAGTATGGGGTATGTGGCATGCTGTAAACCACTGCAGTGCGATTTTAAGCTAGAATAATAATAGAGCTGTGGTTGTAGTTCGCACTGTTCTGGTTAAAACACCACAAAATACTTCTTGGCAGGAAAGTCTTGGCAATAAGAGCCAAAAATGTATCAGATGTATCACATTAGCATTTGGTTTTACTTCTGCACTAAAATATATAGTATTGTGGTAAAAACGTCAGACATATTCTGTCAAGAAGAGTGTGCATGAAGCTCTGAAACAATAATACTAAAAGAGCAATGAGTATTTTGGGGACTGTGAGTGGGTCTTCCGTTGTAACAGACTTTGTACTGCCTGCTCTCTGTTACATAAGCTATTTGATGAAAACTATCAACAGTAATGAAGGAAAACAAATACTCACAAAAACAGACATAGTTTAGAGATTGTCTGTAATATGTCTGCACTTCTCTAATGACTTTCACAGTCACATACCCAAAGTATTGCTCAATCAAGACTGCTATCCAACAAATAGCAACCACATTTACACATGTACATGCAAGATGCATGCAGTTTCTCTCTCTCTCTCTCTCTCTCTCTCTCTCTCTCTCTCTCTCTCTCTCTCTCACACACACACGCACACGCACACACACACACACACACTCTCACACACACACACACACACACACACACACACACACACACACACACACACACGTGTTATGTATCTGTATCCCACATAACTAAAGCCTTTCAGGCTTTAACTCATAAATCTGTAGAGGAGGCTAAAAGGGGCACCAGCAGGCCACAAGAAATGACCAAGTAGGGAATTCTCCCCCACAACATTACGTTATATAGGATGTTGACTGTTTTTCCAAATCTCTCTCATTTTTGTGAATGAGTGTGTATTTGAGTCAAAAACTCTTCACAACATTAAATTCAGTAGTTCAACACTTATCCCAAATCAAACTGTATTACAGAATGATTTGCCATTCCCAGATAAAATCTACTGAGACTTGGAGGACAGCAGTTCAGAGCATTCCGTAGGAGTAAGAAAATGGCTGAATTTCAGACTCAGGGAATAAAAAGCTTGTTGCATGGACACCAGGAGAGCCAGCGCTTACAGCCTCCGTTAAATAAAGACAGCAGTGCAACGGCTCCCAACTCTCACATCAGCCAACTATTCTCTCATACAGCGTCGACGTGGACAGTTTGACAGAGTGCCACAGCACATTTGCACAATAAACTCCCTCGATGAGATCCTTTTCAGTGATACGGCTTGTTCTGCGTACCTTTAATAATTCCGTAATGATTCATAGAAGCCCCATTATTTGTGTTTGGATTACAAATTTATTTGTATTGTTAAAATGGGGGTATTGTAACAGTACTCAATATATTGTTTCCAAGATATTCCAAGAACAATAAAAATAATTTAGGAAAACGATAATAAATAGCTGCCTACCTCTGGGTACTGTTATCGTGAACCAGTTAACGAAAATGAGTAAAAGTGTGGCACAATGTCAAGATCTACCTAATTTCGACAAGAATTTTGAAATAACAGCAGAAAATATGGTATCAGCTCTCATTGTTCTAGATCTCATTCTCACAAAATGAGAGAGAACTCAAGCCATATTCAATGGTGCATCTGTGCATATTTATTTATACAAAAATAGGTCGAACTAGCTTTAGGGTCAGTATTTATTTTGCAGAATACTTACAGGTATAATCACAGAGGGTGCATGGTCTTCGGTTTTTAGTTGGATCGTCATTACTCATTTATAATCAATTACTTGATCAAATCTCAGTGAATTGGTTTAGAGATACCTGCAGTTGGCACATTAATCATTGTCTTATAATGTTTTAAGTCAGAGCATCTTCTACTAGACAAAGCTATACAAATAACATTTAAAGTGAATGATTGCAAGATTACTTGATGAACAACAGAAATTCAAATTGACAGCCTTTATTTTTAGTATTGTCCCTTCATTAGCAGAGAGAGGCAGGTTCAAATTCTGGTGAGAAATCTACCCTGTGACTGACCCTGCTCTAGCGTCTAAGCCCATCACTGTCCTGATAATAATCTCACAGTTAGTAAGGAATGGTCTGACTGCAGAATCAGGACAAGTAGAAAGAACACCTACTTCAGTGCCTCCAGTGTGCACAGGGCATAAAATAGGACATGAGAAAAAAAGAAGTGCAAGAAGGAAAACAACCTTATTGCTGAGAGAGAACGAGACTTGATCTGCAAATGTGATCTGTCTGGCTCTCAAGGACTGGTCCAATCAGCACTAGGAGAAGGTAAACAGCACAGAGTTGTAATGTTCCATGCCCGTGTCACTGAGCCAGGCTAATAAAGTTGGATCCAAGCTTTTTATTTTCAGCTGATTATGTTTTATTTGTGCAAAGTTTGATGGACACTGCCCTCTTTTCTAATAAAAGAAATGGCATTCTTTTTAACAATTCCATCGCAAACAAATAAAGCAAAACCATTCTTTTAAAAACACAGTCGCATGTATAACCACACACAGAAGAGACGAGGACGCAGGCGTGTGTGTTTTTGTGCAAGTGTCCCTCCTTGAAGCAGCCTGACTTCAACAAAACCATATGTGCTCTTTGGACTGCTTTTCCTCGAAAAGTCAAGAAGGAGGAAAAAAATTTTCCACGACGTTATCTTCTCTCTCAAATTGCCACTGTTCAGAGCAGCACCAAATATCCAACAATGTGAAGTATGAACCTGTGTAACTTTTCCCAGGAAAAGCTGTGCTCTGCTTGCCACAAAAAGCTCCCGTTCCCAAAGGCTCTCACCTGCACTTGATTATACTTATTGAGTTCCATACGAGGCCCAAAAAGTGATGAAATGTCTATTTTATTAAAACAACAAAGATTATACTCTGGCATCTTTCTAGCTCTCAGCATGCAGAGAAACCTGAGACATTATAAGTGGTGAGACATTATGAGAAATCTTGATCGAACTATATTTCTTCCCTCTCATTGAGTCTAAAAGCACACTTGCATGACATGTACTGTCCCTATATAAAACAAATGTATATCCTTTATGACAATATGTCAGGAGCTTCTCACATAAAACAGAATCACACCTAGTAGCTCTATCACATCTACCTTATATGGACAAAAGTAAACGGACATTCCTCCAAATCATGAAGTTCAGGTGTTTAAGATACATCTATTGCTAACAGATGGACAAAATCAAGTGCATGCAGTCTCCACAAACAGTCCCTGGCAATAGAATGAATTGTACTGAAGAGCTGTAGACCACCCAAACTCACAGAGTGGGACTGCTGTAGTGAGTATCCTCTGTTGCATCACTGATTTTAGAGCCATCTCTGGAAGAAACATTTGCACAAGAATAGTATGTGAGGAGCTTCATGAAATGGGTTCCCATGCTTGAGCAGCTGCACACAAGCCTAAGATCACTATGGGCAATGCTAAGCAACAACTCTAGTGATGTGTTTTCTTGGGTGGTAAATCTGATGGATTAATCAGGGCTTGGCAGATACCAGGAGACCTAACAGAAAGCATATTGCCAACAGTAAAGTTTGGTGGATGAGGGATATTGGGTGGGCCTGTTTTTCAGGGTTTTAAGGGTTTGTTAAGGGTAATATTAATGCTTCAGCATACAAAGACATTTTACACAATTATATGCTTACAAATTTGTAGCAGCAATTTGGAGAAGGCCCTTTCCACTTCCAGCATGATTGTGGCACCAGTGCAAAAAGCAATGTCCAAGGCGGCGTTTGAAGAGGAACTCCAGTGTCCTGCATAAAGCCCTGACCTCAATGCAACAGAACATTTTCGGATGAATTGGAATGTCAGTTGTGAGCCAAGCCTTTTTCTTTTGACTGAAGAGACACTAGCTCTCACAGACACACTCCAAAGTCTAGTGGAAAGTCATCCCAGGAGTGATGGTCAGGTGTCCACATAATTTTGTCCATGTGGTGTGTATTCCCTTCAGTTCATCCTTTCTTAAGATTTCAATTAGACTGTTGAGTTGAGACTAATCTAGTAAATAACTTACCTCCACAATGTGTGAGGAGAAACCTGCCTGAGACATCTGTAGTCCAAAAGCAGTTCCATTCTGGTTGGTACCTTCCGAGACAGGAAAATCAATGATTTTGGCTTGTTGTTCTCATTTACAGAAGTAAATAAAGACACAGTAAAGCCTGTGTTAGGATATACAAACAAATTCTAAAACGACTGCAATAAAAACAACATAACGTGAATTTATCTATTTTGTAAAGTTGTTTAATTTAAAGACGATTATACCCTCCAAGCTGAAAATCTTCTCTCCCAGGGCATCCACAATGTCTTTCAGAGCAGACTCATCAGTCACATTGAAAAAATGCTCCTCAGGGTCAGTGGCGATGAACTTGATCTCTCTCAGGAATGCTTCAGGATTGATCCCACGCCGGTTGTAGTAGCCAAGCACCTGAGGACACCGTCATGGAACATGATCCTCATTCACAGCTTCAGGAAATGCCATCATAGCCCACATATCTCACATCTCTCTGGGCAGGGATGCTGGCCTAAAATCACTCCTACAAACCACACTTAACCATGGAAATAAATGTACTTTAGAGCTATGAAGCTAAAGGAACATTGTATGGTTGCCGGAAGTAGCTCTTTGGGTAGGATACTTGCCTCCAGACCATGAGGTCATGGGTTTGAATCCTACCTTCAGCATACCACCACTGGGTCCCTGAGCAAGACCCTTAACCCCAAGTTGCTCCAGGGAGACTCCCCCTGAATCTCCCTGTAGTTAGGGAATGGAAGTTGCTTTGGATAAAAGCGTCTGATAAATGCCGTAAATGTAAATGTAAGCAACCTAAGAACACTACAAAGTAGGATCTCTTGGTTCGCCAGATAAGTGGCCCTTACAGTCATGCACGAACAGTGTAAAATGAAGCAGTGCCACCAACCAGGAGCACCCAGAGACCAGTGGGTGGGGATGGTATCTGGGATTCAAACCCATGACTTTCTGATCTCAGGGGAAACTACCTAACCACTAGGCCGCCAGCTGTACCCCCCTTAAGGCCAAAGAAAAGAGTCAGGAATGTTTCTACTGAAGACTTTGAGTTAAGTTAGTAAGCTTTACTGAGAAACTGGAAACTTTAACATTATTGTTAATCACAATGTATGGCTTTAAGGACAGGGGAGAACAGGAGAGAGTTGGTCTGAACTGCATGGTAAGTAAAAAATATAAAGCAAACTCACTGCAATTCCATACAGGGTGATGTTGTCCCTCTCACTTTCCTCCACAGCTTTCTGTAGGTCTGGGCTGTCATGTGATTCCCCATCAGTGATCACAATCATCACTTTCCTGGCATCTGGACGCCCTCCACGTTTAAATGCCTGGGATCTATATTAGCCAACATATAAAGATCCAGCGTCGATACCAAAGGAAATGCAATTTGAAATATCTTACTGCATTTATCTCTGGACAGTAAAGCAACAAACAGTAAAATATAATGAAAAAATTTGGTGAAGTATTTACAATAAAATTTCCTCTAAAACCCTACTCTGCTTTCTGGTGTACCGTGCAACATTGATTCCGAGTGCTGTGCGTGTCTCCTCTCCTCCCCGTTGGATAATATTCTGAGCCGCGGTCACCACTTCATTAACAGTGTGGAAATCATCCAGGTAGAATTCATGAACTACTCTCTCTCCGTACTGCACCACCCCAACCTGTAGAGAAAAGCAAATCCTGGCCATGAATGTATGAAGTACCTCAGTGATTGGTTTACACATTTATCTATCTCTCACACTATCTATTCATCTGTTCAATCAATACATATAGCAGTTGCAAAACAACATACTATAGCACATGATGATAACTGAAGGACAATACAAAAGTTTTATTTTTCTTGCTTGATACATCAAACATTGCACCACTTATTCAAGCTCTTTAATGTATGTTGCAAAAAATCAATACATAGAAAAAATGAGTTTCAGAAAGTCTCAAGGTGTTTAGAGCTCTTTTCTAATAGCCTATGAGGCCTTATAGCCTCCTGTCAACTCTTTTTCATGATTATCTTCTAAATAAACTTGGCATGCATTATATCAGACTAAACAGTCTAAACTGACCTGCATTTCTGTTTGACTATGGATGTTATTTCACTTGTGATGGATTTTAACTAAGTTAGCAATGGAATATGGACTTGGCTCTCCTGTCAGTAAAGCAGCTACACTGACTAAGAAACGCAGAGCTAAAAAAAGATGAATGAAGAAATCTTAAACTTATTTCTACATCACTACTATCTAGGTAAGCAGAATTTCACTCTATTTGTCTCTAAATCTCTATGTTACAGCTCAGCATCTTTGTGATGTAACACTCCTGTGTAGTTTTCATTTAACAACTGTTAATTGTACTGATATATTTATATGTCTGGAATATAAGAATGGTAAATGCTTATTCTACACCATTTCTTTACTATTAGACAGGTTACTATATAAGACAGGTCTATAGGCCATACTAACCTGAATCTGTCCTGGACCAATAGAAAACTTCTGGAGGATGTTGATTAGGAATTCTTGCACTTCAAACCAGGGGTATATAGAATTAGATCCATCCAGCACTATTACTATATCCATATACGTCTCACACCCTGACAGAAAACACGTGTGCACGCATTTAAATGCAAACTTTTTACAATAGAATGTTGGGAAAAAAGATTGATAATTCTGTAGTTATATAGAAAAGTAGCTTAAGCTACTGAAAACATAACCATTGGTCATGCATTAGGCTGAATGTGAAAAGAGAACCAAGCTGAATTTTACTCTGAAAGGCCGGAGCAATGCTGCGTGTGAAGTTAAAATTGTTGTCAACTTTGGAACAGATTCCTGTGCTGTATAAGGAGCTTCCACATTCATACGACCACAGTGGACCACAAGCCTGCAATATAAAATATGTCACAACACAGAGTGCAACCTTTGTGTCTTATTAGACTGAAGATTGAGTTGGACACTCATCCATATTTCTTTGTGCTTAACTAGGGCTATTATGTAAACCACACCTACCACAAAACTGTTATCCTTTGGGTTGGAGGCAAGAGACATCCCCAGACTCATTCTGTCCTTGCGTTCTAACACATTCTTTAAGGATATCTCTCCTTGAAGAAGACAAACAAATGAAGAGATACATTTCAGTAAAAATGTTATTCCAGATTGACTCCAAAGAATTTTCCACCAAGACGTACCTAAGTTTAGACGTGAACAGTTTGTATTGGTCCTGCTGTCCAGTGGACACCGGTACACATCACCAGTCTGATTTGTGCCACTCTTCTCAAATGGAGCTCCCACCAGAAGCCTGAAACCAAGTCAAAACAGTAGAGACATGAGCTAACTGCTGTTTATACTAATGAACTATTGATTATATTGTACATGGTTATCATAAATATCAAATATTATAATTAAATAGGAACAGAGAAATTAACTTGGTTGAAGTCAAACTCTGTGTGCCCCTTGTTTGTATCACTTTATAAATATGTAGAAAGTTGCTGAGAACATGCAATCATTCAACAGAGGACATTTCTTAAGCAAACACAGCTGTTATTCCCTGAAAAATGCACAAATTAAGCACAGTAGCACAGACTAAAGTTAATAATACCAGTGTAGAGTGCCACAGCGGAGAGACACTGCTTAATGCATTACTACTGCTTATGTTCATACCAGTAACGACAACCCACATTCTTTTTCCCTTTGGCCTCTGTGATGGATATATGGAGTTGTTTACATTCCTCTGGCAAGCTCTCGTGCCACTGCTCAGTCACATCCATGTGTTTTTTATAGAGGAAGACCATGCCAGTTCCTTCTAGAATGCTGTTAGCATATTAGACTAAATATAATAATCCCACCAAGCATACCTCCTCAGCTCAGTTTCCCAAAGCAGCATATCTGCGATGTTAATATGACCAGACAAAGCAATTCAAAGCTCAAAATTGTTCCAAACATTTTACATATCTAACATTTCCTTTAGCACTTTTGGCCAGGGTTTCTATATTTTGGTTATACATCACTGACCCCCAAGGTATTTGCCCCCACTTTGCTGCAGTAACAGTCACTACTGTAGTCAGACACAAGAGCATTAGTGAGATTAGACTGGTTTTGGATCACAAACACCCCTCCAACTCAAAGGTACTGGATAGGTGTCTATACCCTGAGCCAACAACTGGCATTAGACATGGTGGCTTTAGGCGCCCAGCTGCTCCAAACTGTCCCATGTTATTTTCGGTGCTCCTCTGTGTCTGTGTGACCAAATTCATTTATTCTAGAGAACATCAGGAAACATTTGCATATACAGTATCTTGGTGTCTGTTCTTTCACACTGAGATGGATCATGAATTTTAAAATGCCCACTGAAGCCCCTGGTTAGTGGAAATAATTGATTTCTGCTTGTCTAGTCATAGATCTTGTTAGAGATTTATCTCCAGTTTCTTGACTTCAAACCTCACTAATAATTCAGAACAGTAGAACTTCAGAATTTGCAATCGCCTCCAGCAAATACCACCATCAATGGGTCTGGATGCTTTCAAGCATAGTCAGCTTACACTTAAACATGAACATCCTGTTATTTTCCGTAGCATGTACAATAAAGCTGAAGATGCCCCATTTACCTCAGTTTCAGATCAAAAGAGGGTTTATTATAGAATATGATGGCAGAAGCTTCAGACACAAATGCTGCTCACTACACTAATGTTCCAAAAGACACAGAATAATTAAATAAAGCACCATCAGTATTTCGATCTGTGAGAAAACTATCAGTAAGGAAGGTTGAAATTCTGATGCAGATTCAGTGATGATGATGACCATGCATTACTGTTATATGTAAGGAAAAACAGAGATGCTGTTGTTTCTGAGAACGTGACTGTATGTGCAAGTCAGACTTTAAACATTAATGGTCCACTACACAAAGAAGGATATTATAGTAGGACTGTGGTGCATAAACCCCTCATTACCCCTCAGTGCAGTAAAAACATGGGCTTTAGACTACAGAGAAAATGATATGGTAAGATGTGCTATACTTCACCATTTTTCCCACAAGTAGTTGAGTGCATGTGTAGCACTAACCAAGAGAAGAGTACAGACATGAATGCTTGACCCCTCCAACTAGGCATTTAGTGGCTCTGTTACTCTGTGGGGGAATTTTTATGTCATGGTTTGGGCACCACTTGTCCTCTTAGAAGAGTCACGGCAAAAAATGACAAAATAATCCTGACTGGTCATTTTAATCCAGAGGTAAAATATTTCTATTCTTAGGTGAGTGGTCTCTTCCAGGGTGAAAATGCCCCCAACCTACAGGTACAAACAGTCACTAAATGATCTTATCCTCAATAACTTCCTTTAGTGCAGAAGTGTGGTAGACTAAAATCATAATACTGTGTCCAGGAGATTTCATTCTGATTTAAATTTGATGAAAAAATATTGCTGTGTAACTGTATTCCCTTAAGATACTGACTATCAATGAATGAAAATTAAATGTACAGAAAACCTACAGTGACTTGTCTTATATGGATTAATGTTGATCTACACTTGTTTCAGGTTCATGCTGGAGGACTGGGATATTTCTGTACTTCTTTAAATGCACTGTATGACCAAAGAACCAAACGTTCATAATTAATTTGCGCACTACAAAAGAGTTAATAATCCTGCACACTTCTCCTTCACATCTGCTACATCTTCACAAGGTATTTCCCGTTTTCTTCTTATGAATGTTCTTTTCCAGCTTCTTGGCTCAAGGAGTGGAAATTCTATCCATCCATAAAGTTATTTCCACTAAGTGAAGGATTGCACTTCATTCTTATTAAAGTGATTCAATCCTACATAAAAACAGATCATATCCTGATTAAAGTGACTTGAACAGCAGACTTGAATGTGTCAGTTCTGGAGGCCAGTAACAGGTGCTAGTATGAAGACTCACAGGAAAGACTGGACAGTCTCTATGGTTGATTTGATTGTCATTTTGATTAATATTGGTTGAATATTTCTCCCATTTTATATTCCTATAGCAGTACGGCATTTACAGTAAATTACAAGATGATTGTTTTGCACTCCTTAATGGTCTAATGCCAGGTTTCATGCCTTAGAAGACACCTGCCATTCCCTCTGGGAAGATGGTGAGATAGAAGAAATAATGGTTTGATTCATTTTTCAACTGTTTGGATCACCTGGTTGAGATATGGTTCCCAGGAGTCATTCCTTTGTGATGAGTGTATCATGAGTACTGGAAACAGAGAGTGATGAATTGGTCTGGGAGCAGAAGGGAATCACAGAAGAAACAGGATAGCCAGTGATTTTTTGGCCTGTCTATTAATGGCCATTAGCCAAGTAATCACACTTAGGAGAAAAAGGGCTAATCATTAGGAATTCTTCATTTTTGGCATCAAATGGCAGAGACTCATTTCCTGCAAGAAAGTGCAGCACTGCTTTTTATTCCTGATTCATCAGACACCAAAACAATGCTAAATTACAATACCACATGACTATAGAACTATGGAATACTGAACTGTTAAGACGTTTTAGGCCATTAGAGTCTACGAAATGAAAAACAACATTCCTGATGCTGCTCTGCTACTACAGAGTCACTCACATTCCTGACACATCACATACCAGAAGGTTTGCTTTCCGCCACTGTGTTAAGCTGTACTATGATGAGATGCACAGTGGGGGGCTTGGGAATAACAGACCACCACACATACTTTCCAGAAGCCACTACTGCTGTGCGAGGCTATCAGACAGGTTGCTAGACAAGAGCAAATATTTTCCACTTATTTACCTGCAAGCTTCAAAGGCCAAAACATTGCGCAATGCTGAATAACTGCGAGGTACTATCATGACGGAAAAACATCAAGCTTAAAAACAGGAAGCAATACATGGAGCTGGGGTTGGGTGATGGAGTTGCTTTAATGGAGTTAATCATTGTCTGGGTGGATGGGGTGTTATTATATATGACATACAGCTGATAATAACTGACCTTAAAGTGATCAACCTGTTAGAGAAATTTCCTCAGGGAAAACATTTATGTTCATGCATTTGACTGAAACATTTCTTACACATATGTCAAACTAGCAACAGTATTCAAGGTTTCAGGGTGATTTTCAGGTTAAAAATACCAATCAATCCCTTGGGCTTTGTATGAGACTCGACGTTTTGATGTTCTTTCACTGGTGTAGGTACCTTCCTTCATCTTTACCAATGATACTACAATCTTTTATAAAAGAAATGATTCTATTGATTATAGCAACCTTTTGAGATTCCAATTAAATACTGCCTGCAGATGCAGAAAGAAATCCCTGTAGTTTTATAGTGAGCATTACTGATCTATTTTTCATACTCACAAGACTGAAACTTAAGTGAACAGGCATAAATATTTGTCAGTACACTCATAAAAAAGGTGCCAAAAATGTTATTTGAGCAATGCTTCAAAAGAACCACCTTATTTCTCCACAGAACTATTTTAGGAATAATGAAAGTCCTTCTGTGGCATCACACATAGAACCCTTTTGACATATTTATTCTTAAGAATGTCACAAAAATGCCTTGAATGTTTTTTGTGCTTTTGTTCTACCCAGACCTGGCACCTCTACTCTTTTTATTTACCAAGAAAGAATGACTTTGAATGAATCATATGTTGACTAACTGCTATAAGAAATTGTACATGATTAACTGTTTAGAAAAATCCTACGAAGCGGAACACGAACTCAGTACTTGCCAGCAGACAGCACATGGGACTAACTACAAATCACAAAAACTGCTCTGAGAAATGCTAAACTGGGATGTGCCAGTGACTGTTCAGTCTCATGGAGAGTGCTTCCTTTTTCTACTTGAGAACAAAGAGTGCAATGAAGAAATACTACTAGTAAGTTTATATTTGTCACAAAATTGCTGCCAACTCTTGTGGTGTTGAAAGATGCAATATATGGTATCTTTTATAAATATTTGCTGCTTTTCTAAGTAATCACTAAAATTAGCCCACTCCAAATTCGCTCCAGAACCACTCAGTTTCTTTAAAAAGTTAACATTTTTGAATATAACATGCAATAATAAACACAAATCTGGTTAAAATAGAGTAAACAGTTACAGTGTTGCCATTTAATGCACTATTAGGAAATCAGAATGAAATATTTTTGTAAGAGGTGTTGCACCTAAGGCAATAGGCAAGAGAGACACCTGACAGACGTTTAAACGAAAAAAGAATGTCATACCATTTCTGACCAAGTGCTTCATGCTGCTGCACTGTGTAGCCAAACTGAGCCTCCTTTGGACCTCGGATGATTCGGGCATTCTTTGTGTCAATACTGAAGCAGTCCCGGCTCCCTTAAAATGAACAGAAAACTTTATATGGATATGTATTTCACATTGATGTCTGATATTATAGTAGGATAAGGATGCACCTCGACAAAAAAAAGTATTGTTGCAGACACAATATTGTGTTCAATTCTATTACTGGAACATCAGTACTAGGCAAAGAAGGGCATGCACGCTTGGTAGAATACCGCTTGAGCAACAGTATAAATATATCATCCACAATCCGGTCCACAGATATTGGCACTAAAGATAAGATTTTTTTGTTTTAAAAAATCTTGCATTATCCTTCTCACGGAATATGAGGAGAGAAGAAACATTCAACCTCTTAAAACAGTCTAATAGTACCCACTATTAGACTGTTTTAAGAGGTTGAATGTTTCTTCTCCCCTCATATCCAGTGAGAAGGATAATGCAAGAATTTTTTCATATTTACACTCCATGGAAGCAGGAAGTCAAGACCACTGTGTGAACACTCAAGTAGGTTTTTAAAAAAGCTAGATATAAAGGCTGGGACACATCCTTAGGTTGGTGTAGTTTTGTTAAAATAACTATTTAGAGTAAATTTACTTCAATTAATATTAGTTTTTTTCAGTTGCAGGGACTCTTACGATGTCTCTAAAAAAATGTTGACTTTACGTTCATGTCAACAAATTATTGGAAAGGTAAGTGCCTGCGTCCACTTGACACCACAGGAATCACTTGAATAACCACAAAACTCTGGACATGGCCATACACACCCCTGAGCTAAACCCTTGAAAAAATCGTTCAGTGAAGTGATAAGGAGAGTCTAAAAGAAAAGACCTAGCATCCTGGGGGACCTGTAGAGATGTTGTATCAAGCAGTGGTCTTCGATTGCTCACTCTTTATTCTCTTTAACCTCTTTAATCTTACAAAAAGATTTTATAGATGAAGATTCATTGAAGACTGTTATACAGCTAGAGGGAGGATGTACATTGTAATAATTGCATGGGTGCCAATTTTGTCAACCCTTGCTTACAAAGAAGAGAAAATCAACATAATGATCACAGGTTGATATTAACCACAATCTGGCATTAGATGACCAGAGGACACATTAATCAGGACACAAATCAGAAAGAAAGGGATTTCCTTATTTTTCTTCTTAAAATACATTCCAGAGTACATTCCCAAACAAATTCATAAGATGCAAGACCAATCACTGATCAAAAAGAGGATGGACAATGATCTTAGGTCAGTCTTACCCTGAGACACTTCATTCATATAAAATCTGGTTTCAGTTTAAAGATGTATTTGCAGAGGTCAGTCAAATGAGTGCAGGAAGACTTTCTACTGCTGCCAAGTGAGGCAAAAAAAACAACATATTGCAGTAATGACATCATATTGCTTTTCAAGTTTAATTTCCCCAGCAGGAAACTGTGAAAAGTGAAAATGGCTGGAACAGATGAAACGCCCATCCTCTGATAAAAAAGACGAAAGGGTCAAGACGATTCTTCATCTGGAAATGGCTTTTTTTTTGGTCTTCCTGTCTGTCCCTCTGTCTATCTCTCTTTCTCTATATTTCACAGCATTGTTGTCAAAGCATCTGCTGCGCAAGTCAGTCCAAGTTTCCTTATCTCTCCCTGTCTGATTGTCTTTTGAACCAGAGGTAGCTTTAGATGACATGATGATAAAAATACTCCAATAACAGATTGGAATGGAATTGTTTGATAAATCTCTGGATTTGTGTTGCGTGGATTCCTTCCCCTGACATGAAGTGTGCCTTCCAATCAGAGTGCTCTCCAATCAGAGATAAACACAGCCTGAAAAGCAATCACAGTTAATAGGAAGCAGAGTCATAATCACCTTTTGGCTGAAATAATACACCATAAATAAGCATTCTTTCACGATCTTTATATAACTTTATTTATGCATACTGAACAGGTCATATTGGTCACCACCCTTCCCTCCTTATTCCAATTAGACCAGGTTTGAGCAAACAAATGCGGCTTGTTTTAACCAACTTTGTTTCTCAGTTGACAACCGCTAATTAACACCTGTTTGCAAGTTCAAATTGTTATCCATACACAAAGTGAAGGTCTCAAAAGACTAGATTAGTTTTTCAAAGTCATGATACAATTATAGTAATATTTTTATATTGTTGCAATAGTTAAAGTTCCCCTGCCCTCAAAAATAGTTATCTCCTTTTGAATGGCTTATGATGATTACATAGTTACATATTTGGGTCAAAGGGGTCACCACAGCACAAATATTTTAAATTTTTCTTATAAAATGAAAAAAAGAAGAAAAAAATATTAGTAGAATGCTACTAATTAGCTTTTTTTATTTTGCACTTTATTAAGCTTAACTTTATCATCACGTCGTGGAAACTTATACATACAGCACATTTCAATTAAAGCTAGTCTTGCAAGCTGGAACTTACGTCCTAAAGACCTCTACATTGAAAAGGGGTCCCATGAGGAGCCCGAAAATCTTATATTAAACGTAGGCCATATTTTGTGAGCTGGCTTGAAGAACACAGGTTTGGATTCAGCTTTCTGCTCAGTGCCTTCAGTGAATAAATCAAATTCCATAATCAACACCTGATTTAATCTTGGAGCTGCAAGTAAAACTGGGCTTCCATGAGGAAAGAGGTCTGGAAATGGTTAAGCAAACACTTCGCCACACACAAACCCACCGGTTATTGTATTAATGCTGTTCGTATTTGTTGTAATGTAAGTGTTTTAACACCAACTTAACACTACTGCCCAGTAGTAAACAGCTTTTAAGCATAATTTTCTCAGGTCTCTAAGACTTATTGTACTGTACGTATATACAAAAAACAAATGACAGCTATTGTGGAGCACCTTCGAACAAAAATCATGGACGCAACTGTTAATAAAAAAGTTGTATGCTTCAGCAATTACGCATGCTGTCATTTGTTTTCTTGAGCAGAAGTAGATGATTTGAGGAAAAAGGAGTTGCTGGTGTTTTCACTGCAGACCAGGCTTTCAGTTTGGCTTTTCTTCTTCACAAGAACATCACCCCAAACGTATGTTGTGATTTTTTGGTTTATTATTTTCTTATATATATTATTGACTAAAGTAGTGCAGTAAAGTAGTGTAGTACTTCCATTCTGCTTTTGATGATGTGGATTTCGCACATCATCAGAAAGTTGACAGCAAACAAGCTGTAGACTCTTTAGTGTGGTGTGATTTCTCCAAACAGACACTATTTTGAGTGGCTCAAACTTTCCAATTTATTCTTCAACCAGAGAGATAAAGTAAAGTGTCCCCTTGTAGTCATGGATGAACATCAGTGGAAACACTAGCAGCATTGGGATTTGAACCAAGACTTTCTAATTGAAGGGGCAACTCCCTAACCACAAGGCCACCAGCTGCCCTGTGTCACAGGACATAAAATTTTGCCTGTGTGAATATGGCTAATGTTTGTGATGTAACAGCTTGCAGTTAGATGAAATAGACAAATTATAACAACCTTTATCGAATTTCAGTTTTACATCTATTAAAATAACAGTCAAATATTTTGCCTGGAGCTGCTAGCTTACTATCTAAGCTAGGGGTGCACCCAAAAATTTGCAGCAACCAATCTAGAAGACTAACAGCTCCACACCACTGCACAAATTCAAGAAAGTTATTGTTTTTTTGTATGGAGGAAACAAGAAAAAGAAAAAAGGCTTTTACATTGAGGATACATGGGTGTGTGCCACCAGAATGTCTTTTACAGAGTTTTAGAGTGACATCACTGCATTCCCACTCAAATACATTACAGTTCAAGAATAACCTAACAACTTCATGCACCACCAGCTAATTAATGCTCCACTGAGACGGGTAGAGCATTAAAAAATAGAAAAATAAGCCATCACTTTTATAGCCATCTTTCTAAGGTTGGATATTTTTACCATCTACGACATTTGCTCCGTATTTCCTCAGATAAAACTGTACCTTAGCTTCCAGGCTGTCTCCATTATGAAGCAACTTGGTTTGACTTAAGAAGAATTGGACTAATGAGCTACACTCCAAGATGTGTACAATCTGGAATGTGTTTTTATCCCTGTTATGCGATGTGTTGATAAAAACAGGAAGAGTCTAGTGTGCAAATCAATGTGATTCTGAATGTCTTCAGATGCATGTGTACTTGACAGCTGACCAAAACAAAGTAAGCAGCAATACAGAGTACAAGCTGCCCACAGTAGTAACTCACTGTGAGCTTGGTTTGTACCAAAGAACTAAAACTATGATACAGCACACAGTTAGCTCTCACTCACGCATTTTCTGTACCTAGGGTTGCAGGTACCCAGAGACTATCACAGGGTCAACGGACGTGAGGCAGAGACTCACCCAGGACGGGGCACCAGCCCACTGCAGGGCACATACAGTTAAGACTATGATAAACAAAATATTTATGAACCAGTGTAAGATTACTTGTTCTGATTCTTAGGAACCAGATAAAGCAGAAGGAAGCGGGAGTTTGAATGCCCGTACATTTACTGTCCCCAGTCATACATTAAAAATACCATCCGTCAACAAAATCACATTAAAATATGTATTCAATAGAGGTGTAATGGTACACAGATGTCACGGTTCGGTATGTACCTCGTTTTTGGGGTCACGGTTCGGTACGGTTCAAGATACAGCAAAGTTAAGCAACAAAAAGTTCTAAAGAATGAGGCTTGGTTTGTTTTCATTTATTTTAAATAAGCAGTGTATTAACCAGTAAACACACACTCTTGCTTTTATTTTCATGTATGTGTAAGGCAGCAGAAGTGTTACGCCAGTAGGTGGCATTACTGCGCCACACTACGACCCAGGTTTATATTTTACTTGCGCTTTTTGGTCCCTCTGTGATTCCGTATTTCTTCAATCACGTCTTCTCCGTCGTACTGTGTATTCTCCGAAAGACATCATGTACGGAACCGTGACCCATGTACCGTGACGGTTCGGTAGGAATACATGTACCGTTACAGCCCTAGTATTCAATGAAACGGGACTGATCTTTAATCTCCAGCTTGTTTTCAGTGATATCATAAGGGCCTCCGGCACAACACTGTCCATTTGAACAAATTGAAACTCTTTTCTTTCTTTACTGAGTGGCCAATTGGCGCCATCTCCAAGAGCTTCACTATGGTAACATAAACAGAAAAAGACTCTTAACAACTCATGGAACTAATAGCTGCCATGCACTTCTTTTATTACTGACAGCCATTGCATAATCTTAACCGTGGGTCTGAAGCTAAAGGCCGTGAGGGTCTCTGAAGACTTCAAAGTATTTTCCAGATATGACCATGCCACTTCACCCAAGTTGTTGGCTATGAGTTCAGCCTCATGGGTCTTTTATGAGTTTAATCAGTCAGTATGACTGTAGTAAAAACCACTGCTTGTCACATCTCACAACTTGTGTCTTGTGGGTCTTGATCTTCATTTTCATCTTAAATAGCAGAGAAGAAGCACATAGTGGAAGCTAAATATATACATGTTTGCAACTAAAATACCATCCACTGCACCGCATATCCCAGTTATTGTATTATTTGAAGAAGACCCATATCACAAATTGTATCAAAGATGAACACATGAGCCTGCAACACATTCTTCCATTAGAGAGCATGAGAAACCTGTGTTAAATTATATTCAAGCTCTCCACTGTTCCTAGTTATAAAACTCCATTTGGATTCCCAGAAAAAAATGATGATTAGTAAGAAAGTAGGTTAGCAATCTTCAGAACCTTGTTCCATATGCACTTAATCATCTAGTACAAAACAACTTGCTTTAAAAAAGAATGAATAAAAACACTGATTGTTAGGAACTGCATTTTAGGAACTGTTTACACTGTGCAGTATTATATATGATTAAGCCTGACCTTAATGAGTGTTGGTTAAATGTGCTTATTATGATGGACTAATTGACTAAAAGGTGTGCATCTTTCAGTATGTGACATTCATATTTTTATTCAACTTAGAGAAATTGCTCTGCAGCTGAAGCTAGCAAGTTATATCAACATATTGCTGGTAACTGTGTTTTACCAAAACTGTCTCACACACTGACCCACTGTCAGCTGACTGATACTATGGTATAATACTCTGTTTAGTCATAGTCTTCCTGCGTAACTAATGTTTACCCTTTCTGTGTCTTAGTCAAAGAATCAAACAAATATCTGTTAGCAAGCTAATGGTAGTTTCATTTCAGAAATAGCAACACTTTAGCTTGAAAGCTCATGGAAATCAGTGACCTGATTTATTCGACTTATTCAATGTTATAACAACTACAATCATGGTGTCGTCTGTACAATTACAAAGGCCACTACATAATATTACAAATGCTATGCGATTCATTTTCATCAGTTACTATTGTATGGCTTATATTGGCATTCTATATAAATAAAGTTGTAGTGTAACGGTTTTTGGACATTTGTAACAGTTGATGGTAGCCCACATTGCTTACTCAAGCTTCATTTAACATTGATGTGATTCAAATGACCAAACATACTAACGGAAAGCGGCTGCGGTATCTTGTTTATGCACTCCTTGTAAAGAAAACAACAAAGTATGTAGATGTTACTGTGGGCATCCACATTGTTTTTTAGTGAAACTACAGTAATGCTAATGTTAATGCTAAGATTTTTTGCTATCATTAAGGAATATATGTGACAATGCTAGGATAGCTGACTAGCATTAGCTACACTGATTAACTAAACTAACAAGAAACTGATTTACTCTTGCTAATGCATAGTAAAGCATAAGCTGTAGATAATGGATGTATTGTGCTATTACTACTACTACTACTGCTGCTACTACTACTACTACTACTACTACTACTACTACTACTACTACTACTAATAATAATAATAATAATAATAATAATAATAATAATAATAATAATAATAACATGGCTAACAAAACAAAGAAAAAAGCTATTCTCCACACCCGTAGCTGTTTGGGTTGCAGCTGATTCAACACACAATTTTTGTTTCTGAGTGGTACTTCAAAAAAGTCCAAAATGGTTGGCAAAGTAGTTTAAACTCACACTCAAATAAATGTAAAAGTACATTAAAACAAAACAATTCATTTGAAAGCAAAAAGCAGAAATACACAAGTAATATGTCAGTACAGAGTAACTTCTAAACCTGCAGTGGAACTTAATATATCCAGCATTTTTGAACTTTGAAATTTGTTATGATTTTCTTTCTCTAAAACTCCCATTACCAGAGACCAGTGACATGTATTCAAGCAGCATAGATGTTGTCATCCATGAATTGAATTCCAGGACTGCTAGTGGCACCTTTAGTAATGTTCCTGACTGCTGACTGCTTGGGTTAAATGCAGAAGAAGAATTGGTCACTTTACACATTAAAATACTACTTGAGTAAATGTAACTAAGTAAATGTAACTAGTTACCCACCTCTGAATATGTGACAAAAAAGTGAGGACATGTCTCCAGCATCCTCTATGCATATATAACCCCAAAGTCCAGACCTAAGTCCTTGAGACACTACAGTGTCCAAGGTTTGCATACATTATGCAAGTCTGATGTACAGCAGTGTCCCGTACATTCTGTAAACTGCTATGGAAACCTGACAGGTGGGCATGAACGACCACTGTGGACTACCAAAGGCTGATCAGTTCTTCTACGTCATATTACGTTACATTATTATAATTTTTTTTTCAAAGTGACCTGGTAATTTCAGGAAACACTCATCGCAACGTGAGAACCAGAGGAGAGTTCTAAGTACTAAAATCTTTAAGTAGGGAGTAGTGCAAAATAGAACATTCTATTGCTATAAAAAAGGTCATTCAGAAATGACATTACCCACCAGATGACAGTGTGTT
The DNA here is from genome assembly GCA_037974605.1 of Nannopetersius ansorgii. NCBI lineage: Eukaryota > Metazoa > Chordata > Actinopteri > Characiformes > Alestidae > Nannopetersius > Nannopetersius ansorgii. The sequence goes on from JBBPDE010000128.1 coordinate 12,265,915, forward strand.
CACCCCTCTGCATTCAGGTGAGAGGGGGAAAAATACTCTCCAAACATCAAATACAGTGCTGATTTTGACAGTTAGCATCAGATTGTCACTTTCAATAGATATTACATTATTATTCATTTTCTATGCTCTACATCTGTGCGGTCACACTCTTAATATTAGCAATTTGTTTGTACATTTTCTTTACTCCAGTCAGGTCACAGCGTTCCTTTATAGTCACTCACACAGTTCATATACATATGCCATGCGTCCTCTGTCTCTTACCTGGGAGCAGGAAGCAGCTCCAAAGCAGCAGGATGGGATAATACTCCATAAGAGTGAATGTGCATAGGCAAGTGTGTGTGTATCGGTCAACACTGCTTGCTGTGAGTAAAGTTTGGTCTACTTGAGACAACTGCAATGCCACAGCAGCACTAAATCCGAGGAGGAGTGGCTCACATCTGCAAGGAGGTGCACTGAAACTGCACACTACTGAATGACAACAAGGCTCTTAGACACACACACACATACACACACACACACACACACACACTCACACACACACACACACACACACACACACACACACATAGTAGTAGAAGTCTGCAGGATCCAATATACCTACACACACATACCACGAGAGAGAGAGAGAGAGAGAGAGAGAGAGAGAGAGAGAGAGAGAGAGAGAGAGAGAGAGAGAGAGAGAGAGATATAT
>JBBPDE010000128.1:12286447-12298940 GCA_037974605.1 Nannopetersius ansorgii
TCGCTCAGCCTGCAGATAGCAAAAAGGGAAAGAAAGCCCTAAAAACGAAAATATAACATGCGTAAAGATGAAGTGTCCATCAGGTCATAGACAACACCTGCAACACTCAGTTCAGAGGCTTCAGATAATCGTGGCTTGTGGAGGAGATACAGGCACAGATACGGCAATTCATCCTTATACATGCATCCAGAACCATTAAGGAGTCTATTCCACGGTTAGAGCCCCAGGGTCCTCCTCAAGCCCCCCTGCTCCGGCTGAAGTTGATCACCAGCACTAGCAAGGCAGTAGCTTGCGCAGTCACCTCCATACGGGCAATCTCACATCCCAACCAACAGCACAAACTACTACCTCAGCCAGGACATGGCAGGCTGCGGGGAGCCTCTCAGGGGTCGATCCTTTCCTCTGGACGGTGTAGAAGAGTGAGGGGCTGTGGCAGGTCCCCCGTTCATCCTGATGAACACCAGATTCTCCTTCACTGCTCCAGAGCAGTTTACTCGCTCTCCCTCTCTCCTCACATCCCATTGGCTGATCGGGTAGCCAATGGAACGAAAGAAAACCCCGCCCACCCCTCTTCTGCTCGAAGCACATTTTTTCTACACCCACCCCGACATGCCCACCTCCACACCTACCCTCCTGGATTAGATTATTCTTCTCACTGCCCTGGTGACACACTCCCCTGCATGCATGGCTTTTATTTCATATAAATTAATTAATTATCTAACTCTCCACACACATCATATAATAATCAACAATAATTAATAATTAACAATAACTCCTTCCAATTCTAATTTCACACATTCATTAGCATACAGTATACACAGGAGATGACTGTGTTCCGGATGAAACCAGACGTTGCATTACATTATTTATGAGTAGAGACCTACATAAAAAAAATGTGTTCATAGAACTGTACCATTTATTTTACACACACACAGGGTACATCCCTTCTCCAGCTGATTAAAGATGGCATGGAATGTTACAGTAAGATCTTGCATAAAATCTTTTTGCTGTTGAGAAAATGTCACCAAAAAAAAAGACCATCTTTTTTTATTTTATTAACGGATGACTTTTTTTTTAACCACTCTTCGATTTGAGATCATTAATGCTGAAATACGTACTTGCTTTTGTTGTTACTTCATTAACACTATCACCACACATTTTTACATTAACTCCTGTCGTTGTAAAGAAAAACAAAAACAAATTGTTTGGAGGAAGGGGGGGGGGGCATAAAAACAAACAACACTGCAAATTTTATGGAGCAGTTAATACCATGTTACTGTCCAGGCAGCCAATCTTCAGCTAATATAAACTTTGTGTGAGAAGAAGCTCATTATAATGGGGCTTGGTTTCCATGACGACAGCAATAAGATGCGCTGGGGTGAGAAAGAGTCCATGTGCGTGGTATGTGATAAGAGTCACATTCATGGTTCTGGTTGGATAAAAAGCTTGCGGGGAGGTGTATCGGATCACGACTCCCCGTTCTGTACTTTGGACACTGGTGGCTGCATTAAGTCTTTGAAAGGCCCCAGAGCCTCCTTCAGAGCGGAGCTGACCTCAGGAGAGGAGCAGGTGATGCACTCCACCAGGGTGGGGTACAGCGCAATCACCTGGGCCCAGGTATTCCCATCCACTGGAGAGACACAGGAAACCCAGGCAGCAGGACATACAGGACAGCAGGGGTGCACAAAACAGACAGGGTGAGAAGATGGGAAGGAAAGAAAAGATTTTAAAAAAAGGACAGATATATTGGAAATAAGAATGGCAAGTATGAGAAAGAGGAAAAAAAAGAGAAATTAACTGTCATTTGGATAAAGATTATCCTATAAATCCAACAAATACCTCATTCCTTCCCTATAAATTCTGCTGCACTTTCTAATGCTTCATTTAGTGTAAAGCTTAAACAGTTAAAAGCTTTAACTGTTTAAAAACAAGACAAGCTAAATGTTCACTACATTGCTCAAATCGATGCACAGTACTCACCATTCTCTGGCTGTGTCTTTTTAAGGGAATCCATGAGCGTGCTAACTGCCTTTAAGACAAAAATGATTTCTGTCACTTGTTGCCTAAAAGAAAAAAGAAACAAGAAGGGGGGTGGGGGTGGAGGGAGGGGTCACAAAAATCATTGATCAGTGTCAGGTATAATCCATATACAAGCTAGATTAGAGTTACCCAGGGAGATACTGTAATCACGGTTAAATTAATTAAGACTCATGAATTGAATCTACTATGGGAATTTGGGAAGTATACAGATAATCTACTGTCCGAGTCAACCAGTCAACCCTTTAAAATTTCATTACAGCACTTCCCCTTGTAAAACTAATGGAGCTGCAATGGTGTTCGCTCTATGCATTCATTAGATATAAATGACATCTATGTGTACATTCATCAATAGGTGTCAACATGCAGTCAACATTGTACATCACTCCAGTCCAGTAATCCAGACTTAGCACATAAAAAAGTACAAAGGTATAGAGTCATCACACTGTGTCACATTCGTGCCAACAAATGGTGAGGGCGAACAAACGGAGGACTGAAAACGAAATGGATGAAAGTCATTTCAACAGATGAATGAAAGACCAATGAAAGATGCAAATGGGTTTAACCTGTATGGATGGCTTTCTAGCTCCATCCTGTGTGCACTGAGGGAGACACAGTGAGAAGACTGTTATGGTTCTGAGTGTGTGGCAGGTTCACACACTGCAAGAGCACATTTAGATGGATAATACATGCCATTCATGTGGCCAGAAGAGAAATGGAATTGCAAGAGGGGACTCTGTCTTTCAAAGTTTACCTGAGGTACCTTACCTGCTCATCAGTGATGTGTGTGTACTGTACGCGTGTTTGTAGAATTACCTGGGCAACGGGCAGCGGCCGCTGAGTCTCTCATCCTCCACGTATCGGCGGAGCACGTCCTGCGCTCTCTGCAGCAGCACTGCGAGAGCCATTCTTGAGATGTAGCCCTCCTGAGGTGTGCTCACTTTATTGCTGAAGGAAAACTGCAGCAGGGTCTCGAAACACACCTTAGAGAACTCCTCCCGCATCCGGATATCAATCTCTGCCTCTGCAAAAGAAAGAGCATGACCGAACATTAGTAAACTGTATTCTGAATGAGTCAGCTGGGGGACTAGGGGTTAGGGAGTTGTCACTGTGATGAGAAGACCGTGGGTTCAAATCCCAGGACTGCTAGTGGCACCACTGAGGTGCCCTTGATTGTACCACCCCCACATATGGCACTGTGTTCCTGGCTGCCCAATGCTTCACTTAGTGAATGGGTTAAATACAGAGAACAATTTCATGCTGTGAGTTGTGCTGTGGTGTGTTCATGTATGATGAATAGACACTTTAAACTGGTAGAAAAATTATGCAAATGATGTATTTCCACCCCATTAGCAATGTTTTAACACATTTTATGTAAAACCAACAGACCACAGCAAATTTCTGATACACATGTAATCAGAACACAGGTTTGTGCTCAAATACACACATCCTGTTTTAAATAACACACGTTGCATGAGAAGTATTTCAACATGCTGTCCTTAACTGGACACACAGATAAAAATAATAGCAGTAATTATCAGCATTGCTGATAAATAGATAGTAACAAACAGTTACATTAATACAATAGATGGGGCATGATCTGATAAATGAACATTTTTAGCTCTTTACTTATTTATATACGGTTGTTTATATGTGCTATTGGCAACAACTGTCGTACCTACAAAATCTATATACAGTACGGTGCATGATACAACAAATAGGAATATTTTAGTCAACAATCGCTTATTCTCTACCTGTGAACGAGGAGGACTGAGAGTGGATGGATCCTTTGTTCAGCATGGTCATGATCTGGCCTACAAACTCCTTGGGGATGAAATTGGCATAGGGCAAAATCTCTGTGCTGATCAGCTGCACCACCTAGAGGACAAAACAGGAACTAAAGTTAAGTGAAAGAATCGCTGTAAACCACCTGTAATAAGAGGTCTCTCAGAGCTGACACACTCAATATTATTTGCAACTACTACACTTTGGTGACAGGAATGATGTGGTATGATGTCCCAACCCCCAATAATATCATAAAACAACAAAATTCAAAGTTATAGAAGAGAGAAATGTACTTCCTGTAAATTGTGTCACAGCTGGAATGTGTCAATATTTTACTGAATTTTTTGTCAGTAACAGGGTTGACTTGAGATCAGGGGACAATGATAAAATGATTAAAATTTTATAGAGAAATCTTTCATAATGAGGGACAGGCCAAAATCCCTACCTTTAATTTTGAGGTAGTATTGATGATAGAAGACACGCTAATGTTATGTTTTCAAATTATGCATGTATATGCTATTATAGCTATTTTATTACAGATTATTTCTCTGGGGTGTAAAATGTACCGACTCCACAGAATGACCCTACAGAATAAATGGGCTCAAATTCCCATTGAAGCACTCAAATTTCCTGTGGAAAGCCTTCCTAGAAGAGTGCAAATAGGGGACCGACCCCATATTAAAGTCTATATATTTGAATGCAATGTTGTTTAAGTCCCTGTTGGTATAATGGCCAGGCATCCCAATACATTTGTCCATGAAGTGCATATCAGTATTATCTGAACCTCTTATACCTGCTGCTACTCACAACCTGGTTGCTGATCCCTGGTCTATATAGACTATATTCTATCTATCGCGGTTCTGATAAATGCTTAAAAACGATGCTGGAAAAACATGTTTTTAAGTTGATGGGTTTTTATAATCACATTTTAGACAGTATTGAACTTTATGTCATGTTAAAGAATGGCACTGAATAATTCAGTAATAGTTTTAGAATTGCACAAGTTACCATTTTTATTGTTTACCATTTAAATGTTTTTGTTCTCGTTGATTTGTCGTTTTGAAATAACACTAAGAATTTATTTCAAAAACTGATTAAAATCTGTTCAGAAATGTTATTTAGATCTTTAGGACTATATTTTTATAAAGGAAAGTGGTTTGGTTGTAGTGTTCCGTAACTTGCAGAATAGTAAAAAAAAAAATGGGTAGTTACAAATCAATATAAATACTGTGAAGAAAAAACAAAATCGTGATTTAACTGTAAAAAATGTGATATGATATCTTGGCCATATCACCCACCCCTAGTATGGAGCATAACTGTGTAAATACTGTAAAAACGTCTGTCAATACTTAATAGCCTACCTCAACATCAACAGCCTCATTTTTCTGGAACTCTTGAATGGACAGGTTATCAGGAGGTGTGCTGGAGACGGAAGAATATATACACATTAGTTTTTGCTTTATTTCTCACCTGTTGATACAATCAAACAGCTCTGGAAAAAAATACCAAAATAAGTCAAAGGTAATTATTGCCGTTTTGTTTAAGAGTGAACAAGAGATTTGTTTCCTTTTAATTATTCAAGGTCTGTAAACACTGCATAATTTCTCTTATTTTGATCGTATCCTTTATGCTTTAAAGAACAATATTTTTTGGGGAAATTAGGAGAAATATTGTCAACAGTTCATAAAAACTAAGGCAAAGCTTTTCAGTTGAATATAAAAGAAAAAAACCCGAGAAACTGAACATTTTTGGAGAGGTCTCTTATTTCTTTCCGGAGCTGAACGAGTGCATGCACTTTAAACTATTAAAAATGAAATATATTATTCAAAAAATGGCATCGGTGTGTGGGCTACATATCAGTGCCAGAAACCTTTTGGTAAAGAGGAAGTCCTCGAAGGCGTTGGCGAGTTCGGGCCACATCGTGTCAAACTTGCCAGAGGAGGCCTGTTGCCGGGCGACAGGGAGGCCAATGGAGAGAACTTTGAGCAGAGATGAAACTGCCAGCTTCCAGGTGCTCTCGGCAGGACATGCGTACTTCAGCCCCAAGGGCATCCTCAGAGTCTACAGAAGCAGTTACAGAAGGAGGAGCTGAAAATAAGCTCCTAACTCCAATATATGTACAACTAGTGAAGACCGTCCTTTTTGTATATTAAGGACATTTTTCTTCAGCTCGTTTAAATTATTCAGCAAGTTCTAGCAGGACCACAACAGATGTGTGAAAGTTAAAGACTACGCAGTGCTTTGATGTATAATTGATGAACTGCGAAAAAAAATAAGAACATTACCTTAATGATGCTCTGTAATACTTTCTCATTGATGACAGCTTTGTGGCAGGCAGTTTTATGGTAAAGGTCGACCACCACCTCTAGAGACCTCTCAGCAAACGGCACATAGTTTAAGGCCACCCACTCTGCCTATAGACAGATACAGAGAGAGAGAGAGAGAGAGAGAGAGAAAGTGAGAGAAAGAGAGAAAGAGGGGGATAGAAACAGAGAGAGAGAAAGAGGGAGAGAGAGAGAGAGAGAGAAAGTGAGAGAGAAAGTGAGAGAGAAAGTGAGAGAGAAAGTGAGAGAGAGAGAGAAAGTGAGAGAGAAAGTGAGAGAGAAAGTGAGAGAGCGAGAATTTTTAAAGATAAATAATTCCAGGTAATTTGTGCATATAACCATCGCCACAATTTTTAAAGAGGCTGACACTGATTAAAGCAAAGCGTACACACACACACACACGCACACAGTCAACATCAAAACACACTGCCCTACAAACTCCAACAGCTACTGAATCTTTTTTTTTTTAATCAGAAAGTTTGACCAATGCATTTGAAAATAACCATAACCAGAGACTTGCTGGAGCTTGCTTAGACAGCATATGGAAGTCAGAAAGGCAGAGCTGGTGAAGAAAGGAAGACAGATGAAAGAATGAGTGTAAATGATGGTAATGAGGGCAAGAGGAAGTCGTCCCATGTCACAAGTGTCACCACCGATCTGCATTATGCTCAAAAAGGGGCAGAGAGAGGGATGGAGGAAAAAACTCACCGGTGCAAACAGTTGGATCTAAAGGGGATCCATATGACAAGTACAAAAAACAGAACGAGAGAAAAGTGGACAAACGTTAACTGTATCACATGACAGCACAGAGTAATGAAAGAAACCTCAGAATTAAGAAGGACAGGCTCTTGAAGATATGCTACAAAATGTTTACTGTAGAGCTGTAGCAAATTAAAAGAAAAGAATGTCAAGAAGGCCAAGCTAAGAGAGGATGGATAAGACAGACAGTGTGTTAGAACAGTAAAGGATTTAAAAAAGGATGTTGGATGGAATGAAAAAAGGAAAAATAGATGAACCAGGAAAGAAGTGCCCTCAAAAAGGATTTTAAAGCACAGGATCTTGTCTCTCAAGCCCACACCAATCTCCTCTGCATGGCATTAAAAGCACAACCCTGTCCACATTTCCACATTTAAAGAATCATTAAGGATGACCACCACATCCAAAGGCAATGAAGATGAAAAAAAAACACATACAAAAACACAAATGTTCCAGAGAATGTGTGGGTAAACAAAAAAAAAACTAATGTCAAATTATTTAAAAAATATCTTTTAACAACATAATTCATGGCCATGCAATGAATGTAATGATTCAGCCCCCCGCAGACTACACTTACCTGATTATATTTTGCATTAGCCACATGCTTGGTTTCCATTTTGCCATACTGGGGCGGCTTGCAAGAGAACTCGACAAACTGCAGGAGCTGCTCAAAGATGGCAGGGTACATCACCTGCAGAGTCTCAGGACCAACACAAATGGCCTAAAAATGTCAACATATACATGAACACACAATCAATACAGTGTTTCACAATTAAGATTGCTCCTATATGTGCATTTTCATCATTTAGGGACTACACTTCCTACATCTGAAACTCATACTGGACTTCGAGAAACACATACAAGAGTCCACTGTTCAGAACATTCAATAAGCTTTTCTGCATAAACATTACTGAGTCGTTTGATATGAACCCATTCTAAAAAGGCTCACCATTTATGCCCTCACAGGTTGTCTCTCAGAAAGTTAATATGAAATGGTTGAATTTTTTAAAAGATAGCTTATCTTTAAAGATATATTTTTTGCATTCATGGCAGAGAGACACAAACAGGGCAATGACGAGTAAAATAGTTCTCAAAACCGTACAGGTTGCATAGGTTGACTGGTCAGAAAGTAAAATGTTAAATCAATGCTGTGACATTGCAACAACTGGATCCAAATAAAATCCAGTCCTAATAAATCTTATATCTGGTATCTGCCACTAGTCTTGTCGCACCTGAATCAGGTCCATGACTGGGTTTCTTACCTTCTGTAGTACGTCCAGTGCTGTGAGCACAGCCTCCTGCAGACTCGTGAGCACTGCCTCTGTGTAGGAGGGCAGAATGAAGGGGGAAGCATCTGAACTGATGGGTACAGACACTGCTCCATGCAATATGACCCCCAGCTTACGCAAGTCCTCCATGCTAAATCCACCTGCTATGTGTTGATAGAGGGCAGGGAAAATCTGGATCAGCGCTGTTAGAAAGGGCTGACTTGGCACAAAGGCTAGTTTATCTGCACCACCACTCGGGGGCCTTGTGCATTCAGTCCCTGTTCGGTACCATGTACTCCACGCTGACCACCAGAGGGCAGAGTCGTCCTGTTCTTCCCCAGGTGGAGGCAGCTGAGGCTGGGCACTGTAGCGCTGAGCCAGCCGCTCAGCAAGAGAGTCCGAGCGAGCCAGGGGTCTGCCAGGGCCTGAAGCCGTGAGAGGGTCCATGAGGACGGGAGGAATGTCCATAGCACCCAGAGCATCAGGTTTGTCGGCGTCTTTAACGGGTGTGACCAGCTGGAGGATCTCCTGGAAGCTCTTCAGAGCAGCGAGGGACACTTCATTGTTTTTGCTGAGTGCTGCTGACTGAATGTGGTCCAACAAGACCTCCCAGGCTTTGAAGAAATCACCTAGAAGATCATTTCAGCAAAAAAAAAAATATGCTGTTCATTAGAGTTTTCCTTGGAGGAGGTACTACTGATATTTCACACACGTGGGGAGAGTCAAAATGATGTCAGAAATCATTTAATATCTTTAGAAAGACATTGGTTTTTGAAGTTTCAGGAGGGAACCAACTGTAATGCATTGAATAAGTCAGTGCAACTGTGTAGTTTGTTTGTGCCAGAAATATGATTTTTCTTGAATTTGAAAGATACTTCACTTCCCCAAATTAGTCTTGACCACTACCAGCAACCAGGACAACAGAGGTATCAGAGCTTACTGTAAATAAAAGTTTCAACATCAGAATGGTAAATCAGCTTCTACACAGTTCTGTCGTTTCTTACCCAGTTGCTGCAGCAGGTATCTTCTGGTGTTGAAGATCCGAGCAACGCCAGCCAGAGTGAGTACCCAAGTCTCTGCCCACTGTTTCTCTGCTGTGTCACGCGAGTGATGGATGAGGATGTTTCCACCACCTGATTCAATCTTCTCCTTATCTGCAGTGGTGGAGGACTTCCTCACACAGTCCAGCAAGTGAAAAAGTACCTGTAGGTTATACGCCAATACAGATTATCAACACAGAGATATTTTATGAACTTTTTATTAGCAATAGCAACACGATTCATAGCAAGGGATTTTTCATTTGTCTTGAGAATCAAAGTATGAACTCTTGCTCCTGGTGCTGACATAAAACTACATGTTTGGCTCATCATGCCACATTATTCCAAATTTCAAGTACAGGATTGGAAGGCATAAAAGAACAGCATGAATAAAAATCCATGTCATTCCCCATTGATAAAATCTTCCACCATGAGAACGGCTTCTCCTTTGTAGTTTAATACCCAAGGAAGTTTACCAAAGGAACACAGCAGTAACAAAGATACAATCCTACTGTGAACTGCAGTTCCTTTACATTCACAAATAGTAAAAAGATGAACCTTTCATTTACCATATTATAAAAACAGCCTGTACTAATGTGTTGAATCAATCCACAATTTGAAAGACATTCAAACAACCCCAGTTGTAACCTGCCCCAACACAGAAAGCAGAGCTCATGTCATCAATGAGTCAACAGTGTACCTTCCACACCACGATGTGCCACGTTGGCTGCTGCAGCAGGGTACCATGGGCAGCAATAGTTGAGAACATTGTTTGTCCAGCACTTTTTCTGACAGCTGGCCGAGGATCCACACACAGCTCTCCCAGCTTGGCGTACAGACACAGCCACAGACAGTCAAAGGGGGGAGCTGGGTGAAACGGTCGGTTCAAAGGTTCCCCTTTCTCTCGGGCCTGTTTTATCAGAATAGCCTCCTCCTTCTCCAGCTCCTCTGTAATGATCTCTCCTCGTTGGAAGAAATAGTCTGAGATGTTCCACTGTGAAAAGTAAAGGGGTAATGTGAAGGGGAGAACTGGTACGTTTTTGTTTTATTCAGAAAACCCTGACTCGCTGAAACAGTAACCTTACAATACAAATACAATATAAAGAATTCTTAGCTTTTATTAACATACAGTGAATTGCAAAAGCATTAAAACACATAAGATCTGTCCGGACTACAAACGGCGCTGGTATTTTGTGAAGCGCCATAATTTTTTACTTAAATTAATTTGAAGTGATTACTATGTAAGAGAACATTGCGTGACACAAATGACTGAAAAATACTTTTGTATCTATTCAACCCAATGCTATGAAAGCTCCAAGTTCATTGAAGCGAAAGATATTACTTTAACACAGTTTGCTTACATTTGATATCTATTTGTGAATCATTAAACAGTCCCCATTTTGTTTCTTAAAAGACCTCCAGAAACCAGACAAAATCCATGAATTAAAAAAAAAACACAAAGAAAATACGAAAGAAATAAGTGGCAAAAAAGAAAACTAAAAATAACATCCAACTGTTTTGATATCCCAGTGAGCACAGCTGAATACATCACAAAAGCCGCACTGTACCACTCTGGTCTGACCTCCTTCAATGAATTGAATCTGGAATGCAGGAACACCAGTCAACAATATCAAGGCCTTTGCATTTAAATGGCCTGTTTGGTAGAATAGCTAAAAAGTAGTTACAAATGAGGAACAAAAAAAGGCACACAGGTAGTTCTCCTGCTAAGAGAACCTCACGCGTGTTAAAGTTTTGCTGTCAAACGAGACAAATACGGAGTTATTTTTGGTCTAAATTCGAAATGCTATGTGTGACTCAGATCCAACACTGCCCGTTCCTCAATGAACACCATCCCATAAGTGAAGTACGAGGGTGGCAGTGACATTTTACAGGTACACTTCTCCTCAGTAGATACTTGGCATCCTGTTAAAAAGTACACTTGGAAAGTGCAAAATACAGGCCAATGCAATAGAACCTGCTTCATTCTGTTAAAAACCTAAAACTTGAGAGAAATTTCACCTTTAGGAGGACAGTGATCCTAAATACAAAATTTACAAAACAACAAAATTTGAATGTTCCACTATGAATAAGTCAAAGTCCATATTCCTAAAATGCCACTTAATCTCCAATATCACCATTATATACAAAGGGAATAAAGGGAAGGGGAAAATAAGCACTAAATGACATCAATGGTGGTCATAAATACTGACCTGGAATAATCTATCTAAAAAACATAAACCATTTGTAAAATCCAAAAAAATATCCAGACTTAATACTTCTGCAAAGCACTGCAATGGAAAAACTAAACGAGTTAAAAAGTCTACTTATAACAGGGACACAATGTATCTATACAACTTACCTGTTCTAAAAATGTAAATATGTATTAAGGCAAGTTTCTAATAACTAGTTTCTTAAGAGACAAGATATCTCACCAAAAGCCCTATTGATGTAAGGCTGATGTTCAGTTCCTGGTTTTGAAGACCAAAGCTTCCAGCTACATCCACAACTATTTGGAGGCACGTGCAAGGCATGGTGGGTAAGAAGTCTGTCACCACCAACTGGAGGCATTGGAAGGCTGTGCGAATTAAAGATTCACTGGAAACCAGAGTGAGAACAGAAATGCTTTAGAAATGTGGATCAGGGGAGGCAAGCATTCGTTAAAAACTGTGAAAATGACAAATCTACATAAAAAGGTTAGCTGCCTCAGGCAACTTTATTTGTGTCTACAAAGTAATCTCTGGAAGATCTGGGAAATAAGTAAACAGTGTCTCACCCCTGGTCATTGCGAATGGCTCCAATGACCCCCAGCACTAGAGGCCAGCCAGGGCCAAGGCTGTCTCCTTGACTCTGCAGAATCTGCAGCACACTCTCAAGCTGTTTCTGCCTGATGTCGGCATGCAATATGTTAGAGAGCTCCTTCAGAGGGTTCAGCAACAGCAACTGCAGCCTCTGTGGACATGAAAACATTCAAATATGATCAATTAAGTCAAAGTGGATCCGCACGCTTTAAGGCTCCTGGGAAGTCTGCAGTGTCTAATCTGGTTCAGACATTTGACCTACATTCTCATCTCAGAACAGACATATTTAGTCAAGTCATACAATATATGGGCAAACATGCTGCAGTGGGACGCCTGAACATTACACCAACAAGGGCTTTCATGGCATTACAAACAAATACACATACATAATATGGAGTTGGTCCCCATTGCAGCTATAACAGCTTCTACTCTTCTTGGAAGGCTTTCCACAAGGTTTTGGAGTTTTTCTGAGGGTATTTGTGCCCATT
>JBBPDE010000128.1:12307558-12318903 GCA_037974605.1 Nannopetersius ansorgii
CCCCCCCCCCCCCCCCCCCCCCCCCCCCCCCCCCCCCCCCCCCCCCCCCCCCCCCCCCCCCTCCACACCTTCGGCAGGATTCAAATGAGCCATTTTTATCTAGATTAATTCCAATATTACAATGAGATTAAAAAAAATAATCTATGCCCATCTCTAATTATTAGCTATGGAACTATAGCTAAAATACACTAATTTTGTTCACAAATAATCAGGAGGCAGGACTTGGATGGGATGGAAGGAATTCCCAGCACCCAGATGGATTCTTACCGTAACAGATGAGGCTGAACACACAGCCTGTGTACCGACTCCACGGCCACAGCTCTGAGCCACTGTGGCTTTTCCCCATCCAGAAACTTCACCAGCAAAGACAGGAAAATCTCACACTCCGTCACCTACGCAAAACACAGATACAAAACACAGTAGATTCTGAGGGTCTATGAAATAATTCAACTCAAATTATGAAGTAAAACCCAGTGAAGCAAAATGTAATGCCAAAAAAATAAATCTTTCAGTTCATCAACGATGAGGGATATTTCAGAAAGTTAATGTTACAGTACAATATCTGAAGCAACGAGTGAGGGTTATTCAATTTACTTCAATTGATATCTCACTTTAGTTGTCTGGTTGAGCAAAAAATCCTGCATTGTGAAGTACCTGCTGTCTCATTTGTCTTTATGTTTATCAAAGCATTAAAGTGGTTTGATGAATCGTTTTGGAGAGTTGCATTACCAGCAGGCTGTAGAAGTGCTTGATGAGCACTGAGACGACACGGAGTAGACGCATGCAGATGGGGAAATAGGGTTTCTCGACGGGGGCGGGAGACGCAGCAGAGCTGCTGCTGCCCTGCCGAAACTTGATGTTGGGAGAAAAGAGCTTGATCACCAGAGGACACACACGCTCCTTCAGCAAAAAACTGAACTCCTGGTGCTGAGCGGGGAGAAGACACAAGATTAAAAAGATTAAAGAATAGTCAAGGATCGTGGAAAAATACTTGGTGGAGAAGAAAAAAGAGAAAGGGTGAGGTCATCTCAAACGTATACTGATGCACCCAAATGGTGCCAAAAAGTGTAAGAACGTAAGAAAGCACTTTAAGTTGTGGTTACCTGTAGAAAGACTCCTGGAAAGTCATTTAGAACCGATTCCAGGAGTTCTAGCCCAAAAGTCCGAGTCATCTCTGTCATACCCACCAACCAGTAGGGGGCATCAGCATTCACCAACTGGCACAAGTCCTAAAGAACACAAGATGAAAACCAGTCCAATAGCCAGTTGGCGAGACCAGTTCAAGAAGATAGTTTTGTAAACTACTTGGATACAATCTTTAAAGTGACTAAACTCATTGTTTTATGCGGAAATCCCCACAATAACACAGAAACTGCAAATATCCTCATTTGTTTTTGACAGCTGAACTGTATTACCGTCACCGCTGGTCTGAAAAGTAGTCAACCACCATAAAAAGAAGCAGCCTGCTGCAGCATGTCTGCACTGTGTCTTGGCCTCCTATTGTCAAGTTATGTCAATTTTTTTAGTATTAGTGTGCCCTGTCTAAACGTGGATAGAGAGAGTTTTTACAATGTTTCTTTCGTGTTTGAGTCTTTGCACGCTGCTAATGCTAACATTTTTTTTTCTTTCTCACACACACACACACACAAACCAATATTTACCACCTTGTCCCTGACTTAACTGAGCATCAGCACAGAGAGCTGTCTTGTTCTTTTGTTTACGAGTCTTTGTATGCTGCTAATGCTAATGTTTTTTAAGCAATAAAGTTTTATGATTATTTACCTTTACACTTTCTTTATGGGAAATGCATTAAACTGAGTTTAAAATTAAATGTTCTGGGAGCATATTTGGGAGCATATTTAGTGTTTACACTATAAAAATAGGCATTTTTGGCTTTTTTTAAAAACCAAAACACAACAACGCGTTTATTAAATATACGCAGGTTCTCTTGAAACGTAATCCCTGCCAAAAGTGGGGGATTGCTGTATATCCTCTACAAAGAAGAAAACAACATACCAAGTACTCATACACATTTGTAAATGTATCAGTTAAATGCACACAGGAGCTTGTGGAAACTTCTGTTCATAACTGTACCTGGAAGAGCATGTAGGCATCCTTAGCACTTGGTCTGAGGGTGCTCACAGATCTGCGGTTACTGTTGCCCTGCACAGCAGGAGGCTGCTCTGCCATCCCTGTTGGGCAAATCAGAAGACAGCATTTGGACAACAGAGCTAAATGATACAGTAGATTTCAACTGATAAAGAATGATATGAGCAATGGTATGGGCATCTAACATAATTTAAGGTATGGGCATCTAACATTTACCATAATGGCATTTGTATTCTAAAGGCACCGCCAGAATGTTCATGAAGAAACACACCCAGCAGAAGGTAGGAGTGAGCAATCCATTTACATTTATAATGCATTTATTCAACTGGCAGACTCTTTCCTCCAATGGGACTAACAAGTAAGGCAAGTACAATCTAAGCCTACAGATCAACTTTAAAAGTTTATCAATCCAAAGCGACACAAAAACTTTGATACATACAAAGTCATACAAAACTGTGTCAACAGCATGTGGTTGACTGATCCTCTAAAAATTGTTTTCAAATCTTAAAAGGACCTAACTGACCACATAATCTGCACATTTGTCATATACCTTTGAATTTCTCATCTTCCGCAACCATCCTCTCAAACACCACGGTGACAACCTGTCTTACTGTAGCTGCTGCCGTGTTATTGGTTATGTTGTCTTTAGTGAAGTGGAGACGAAAGCACAACACAATGGCCTACAAAAGAACAAGAAAATGTTAAAGCTTGTGATTTATGCCTCAGTCCAGCCAGAACACAATTTTAATGGTTTTGTTTTCTTTGAACAAAAATCATTTCTATTTCATGCAGCTGACTGCTTTAAATCTCTAATCAGGAAGCTGGAATTTACCACATGATTTACTAAAGATTTATCGAAGAACACATTAGCCTCGGGGCACAAAAGAGACCCTCATGTGGTGCTCAGAAAAAGATCAAACCAATCAAACCCATTTAGAAATCTAATTAGCCTCCACAGAGCTGAGAAGTAAGTTTGCCAATGGGTCCTAACTCATTATCAGTGTTGAGGAGAAACAATATCTTATTTCTTCATTTTCACTCTGTTTTGAGCGCACTGCAGTGAATTCAATTTGTCTGGTTTAGCAGTCTAGCTGCAAGCAATCAAAGTCTATAACACAAATTTCATGAAGTTGCATCAGCAGACACCTTAATGAATACAGGCAGACTAGTAGGAATTCAAACATCTGCACCTGTAATCAAAAAGACAACATAGAGACTATGCAGTCATTATAACTCATATATATGATCATAGTGTATGTTTGTAACTGACCAGAAGTGGAGATTTGTGTACTTATTTCCTTATGTGTCTATACATTACATTTAAGATACCTTTTTCGTAAATGACACTTCACATTGTCATTATCTGGGGCTAATATTTGCTCAAAATAATTGGTTTTTGGTTAAAAACAAAAAACAAAAACTTGGTTAAAGTAAAAAAACAATACATAGATGCAAATTTTGAATAATCACATCATTTCAGGGCAGCATGTTACTTTAAGACATTGTCAATTCCAGATGTGTGGTACCAAAGTTAACTAAAGGGTGAAGTTTCGTAGAGATCTTTAATACGCCGGTATTTTGCAGTATTAAAAAAAGAAATGTATTGATTGACTCCATGTGAAGGCCGATGGTTACGTGTGTGTGGGTGGGAGGGTGTGTGTGTGTGTGTGGGGTGGAGTTAAAGGTACCTTTGACAGGACTTCATCATGCACCACCGTGTTGGTTGTAAGAAGCACAAGAACAGTCTGTAGTAGCTTCAGCTCCTCGAGGCCATTCTCCATGAGCTGCCACAACATATTAATGATGTTTCCTGCTGCAGCCTGAAAATGCACACATTTTGCACTGCTTTACTCTTTATTCTATCAAATGAGTTCCCATCTCTTGTAATACCAAGAGATATTACAGTTCAGTGACGGTTTAGACGGGTTGTCTATTTTTTGACAGGTTGTCTATTGTTTTTTTTTGTTGGCTAGACAAACATCTGGAGTATCAGGGAGTAAGTAACTAATGTAATCTCTCTACTGTTTTACCTACAGCGTGGCAAGGTCAGAATCCTAATCAGTGATAAGTTTGCTTCTCTACAGAGGCGGATAAAATCCAAAGGCACGCCATTTCAGACTTTCAAAGCCGTCTTTCAAAGCAGTTCAAAACGATGACGGCTGACTTCTGAAACCTGAATGCTTCGCTGAAATAATGAACTTAAATTCTAGGCAGGTCTATGTTTTCTTCAGGCATACGGGTGCAGAACTGTAGACAGTGAGATCTAGTATGAAAACAATCCCTTCAGCATCCAAAGCAACATGAAACAGACTTGGGAATCACACAAGTTTTCAGTTGGCATCGCCTGACTCACCAAGCTTGAAATACCAGCCAGCACAGGGCACTGTGTTCAAAGATTTTTAGGGCAAAAGCACTTTTAAGCTTTTCTGAATTGGAAGCTCAGGAATGTAATTAAAATGCTTTTACAAAACGGATTGTTACAGCTCTCAAATCTGATTGGCTGAGCCTCGTTCAAAGCCGTTGTAAAATACTTCACTCACTAGACGCCACTGTGCTGTGAACTGAATGATCTGACTGTTTTGCTGCTGTTGTGTACTAGAGAGAGAACTGATAGACAAAGTTAGATCCTGGTTTGGTTTGGTGTAGACTGGGCTGATTTCTTATTTTCTTATCTAGATCTAGGCTGATCATCTAACAGGTGTTAAAAAATAGATAAACAGACAAAACAGCTAATCTATTAAAACCAAATCAGAATCAGAAAACTGTATTGATCCTGGGGGAAATTGCTTATTACAAGAGCAATATCAAATATAAAGCCTAAATAAATCTAATAAAAATCCAAAAAAGATTCACCACAAAAAAGTAAAAATAAGACACTATGTGCTTCAAATGTCTGCCTTTTAGGCTGAATTTCAAACAACAATAGCTTATCCCCCCCAAGTCATGCAATATTTGTCCTGCTGGAACCGTGCACATATGACTGAACCACAAATGGCTTTTTAAAACATGCTAAGCACAGTTTGGGTGCAGTATAATAGTGTAACAGTTTGATAAATGCCATAGATGTAGATAACAGTATAACATTGTGTGTATTCGTCCTGAAGCCTCATGGCACTGATGTTACGGTTCAGTGTATGCTGTCACAGGGAGAATACACAGAGGCCTATATGCAAAAAGAATGTAATAAAGAGCCAAATTTGCCAGTTGGCAAAATATTAGTGAGCTGTAACTGCTGTCCCTCCTGGTTAGCAAAGGTGTTCTCCTTGATTTTGTTTTTTAAAAGTCTGGGCTTACGCTTTGAATGCTTAAAGAAAACCTAATTGGAACAATTTGAAGGATTCCTTCTAATGCAGTTTTATCTATTCTGTTTACTTTTTGCTTTTATAACAATCAGTTTTGTACATACTGCTACCTACTGTCCTATGGGATTTTTTTTATATCAGCCCAGTTTTTTCTGTGGCATATTTTTCCTGGTATTGAACTCATATTGAACTGTGATGCCCAAACTTTGGTGTGAAACAAACTGAATTCGTGTCATTAACCTCGTCATTCCTATGTAGTGCACTGCACAGTGAGTAGGGAGTCATGTGAGATTCAGGCTAAAGGAAATTAATCGTAAAACAGTGTTAGCCTGGTGTTTTCGTTTTGATGAGAGAAAACATTCAATATAGAATGAAAGGCAACTGAATACTGTTGCCCTTCTTCAGCAGTAAATGGCTGCTCGGCTACAATAATGTACTCTAAATGGTCAAGAAATGTTTATCACAATTATCATTAACATTAATAATAATAATTTATTTAAAATTAATGTATGTTAATACCACATTTTACCATATCCCGAGGTCATGTATTACACAGATTTTATCACAGTTAAGAGAGTTTTAGAAATCACTGATACTGCTTTAGCAAAAGCTTAAAGTCCTAGGGAATAACTTGGAATCAACAGTGGCATCAGACATACTGATGTGTAGAGCTGTTACATGTTACCAGCCCTTTTATTGGCTAGAACGTTACTTGGAGTCTTCCTGAGAATCGAACTATTGCGAAAGATTGCGGTATTGGTGGTTCTTTAAGCTATGGTCAGCAGAAACCATGCAAACTGAAAACACGAATGTCTTAACTTCAAGCACATTCTTGTTATGTTTACAAGCATTCCCAAGAATTAAAAGAAAGATAAACAGCTTATAAGCAATCAGATAAAACAGTAAATCAAGAGAATGTAAGTGTGTTTGTAAATCAGGAGAAAATCTGAGAGCCATATGTCTTGAGATATTTAATGGCATAGAAATCCTGCCACATACAAATACAGTAATAACACTTTTTTTTGTTTACATGAATTTAAGAGAACTCCAGTATGTGTAGTGCAGTACCTCTGACACCACCTCGTGGGACATGAGCCTCTGAATGGCAGCCAGGCACAGCTGGGTGATTTTGGGCTCTTTGGTACCACAGCCCATAAGAAAAGGCTGCACAACCTCAGAGCTATTTTCCTTCAGAGCTGAAAAGACAGACAGACAGACAGACAGACAGACAGACAGACAGACAGACAGACAGACAGACAGACACACACACACCTCAATACATCTCTCGACGGAAACAGAACTATACATAGTACTGGATGTGTCCTGATACTTCATTAAACAGCAGGTGTAGTCTCTGAAAAACGTAGGACTACAACCAATCAAGAGCATTGTTACCTGCAAGGATGTCTGTGTTTCTCGCAGCAATTGTCTTTATCTTCACAATGCCAGATTCCGCAGCCTGCAAGCATGAGAGGAGAATGAGATAAATGCATTATTCAGCCACACTGGAGGGCTTTCAAGTATGAACTGTCAGGAGACTGACTGAGCCACTGCAACATCTTTCAGAGCTGCACTGTATGTGGTCTTGTCCTGCAAGTTACTGTACTGTTTTTGTGTTTGTTTGTTTATTTACTGATTGACTGCATTCTCTGTCGCACTCCTGTCCTATCCGCACTTGTGTAGTCTTGTAGTCTTTGTTCTTTGTTTTAAATCATAGGCCTGGAGGAATGTGGTTTAATTTCACTGTTCACTGTATATACGGCAGAAATTACAAACTCTTAAATATCATGTGACCAGATGACTGGATATTCTAGTGCAGGACTTTTTGAAATTCATGTTCTGTCAATTATGGCAATCACACAGGTCTTGAGGCAGCAAGACACCTTCACATCATTACACTACCACCACCATGTTTGACTACTGGTATTGTGAAATTGTTTTTCAGAAAAGTTAACTTTTAGCTAGACAGTCACTCATCATTTTTTCCCAATAGACATAGGGATCATTTATGTCCTCTGTAGCAACCGTGAGTTGAAGTCTTAGGTTGCTTTCACACCTATAGTTCGATTGCTTTAGTCTGCACCAGTCAGAAAAACGTTACAACGTAGTAAACAGACATGGGTACTTGACCTTGACCTTGATTTGGTCCGCACCAAAGTGCCAAGATTGCATTCACCTCAATACAAACGAACCGAACCAAGGGACCAAACACATTTGGTGCGCACAAAATGCTGTAGGTGTGAAATTATATTCCCCAAGTCTTGTACCTTTCTAACAAATGCCAATTTTGCCCATTCTCTTTCTTATCTGAGACCAGCTGACCTTATCTCACTTTAATGATTTCCTGGATGAGTCATCACTGTGTCTTGGAGGAATTCTAGTAAGCCACTGCTGGGGAGATTTGTCACTGTCCCACCACTTTTCCTCCCTTTGAATATAATGGCCATCACTGTGTTCAGTTGCAGAGCCTTACAAACAGCATTGAAATCCTTTCCAGACTAATTTATTTGAATACCCTATTTCTTCTGGATTTTTTTGATGGTGGCATAGTGTGCTGCTTATTGAGACAATATAACAGTAATCACACAGCACATGTAGTCTAACTTATCCCAAATACTAGATATGTTTGATTAATTAAGTATTAAATTACTGTATCACACATGTAGCCAGATGTTTTCCAAAAATGTATTTTTACTGAGAGTGTGTTTGTCTTTAAATTTGCAGCACTGGGCAAAATTGACATTTGCTTGTGGAAAACTAGTAACACGTTACACTGTCTTTGATTCCTGGAGGCTCTGAAACTTCTCAGAATTGCTGAGTGAATAGAGGACATTTGCAAATGCCAGACCACAACGGTCACACAAAAATAATAAGCAAGCATGACAGAATGAGTTTGTTGTTTTTGAAAGCTAAGAATATGTTTAGGTTGCATTAGAGAAACAGCCCATCTCTAACAGAGTATGTAATCAGATTTTTTTGCGTTTTAAAAGTGCAGTGATTATTCATTACAGGCAAACTAAACTCTGACATTCTGTCTGCATTCCTAAGTCTGCACTTTTGAATATTCATCTTTAAATTGTTGTTCTTTGCACTTAGTGTTAATGACTCCTTCAGATCTAACTGGTCATTAAGTCAATTAGAATTTTAGTGTAAAAGAATGTTTATTTGCTTACATTGAATTAAGCTCACTTTTGCATTTATTTATTAGATTACTCCATTACAAATTTTTATCCTCAAAGGCCAAGAAATTCATGTGAAATCTACAAGAAATCTACGAGTAATCAAAAATTCAAAACATCAACATTAGGGTTAAAGAGGTATGAATGCTCTTTGGAACAGCCTGAACTAGTGAAGAGTTGTGAATCTATTTTATAATAGTCATTTCACCCTGTAAACACTGCTACTATTATAAAGAAAATTGCAAAGATACTTGACACCTTAACCAAAAGTGTATTTCATGTTTGTCGAAAGTTCACATTTTCCACAATCATTTTCCATTAAACTACAAAATGCTCCGACCTCTCGGACACACTTTGAACGTCACTGGCAGATGAAAGAAGACAAAGATAAGAGAAAATTAATTTATATGATGACCGTGACCAAAATATATTAGAACTGTGAGGTGGATCTGAGGTGAAATGGATCTGAAAGTACGCTCAGCATTAGAGACTTTTTTCAGAGTGGGGATGATAACCAAAAACTATTTTGCGCTTCTCTGTGCGACCCCTTGCTCCGGGTACCCCGCATAGAGTTGGGGAACATAATTCTGATCCTGGAGGGTGGGTGTACAGCCCACTATAGAGATTTCCTTGCTCAAAAAGTCCCCGTCACTTGCCAGGAACAGTAAAGAAAAGTGAAGTGGCCACTTATAGCCATGTGTGAACACAGCAAGGCACACAGTGTGATCAAATTCTTTCTCTGCATTTAATCCATTCACCAAGTGAAGCAGTCGGCTGCCACCAATGGGGCACCTGGGGAGCAGTGTGTGAGGTTGGTGCCTTACTTAAGGATACCTCAGTAGTGCCATTAGCAGTCCTGGGATTCAACCCTACCACTTTCAGATCACAGGGGCAGCTTCCTAACCACTAAGCCCCCAGCTGCCCCACCACACCCATAGGAGGTGGGTTGGAGGTGGGTGACTCCCACACTGTACTGAACATCAGTCCTCCAGGATGAGAGTGGCCCCCAGCACAGAATTTTACCTATAAATGCTGGATTTACTGACACAGATACATTTGTTCGCATTAAATCAAAAGCATCTCCATTCAGTCCCATTACCTTATTCACTGACAGGCACAGGAGCTGACATGCTCAATAGTTCTCATCCTGTAACCAGACTTTGACTTTGGCCTCTGCTTTCTGCAGCTTGTTTATCACTTGACCTTTACCAGTTATTTTATATTTTGGTATCCTTTATTATTTTATCCGACCTTCAACAATGGTAAGCAGCGGGAGTGAACTGCGTGTGACCCCCTGAACTGCCAGTTACTTAGCAACAAGCGCTAACTGATTCCCACCACTTCAGATCCTTTAGCCGCAGCTTTTGGATTTATACTTCAAAACGCTCCCTCTAACACAGATTCAAAACCAATTAGATGCAATTGCACAGCCTGAAGAAAATGAAATTAACTTCATATCCTAACTATTTCACTTTTCACAACCTGATTCTCAATCTTTATTCTCAGAATGTCCGCATGCATACTGTATTTTACTTTCAACTAAAGGGATTTACATGTTAATAATAATCTGAAGCACAGGTGCTCAGCTCACTGGGGGCCTCAGTGCCTAGAAAACGGAGGAATCCTGCTCACTTCTTTCCTATGGAGAGGAGAAAGTCCACAACTTTCTTCAAAACTCAACTCAAAGCAAGTAGGAAAACACCACCTACATTTCTGCATTCTGCAAATATTCCATAATCTGCCAGCAAATAGCCTAATACCCACAACACGGCATCGTTTACATTCTCAATCGCTAAAGAAGCCTTAACCTTTTGGTACCCAAAGCAACCAACATATAATAAAAATAACTGTTTAGAAATTTGGGTGAGCTTTTCAGCAGACTACGGGTTATTCTGAGAGATTTTCTCAACCAAAGCGCTATTTCTACACTGGACTAAAAGTTACACGCTGCCAATGCAAGCAATCAGACCTATGCTTGTTGTTTTTCTGCAAGGAGAAGAAAATAACAGCAACAAAAACTACAGCAGCAGTTTACTTAAATACTGCAGATTAGTTGGTAAGACACCACTGAAATGTATGAAGAGAGCCAACCATCCTCCCACTGATCAAGTCTGAGTGACACAGCACTGTTAATCTTTACGTTTCAAACAGGACAAAGGACAGCATGGTGCCAGCTCACAGCAAACTATCAAATCTGGCCTGATATGGACATTGTTAGCAGAAACATTAAGCAAACAAATTCACTCAAATGTGTTACTTATATACACAGTATCTGCATTTGGTATGTAGCATAAGGTATTCATTTTGAAGAATTTCTTTCTACAGATTTTATTAAGACTTTATATTATATTGTAACTGTCTGAGTGTTGTGGCAGTCATTACATATGAAATTTCCTCCGGGATCAATAACGTTTTCTAATTCTGAGGACCAAAAGTACAGCAGTTTTTGTCTGTGACTTATAGATCAGCATGGCCACTGTTTCCATTAATTCAGTCAAGATGTTATGATGTGCAGCCCAGACACAGGACTACCAAAAAGCATATCACTGTAGTCCAAACACAGGACAACCATATGAATCCACAAACATCACTGTACTCCAGATTAAGCACTTCTAATTAGGGATGAACCAATCGATTGGCCACCGATCGGAAACGGCCGATTTTTGGCCTGATCGGCTGATCACTCACACGTATTGCCGATTTCAAACCGATCTTGCGCATGCGCTTTACTTGCAGCACAGACACGCGCGCATTC
>JBBPDE010000128.1:12337177-12349834 GCA_037974605.1 Nannopetersius ansorgii
TTGTTTTGGTTTCTTGCTATCAGTTGGCTCAGATGCTCGGTCCTAGCAGCTTTTAGAGCCTGTCTGTAGCTACACATGCTTTATACGCAATTCTAAAAACTTCTAATTTAGTTTAGTTTTAAATAAGCCTTAACTTTTAATGTTCACATATAAGGTTTATGTACACTGGACAATGGCAGGCTGAACTGACGTGTAGGATATGTTAAATCAGTAATTCTGAAGTAAGGAGCAGTGCTGTGCCCGAAACCCTCAGTGCTCACCTCACTGGTATTAGCTGCCCGTATCTCTGCATGCAGCACTGAACATGTTTACAGGTTTTCCAGCATTACACAATTACATTACAGGGGATACTTTGTTCTTTAAGAATATTTATTGCTTTCACATTCCATTTCAGGTCACTGAAAAAAGGCCGTATACACTTGTTACAAAAAATTAGGTCTTTCCAAGACTTTTGTAAGCTCAAGTTGTTATTCTCTTCAGTACCATGGGTCAATGGCCTGCCATGCTCTCATGTGAAGAAGATGCCCTGTCTCCCCTTATTAAAATCACACAGCCTTAGCCACAACAAGCATGCTGAGTTTAACTCTGCATTACAGAAATCCTATTGAGTGATTTGTTAGCGCTTGTTCAGTGGCCCAAAAGAAACAGCAGGAGACCTCTTTCATAAAAGTGTTTCTTAAAAATAATAACAAGAAGAGCTTAGACTAACCCAGTCGTTGCATGAGGCCAGAATCTTTTACTTCAGTGGTGAACACAAAACACATTTAAGGCTAAATGGTCAGAGGAGGTATTGTTATTCATTATATAGTAAGTCACTTTGGATGAAAGAGTTTACCCAGTAAATGTGATGTAATGTATTGTGGGCCATTGTTTTAGAAGCTTATAGGCCAGTATTTCCTACACATATTATCCAATATTAGAATAGGGGTTGTATTGACTTACCCTAGAAAACAAGGCTTAAATCATGATCATGTATTTACCTTTTATACTCCTGCACCCTTCCATTATAGTTTTTCTTAGAGTGTCATTGGGCTTGATTTAAGTTCAGCCCTCTTCTCTTCTCTATTGTGTATTTTTGATGGTGCATGACACCTTTGGAATGCTAGTGGGTTCCAAAAGAATCAGGACAGCCGTGTCAGAGCTCTAGAGTAGAATGAGGCTGTTTGATGATATCTAGGATCTGGCACCCTAAACATCCCTAAAAAGCTGCCGTTGTGTAGATAAAGGCAAATAGACATTCACCAATGGTCAGTGTACAACAGAGTATAGATGTGGATGCTGAAACAAGTCTTATCCAGATGCCCACCATTGTCCTCACCAGTTTCTACTGGTGTGATGTGGAATTCATCCTCACAGGGTGTCTAACATCCTGGTACTGCAGCCACTTAGGACAAGAAGTGTGGCAAAAAACTGCTCATCAGCACTTTACTTCCAGCTGTCCAAGCCATTTACATCACACTCTGTGTCAGAAAGTCAAAGTGCACCATACAGGACCTCACAGCAAGACCTTTTCTTTTCTGCCCTCTTATAAACGGCTCAGGACTCTCCGCATGTGCAGCACATGATCCAGGGTCAGCTTCTACCTCTATTACTGTTATTAGACTGTTCAACACACACCAATGTGCAATATTACTTCAAAATCATATACTGGCATATTGCATATAGTTGATCTCCCCCAATGTCACTTTAATTGTTTAGTACTAATCCTCATATTGCTGTAGCATTCTCTGTATTGCAACCTTTACCCATGACACCTTTTACTGCTACCATGCTGTCACATACACTACATGGACAAAGACCACGCCTGTTTTTCAGGGTTTGGGCTAGACCGCTTACTCCCAGTGAAGCACAAATTCAGTGCTTCAGCATAACAAGCCATTTTGGACAACGCCATGTTTCCAACTCCACAGTTTGGGGAAGAACCTTTTCTATTCCAGCCTGACTGTGTAGTGTGTGGAGAAGCATTTACCAAACCTTGATTCTACTTCTCTCTGTTCGAAGTTTCCTTTAACTCCTTCTGCCTGCTCTAATTCTCTCGTCACACTGTCTCTTCGTTGTTTACTGTGTCCCTGTACTTGTTCTTCTAGCTCTGATTCCTCTTTTACTTGTTTATTCTGTTCAGACTTTTTCACTCCATCTTCCTTCTTTTGATTCTTTCTCTCTTTCTCCCTCCTCTGATTCTTTGACACCTTCTTTTGGCTCCCATGTTCTTTATCTCACTCCCTACAAATGTTCCACGTTACTTTCAATATTTCCTCCTGTTCTGCATCTCCTCTCACTCACGTGTCTTGCTGAGTCTCTGTTTGCTCTCTGTTGTTTGTCATGAGAAAGTTACCCCCTTGTAAACCCCCCCCCCCCCATGACCTCCCCAATAAAGTTTGGTCGCCTTCGTTATTGCCAAAGTGTTGTCCAAAATGTGACTGCAGAAAATCGCTGATAACCTTGCGCTTTACAGCCATATGCCTAGTCAGGTAGGATCGCCCATCAAATCAGAGGGAGTTCAGCAGCAGAAGAACTCGAAGGCATTGTAGCTAATAACCTCATGTTTCACTCAACTCCATGTGACAGGAGGGGCCATACTACTGCTCTGAGCTTCACACCCTTGCCTTACAAAATGGCTCTGTTTGCTTCAGTTTCAGAATTTGGGCTAGCTTGGGCAAGACCCAGTTCTATATGTTGGGGCCAGCTGGTTATGGCATTCACCCTGCGATCAGAAAGTTGTGGGTTTGAATCCCAAGACTGCTAACTGGCATCTCTGAGGTACCCTTGATGGTACCGTCCCCACACACTGCTCCCTGGGCGCTATGTTTCTGGCTGCCCGCTGCTTCACTTGGTGAATGGGTTAAATGCAGAGGAAGAATTTCATGCTGTTCACATTGTGTGCTGTGGTGTGTCCATGTATGACCGAATAGTCACTTCACACTTTACAAAATATCCTGTTTCTCTCCCGTCTTGCAGACTGAAAGGATGTGCTTAAATCACAGATTCAGGGAGTCACTGTGTGGGACAGTCTTCTCTGAGCTGAACCAGAGATGAAGGTTCTGGGGACTGGGAGGGATATCATATGTGGTCATGATAAGAAGGTTCAGCCTAGCTTTAGGCATTCTCCACAAATCCGGCCACATAAAAGCCCTGCTGATCACAGCCTTCCAGGTTGTCCAGCTCCCTGCTGCTGTCGAGTCTCAGCTCTGATCTACACTTTTATCTTCACAACTACAGAGATCATAAGGTCTTTCCTTATTTGTGGCTTTGAGCCACATCTTGGATACCATCCCCCATGCAAAACTGGCCTTCCCTGGCAGCAGCAAGCCAACAGTCTCCCAGTGTTTCAGTAAATTAATGGCCTGATCTACTGTCTGCATCTCGTTCAAACTGTATCCTGTGCATCTTGATGCCTAACACAGAAAAGTCAGCTCAAACACAAACCTCTGCCTCTCCTGTTCGTTGCCAAAGCTAATAGATTTTACTGTAAGCTTCAAGATGTTTTTCCCAAACAGTGCCATGTTCAAAAGACATCAAGGAACATCAAGCCTCGGTCATTTACAAATGTTGCTGCTGGCTTTTGAGATGATGTCACACAACTTAAAGGGCCTCACTGAACACTGGAATAAGAATCAGACCTTCTAAGAGCTGGAATGGGAAAGAGGCAGCCATCTTTCCAGCTGGTGCAAGCTAGTTCTCCTGGGTTGTGCAGCAGACATGGAAGTCGCAGAAGTAGTTTACTACTAGGCTATAGATGGTATATGGAAGAAGTTAAGAGCGAAACTGGCAAGCTATTAGGGATCAGATAAATTGGCATTCCAAAGATTTGACTAAATGATGTGCAGACCTGAGTTGCTGCTTTCTGTTGCGCCTAGATCATGGCTACTTCCTGGGATGGCTACTTTCTGTCAGTATATTTATTTGCCAGTCATCCAGCAAGACACGACTTCCCTTTTATCCTGTATTTTGTAAGATATTTTTGAAAGACATCGACAGTGAAGTAGCTAGATCATTTATATCACTGATTAAAAGCATGATGATTGTCACCATGTATTTGTGCTGTTAGATAACTAATAGCTAAACCTACTCGCTTTTACTTGTTGGTACAACATTTTTTACATTACATTTGTTATTTGAAACAATATGACGAAACTGCGACAAAACTAAGGCTGCTTCATATAGAAACCAATGTATTTCATTTCTTCTGCAGTTGCTTGTTGTTGCTTAGACTAGTTTTTCTGTATCTGTATCAACCTTGCAGCCTACAGGTGGTAGGTTTTCTGTACTTACCACCACACTTCCAGAAAGCACCCATGGAAATTACATGCATGGTTTCACCTACTTTGCCACACTTCCTTCCAGTTAACACAGTAACCTTCTGACACGCCCGCTAAAATTCTGAAATTACCACTACACTGTTCTGCAGAGAACTACACCTTTTTTAGAGCGATGAACCTTTTAGTTAATAGTGGAGATTATGTACAATGTCACTGCACACACGTGGACCAGATGGCAAAGGAGAACAGGATCAAACCCACTTTATGGTCTTTTTTTTGTGTATGTACCTATTCAAATCCCCACCACAGTTATATGGCAACTCAGTGCAAACTGACATTTTAATCACAATGATATTTTAATGCTTAACCAGCCTTGCAGTTAGTGCAGTGCATGGCTTATAGCATCCTGGGATAATAATAATAATAATAATAATAATAATAATAATAATAATAATAATAATAATAATAATAATAATAATAATAATAATAGAATACTCTCAATACATTGGAGTTCCCGAATGTTACTGTTTTAGACTTTTCAGGTTTGTTTGATTAAAACGGACCCTGGTACATTTTCTCTGTTAGGAATATTGTGTTCATGTGAACCTAAGAAACAGGCTCAGAGCCCCATAAAATACTACATATAAACACATCAGTTTTATTTATTATTTCTGCATCAAGTTTGCTCCATTTTGTAAAAGCAATCAGCCTCTTTGTGGTTACAGGGACTCCACCCCACTTCATAGGCTGCAAAAATAATAATGCATGGTCTATGGCAACCGGTTGCTCCAGAATATCACAAAATAGAAAAAACAAGGCATTCCTAAAACCAATGAGCATGAAGAGTTCAGAGAAGTGATAGCTATGTGGTTATTATCTGCTGAACATTATCTCCTCATGTATGTTAACTACTAAAAAAGTGACACATGTGGCTTGTACTTCTTTTGCTTCAATGTCAAATGTGTCATTGTGACATCAATTTAAATTTCAGCTTCAGCTTCAAGGGAGCAGAACAACACACCTAAATGCAACAAAAGTCAATTCCCACTCACTGTTAAGGACGCCCATAATTGCACAATAGCTCTCAGGCTTGGAGAGTCAACATGCGCTGCTTCCACTACAAGTGTAGCCAAGTCTGTCATATATCTCTTCAAGCTGCGGCACGTGTTTAGTTTGCAGACGTCACACAAGTTTTATCCCCTGTCCATTCAAATGGCCTTTCTGAGTAAGACCATACAGCTGCTCTGGGTCAACACAGCATTTACGTATCAAACTGACTGACACTGCTGAGGTTTCCTGGCTTACTCCATTTTCAGTCTGCAGCTTCAATAACAAAAGTAAAGGTAGTAAAGCAGCCCCTTATAGTCACACCTGAACACACCTCAGCACAACCCACAGTGCGAAGAAAGTGAAATTCTTTCACTGCATTTAATACATTCACCAAGTGAAGCAATGGCAGTCCTAAGATTCAAACCCACAACCTTCTAATCACAGGGTCAAGTCCTTAACCACTGGTGCACAAGCTATTAGGGCCAGACAACTGCATTGTAACAGAATAAAATCTTCAGATATTACTGTATGGGGAGGTGCACCCACAAAAAGATGGACAAGCTTCTGTAATGCAGTATGTACTGTAATTAAGAACGAACATTTAAAACACAGCAAATGTTAGAGTAAATTAAGTAAATGCCACCTATGAAATGAATAGTATAAAACACCTCAGTAAGAGATCCCAAGGTTCTGTTTGCTCTGTGCAGTCAGGTTTGTGATTTTACATTCATGTCCAAAGGCCACTCATCTGTATGTAATGAAGATAGTGCCCTCTAGTGACCAGTTATATAAGAACAGCACAGACGGTACACCATAACCTTGACAGGGATTAATAATCATCATGGAAGGGGTACTCAGGATGGTCGCTCCACCTGTCAGTAAAAGAAAATTGATTTCAGTTTAAATATGTATTATATGACCACATCATCTTTGTTCAGGAGACAGTGCCACTTTAAAAACATTTTTTTGTTCTTGCCTTCATATTATAAATTAATTGAACTTGTAATGGTATGCTAACAGAAAAGTAATCTGTGTTTTACATTCGGTTAACTTATTTCATTATCAAGTTTTTAAGGGAACCAGATTCCTTTCTTTTTTTGGTAAAACATTTTTGTTGGTTAAAAGTCATTTAAAAGTACCAAATCAAGGGACCAAGGGTGCACATTAGAACTGGAGCGTACTTTTACCAATGGGTCTCTTCATTTGAACAGTCTCTATTGTCTAAAAATAAATGTACTGTTTTTCATTATTAGGCTGGGACTGTAGGAAACTGCAGTGAGGCCAGAACTGTTACTCACATGAGGAGCTCCACAAAGCGAATATTTTTATTCAGTCCTTCAATGAGTCTCATCTCATCATCAGTGAGAGAAAAATCAAATATCTGCAGGGAAAGATAATAATAATAATAATAATAATAATAATAATAATAATAATAATAATAATAATAATAATAATAATAATAATAATAATATTGTATGTTACAAATATAATGAATATTGTGCCACTGCTTTTGATTATCAACAATGTACACTTCAGCAGATAATGTTTTTAAAGCAAGCCTAGTATTATTATTTTTTTAAAACCTGCTCACTTTAAAATATTTTGAGACACTAAAAAAATCAGTCTTTTGTCTTTTGCTAAAAATAAAATCCAAACTTATTTAGGGTCATCCATAAAAAAATGTGGGTTTTCATGACTAAAGTCAACATGAGTTAAAATCACAGCAAATGTTGCTTTCGTATTGCGCTGTGTGTAAATATATACAGTATATATATTCCTCCTATAATTTCTTCATACTGCAGGTCCAGGTAACACTTTAGTTTGCTTTCATTAACTCACCTGGAAATTGTCCCTGATTCGTTGAGGGCTGAAGCTCTTAGGGATGACTACCACTCCTCTCTGAGTGTTGAACCTCAGGGCTACTTGAGCTGGAGTCTTGCTGTATTTCTTTCCAATGGAGACTAAGACCTCAT
This sequence comes from Nannopetersius ansorgii, assembly GCA_037974605.1. Taxonomy (NCBI): domain Eukaryota; kingdom Metazoa; phylum Chordata; class Actinopteri; order Characiformes; family Alestidae; genus Nannopetersius; species Nannopetersius ansorgii. The sequence continues at coordinate 12,344,460 of JBBPDE010000128.1, forward strand.
CTTCCAACAGTGGGGGACATTTCACATTAACCCTGAAAAAAATGCTCAGATGATCCTTTTGAAGTCTAGAGTGAGTGTAAAATCACAGCATTACTCGCTGCAACAATTTTCCTCAAAACAGAATATCAATATTGAATTTCTTATAGCTGCTATGACTGTATTTTTTGGAGGATTCTAAGCCATTTGTTTCTCAAAAGTGAAAATCGCTTGAACATGCTTTAGTTTCAAATATGGACCAGTTAGTACCAGGAAGCATCTCGAGAGGTTCCAAGGGGGCTGTAGCCCACGATCACAATCTCATTCTGCTGACAGAACTCCAGAAGCTTGGGCTGTGTAAAGTAGGGATGGCACTCAACCTAAAGGATGAGAAATGGATCTTTAACAAAATTTGTAAAGCTCTAAAACTGCCACTGGCTTTAATGATTCCGAGCACTCACGATAACTTAGTACATCTTTTAGACTAACACTCATCTTGGTAGTTTTGGGTTTCGATACATTTTAATTATTAAGCAGACGCTTTTATCCAAAGCAACTTCCATTCCCAACTGCAGGGGGCAGTCTCCATGGAGCAACTTGAGGTTAAGGGTCTTGCCCAAGAACCCAGTGGTAGTTAGCTGAAGGTAAGATTCAAACCCATAATCTCTTGGTCCAGAGGCAAGTATTCTAGCACTAGGTCACCACCACCACCGCAGTCATTGTGGATGCAAGATTTCTTTCCTTTCTGACCAAATTACAAACCATTGAAAAAAACATCATTCACATTTAATCAGTCAAAACAAAACCAATTCCTGAAGACATAATGGATTACAACCTCATGGTCTTTAACTACATTTAACAAAATATTTCTTAGTTTGTAGAAGATTTTGGTCAAGTAGAAAGTAAGTTTTTAAATCAGTGTTTTGTAAATCAGTGGTAATGTGAAATATATATAATGTAATGTATATATCATGTTTGCAAGCAGTGGTAAGAGATGTATAGTATAGCTTACTTGGTTGGAAACAGGCCTGTGCTTGAGACCAGGCTTGTTCAAAATCAGCTCCAACTGCCTTCGATTGAAGTTTGAAACCCCAAGAGACTTCGTCAGCCCTGCATCTTTACAAGCCTCCATTGCCTATTTCACACAGTGTGACCCAGACGTCTCAGAGGAGTTCAAGTATGAGGTTTATTACAACAAGAACAAAAAAAAACTAGTATACAGTATAAAATGACTAGCTGGCAGCCAGAAAGGGAATATCCAGGGCAAACAGAAAAAAAACACAATGCAAGAAAGACTTCCCATCTGAATATGCATTTAACAGAAACAGGTTCCATCAATGAACAGCAATTGAAAAAAAATCAATACTAGAGACATAGAGACCTCTAGTGAAGTTTTCGGAAAAAGCACCGCACAATCACTCATAGAGTTGATTCATTACTTGGTAAAAAATTAAGTGGTGCATGCTGGACACAGCTGGGCAGGTTTAAAATACCTCTTACCTCCCATGTTGCACACAGGTCTGTCTCGTGGTAGATGTGTTTCCCGTTTTTATCTTTAGGGTAGAATTCAGCACCTGGCTAAAATAAAAACATCAGCCTGGAGAAAAGCTTACATTTTAAAATTCCATTTAGGTTTTATGCACCACAACAGTCATTGTTTGTTTTCCACTTTTCCCAGCCTCTCTTTACTGTGACGTTACTGGCATATGTAGATGATCTGAACTGCAATGTGTCTTGTTCAGAAAGCCGTTCAAACTGCAATTGATTTGATAAACTTTTAAGTGTTAAAATATTCAGGCATATTGGAAAACGTATGTAAGAACACATTTGCTACTTTTGCCATTGATTAATTCATTAATCCATCTTTCAGTCTATCCATCCATCCATTCACCCATCCATCCATCCATCTACCCCTAAATCCATCCATCCCTCATCAATCTATCCATCCCTCCATTTATCGATCCACCCATTCATTCATCCCTCCATACATCCACCCACCCTTCCATCTGTTAATTGTATAGGTCCTAGAACGAGTAATACCTTAAAGGCAATGGGAAGCTCAATAATGTACAGATCAACATAATCCAGCTGTAATGTCTTCAGTGTTCTCTCTAGCGCAGGTCTGACCAACTCAGGTGGGTGGAAGGTGTTCCATAGCTGGAATCCAAACAGACAAACAGAAACAAGAAAGATTCAACAAGGACTTGAGATGTATATCACCATAAAATCCATTAATCCAGATCAAATATGACCCATCTATCATGCTTGAGTCAATATGGACATTTAAATTTGAATTTCAATGTTGAATCATGTTTATCGGTTTAATGTTCTAAAATACTGAATATACATGGTTATGGCCTAAGTTTGGCTATAAACTCTGAAATGAATACATTATATTTACATGTAATTTCATCATTGAACAAGGAAAGACCATAAAGTTTCAATCCATGTTACCTTTCCACAGTAAAAGATGTCCTCTCGTCTAACAGTTCCATCTGCAATCTTCTCTCGAATGGCCTGTCCGACCTCATGCTCATTAAAATAAACCAATGCTCCATCAAAGTGTCTGTAGCCAACATCTATAGCTAGCTTTACAGAGTCTCGGGCAGTTCCTTTAGGTGTCTATAAGAGAACAACTCATTGTAAATTCTGCACAGTAAGAGCTGACGTGGTGTAATATCTTGACATCTTACAGTACTTACATGTTACTGAAAATATTTTCAGTATTTCTAAGGAATTTTTATTTATTTATTTATTTATTTATTTTGAAAGGAAATGCATTGAAAAGACCACTGATTTATAATGTGTCCCGAAAAGCATTCATTCTTTCTTAGCCCTGATCACACTCCTATAACATAGCACTGCTAAAATCTATTTTAGCTCTAGCAATTGAACACATTCATAATCTTACTGAGCGTGGATCCCCATAGGTCCCGAATCCAAGTATAGGAATTCTGTTGCCATCACTTAAAGGGATACAGTGATTCTCAGCAGTCAGCATAAGGTCCATTTTTCTTCTCTGCTGGGAGAGCATGCCAAAGGTTTGTAGCTTTAATTCTTATCAGATTTATGTGTAATCTATTGAATACCTTTGGCCTCAGGCAAAGTTGTTTTTCTGAGAAACCTGAGGAATGGCTCCCTCACTGGGAAGAACATTTTAAAGGTACAAAGAACTTTTCCACTGAATGGTTCTTGAGAGAACCAAATATGGTTCTTCCATGGAACAAAAAGCTATTTCAGACTACAAGAGCATAATTATCACACCTCTTGTTCTAACAGGATAAGAGTTGTATAGATAACATAAAGGATACTTTGCAGTTATGATGACATATTGTAGCAATGAAAATGTATGTTGACTACAGGGTTGCAATAGTTTTGTCCAGGTAACTAGATCATGTGATCATTTTTCCAAACAAAACAGTCACTTGACTAAAGAAAATGGTCAATTATCTGGTCAATAGATTATACAGTCCATGTATGCCTATAGTGCATATAAAAATCCCTGTATATTTACTAAATGGACAAAAGTATGGGGCACACCTGTTGGGGTTCGGCCTAGGCCCCTTACTTCCACTGTTGGTGTAATCTTAATGCTTTCGCATTTTCTTTTGTGGAAAGGCTTCCAAGAAGCTGTTATAGCTGCAAATGGGGGGTCCAACTCCATAATAAAGTCCATGTACTGTATATGAATGCATTATTTCAAACTCCCTGTTGGTGTAATGGTCAGGTCTCCCAATACTTTTGTCCAACTGTGTTTAACAAACCAGTTGCCACAATTAATCACATAACACTTAAAATGATCCATATCAACATTGCATGTTTTATTTTCAATAACCAGAATCAAAGGTTACGTAATATTTTCATGAATACTTACATTACTGTCTGAAATTTGCAGACTTTTTCATGTCTTTTCTCTTTCACATTTTGTACTGGAAATACTGTGCAAATTCTGGGCCTTCGACATAAACTTTGGTAAGGAGGACAGTCTTAGGATCAAAAACCTCTTCATCATCATAAATTCTGTATTGCTCAGTTGCTCTATGCTGCAACAGATACCTTTTAACAAATAAATAATCTTCCATTCCAGTACTGCCTTTTTTCTTTATCAGTGATCTATATTTCTATAGATCTAAAAGATTTATGTTGCTCCAGCTCAAATATCAGAGCTCTTCTCTTTCTCATTTTCAGGCCTGGCTACAGAAAAGGGGTGTTCATTTCCTATAGTTCCACACTGGGGTCCCCTGCTGGGCCTCAGCAGGGCCCGAGGTTCACAGGCTCCCACATGAAGCAGATAGATCACCCCAGGAGTCTTGCCACAGGTGAACATGTGAGTGTGTAAAAGGAGCAGATGGAATTTATAGCAGGCATTGACAGCAGATGGATCTGTCCCAAATGGAGCTGACAGCCAGCGAACCCAGGGCACAGCGAACCCTGCAGAGTGAGGATCTGTTAAACCCATACGTCAGACTCATACCAAAACAAGGAGAAATCACACTGTAAATTGTGTGAAATTGTGAGCAGCTGGTCACATGTGCTGGCAGAGAGGAGTGTGTGCTGACGTCTGCTTTGTTAAGTTGTTTAGTCTAGGCTTCCTCCCAGTTGTGCAGGCTCTCAGGGTTATTGGAGGAGTATCCTAGTGTTTTTGTCTGGGATCCGAAGGCTTTGGTTTGCGGCGGATAAGAAACAATACAGAACATTCTGGTGTTTGGATTAAAAATACAATTGAACTCATGAATTGAATGGTGTCATGCTGATTCGAACAAGCTGTTTCAGACAAAAAATGACTAAACCAGTCACATGTCTGTGCTACGTTTTGCACGAGACAAATCTGAAACAGTGACTGCATTACAGTTCCAACACAGGCCTACTTTTCTCTCTTCAGTTTTAATGCTTTTACTATTTGGCACAGTCATTTATTATCTGTCATTTATTATACATTTATTATCTGTATAGATGTGCCTGCAGGGTAGTGACAAATGCTTCTTGTTAAATACATGGAGAACTTTGGGAATACTGTCATCATCCGAGTTTTTTTCTGAGAGAACAGCAGTTTTAGTTTATATTATGTGCAGACAGTGTTGCAGTTCTTAAAGTGTTGGATTTTGATAAAACACAGGTTTTCTTAACAAACCTCTGAAAAAAAAATGTGTAAAACATAAATTAATGATATCACTGCCTAAGAAGGGCAATAAAGCTTAGAAGGTAAAAGTCCAACAAGACTTTTTACACAAAGTAGGTGATGTGAAGATGAACAGCGGGAAGTGGTCAAGGATAATGATTATGTTTATGCATACTTCATACCTGGACATGCACACACACACACACACACACACACACACACACACAAACACACCACACACACACACACACACACACACACACACACCCCCACACACACA
>JBBPDE010000128.1:12379417-12391666 GCA_037974605.1 Nannopetersius ansorgii
AAAACACAGCAGTCCATCATTCCCTCATTACAGAACAGAGTCTGGGCTCTTTACCTCTGTCTCTGTTTACTGTAGAATTCCATAATTCTATAATTCCATCACTTAGTTTTCAGTATTAATCTACTGAAATGAATAAAAACAAAGAAAAAACATTAATTGAGCAGGTGTGTCCAAACCTTTGACTTGTAGTGTATTCACACATGACTTCTGTCTTAGATAATGTAAGAGTTTTCCTGTAGAGTTTCCCTGAGTCTCCCTGTAGAGATCCTCTCACTCAGCATGATGTGGCGTGGGTTCAGCTCTGTTCTTCTCTTTTTTGGACGATCTGGTGTTTCATAAAAATCTGGAGCTCCACAGTGAGAGCCGCAGTAAACAGTGCAGGAGCTGAACGAGCACCACAGGACCACATTCAACTCAAACAACAGAACTAGGAGTTGAATGTTAGTGACTAAACGGTGCTGAGGAGACATTTGATCATTTGCTGATGCACTGGAGGAGGTCAAACTGCCAGCACACACTCCAGCAGGTGTCAAAGAGGGAACCAGGCCTGGAGCTGAAGCCAGTTCTGGATTTAAAGCCTCTGAAGAACAGAACCGAGCTGACAGTCACCCCGAAGATCCTGAATCCATTAATCCTGACACACAGGACTGAAGGTCCAGATCATATGTGAGACGTTTCACAGTGAGCAGCAGAGCTTCATCAGCCCAACCAGGTTTTCACCACAATTTTGTCCTGAGGGGATTTTCGGAAAGGGTTCTTGTTTGAGTTGAATGTTGAATGTGGTGCTCATTCAGCTCCTGGACTGTTTACTGCGGCTCTCACTGTGGAGTCTTTCCTCAGAGTTGGCTTTTAAATAGGTGCTTCTTTCTGGACCTTCTCACCATCTCTCGCTCTCTTTCTCTCTCTCTCTCTCTCTATCGCTATCTCTCTCTCTCTCTCTCTTTCTCTCTCTCTCTCTCTCTTTCTCTCTCTCTCTCTCTATCGCTATCGCTCTCTCTATTGCTATCTCTCTCTCTCTCTCTCTATTGCTATGTTTCTCTCTCTCACTCTCTCTATCGCTATTTTTGTTTTTCTCTCTCTCTCTCTCTATCTCTCTCTCTCTCTCTCTCTCTCTCTCTCTTTCACTCTCACACACAGACACATAAACTCTCTCTCTCTCTCTCTCTCTCTCTCTTTTTCTCTCTCTCTCTTTCACTCACGCACGCACACACACACACACACACACAAACCCCATGCAAACTACCTGGTAAGCCATGGCAACCACATGGGAACACTATAGCATCACCATAGCAGCCATTACAGTTACCATTGCAACCAGCTAGCAACACCTTAGCCACCACCACACATGCAATCACATTTATTACACATTTATTACTGAAGTATAAATCATGTTGCATATATGTGTTCCATATTCTGAACCACAGTTTTGGTCATCACTAGTTAAATGTTAAAAGCACCAAACAAAGACTTCAGTAATACAGTTTACTTCCTATATCCTGAAATGATTTAAATGCAGCTGGGTTTTTTTAATGATTATTAATCCATCATTAATACAAGTAACATTTTTATATTCTGTTTTTGAAGCCTCTGCAGCTTCCATTATGCAGTAAGCAAGGTGGGGTGTGTCACAAGCCTCTTTACCAACCAAATGCTGAACACATAAACTGAACACATTCTAAAACAGTTTGAACGCCTACTGATGACTAAAACTTCAGTTTAGGATATGGAATACAACTTATTCAGCTTGTATTAATTATTAAGGCATAAACTCCAGAAGTATCACCTGATGCTTGAACCTGGGAAGTTGATTATTAGGTTTTAAAACTTCAGTAACAGTGCTCTAAAAATTTTTTTTTGATCAATTTCTTATTTTATTATGTGTTTAAATAGTGAATACAATACAGTAATATACAGTTAGAATATAGGGTTACACAAATATGACAACAATACCCCGCCCCCCAAACAGGTGATTCATAGTAACAAAAAACATTAATGCTGCACTCTTTCTCTAATCAAAGTGTCGACTGCATCCCAAACACGGAAGGTTTTCAGGCTGACTGCATGCATCCGAGCCACTGATCTCTCCATCATCACTTTATCTACCACTGACTTTGCCCATTGTTGCCATGGCAAAGTTTTTCTTTGCTGCAGGTAGACCAGCCCATAATATGCGCCTCTGCTGAGTAGAAAGTTCTAGGTTGGAGTCATCATTAAGCAAAAGTAAAGTCGGTGAGAGCGGAATATGAGCATCAAGGATGTCACTCAAGGTGACAGAGACCTGCCCCCAGAAAGCAAATACACTGGGACATGTGTGTTAATTATCCTGCCACCTGGAGTGTGCATACGTCACAATTAGGGAGTGTGCATGAGTCGCATCTAGATTATTCCATACTGTGTCCCAACATATTTCCTTCCCTCTGATGGGGGACAAGTCTCTGCACCACACACCATCTACTGGGAGTGGCGCTTTGAGACCGTTCCTCGTGTGTGGCTTTGTCATGCTAGTAATGTGTAGTGGATGTGTTGGGAGTGTTGTGCCTCTTGGGACACGATATGCCTTCATGGCAGATCTCAATTGCAAGTAAAACAGGAATGATGAACCTGGCAACCCATATTCAGGTCACTTCAAAGACATGTATCCCCCTATTTCTCCACAATGGAAAAGAGAAGGGTACTTTACCAATGAGGAGTGAAAAAGTTTGAAATATAGGAGAATGCTTGTGCCATTTTAAATCTATAATAGCATGTTTCATGATGATACAAGAAATTCTGAGTAAATAAAAAATGAAAGGGCCTAATTGTGAATTAGCATCTTTAGGTGATATGTTAGAAAACAGTAGGCAAAGCCAGTCCTCCCTGCACCTTATTCCGGCAAGGCCTCTTTCCACTCCACACAAACTTGGATATAAGTGGAAGTAATTGTTCCCAAGAACCCTTTGGGGGCATCAGGGGAATCACAGAAGAGTAAAAGGGACAACCCTGGTGAAAAATGTATACCTCTTTAACCTAACAAGTAGTACAACAGTAGGTTGGAAATCTACATTGTTGCGGTACACGCAAAAGCTGTCTCCCTACTTTAGTCATTTTTCACTTGTTTGTGAGATTTGAAAACACCAGCAAACCATTTTAAAATGTTCCGACAAACAGACTAATAGAAATGGCCACAAATGGTTTTACTTCGTTTTTATAGTAACCTACATTAAGAATGTTTTTAGTTTCTCCGTTCCTATAGATTGTGAAGTTTCTAACAGCAATGATATGATCTTTAATGGAATATCTATAAGTAGCTTGCATTTCCAAACTTCTCTCTCTGTCACAGATATAAATGAGTGCCTGAGTGTGACGGGGCCGTGTCCTGCTGGCCAGGTGTGTTTTAACACTCTTGGCTCATACACCTGCCAGAGAAACTCTGTCAGCTGTGGTCGTGGGTACCACCTGAATGAGGAAGGCACACGCTGTGTGGGTATGTTATAGAAATTCACAGTAACTACTTCACAATTATCGAACTAATGTAGCTTTGACACTCTTGTGAAGCACATCATGCAAAATGAAACCATTTCCTGCAGCGTCTTAGTGTTTTTGGTGTTTCCCAGATATCGATGAGTGCGCAGGGCCTGATAATGCGTGTGCTGGCCATGGCTGTATTAACGTGGTGGGCTCCTACCGCTGCGAATGCAGAAGTGGCTACACATTCAACAGCATCACCAGGGTCTGTGAGGGTGAGAACCCATACATTTCACATTATGAGTTTCAGTATAATATAGACTATACAGTTTTAGCAATTATATATGTAAGAACAGCATGATATAATACTAATATACATCTCGAGTTTAATATGGAGAATGAAGTCATCTTCAGTCCTTATCTTCCAGCCCTTATAAATGACTCTCTTTAAGTGAGGCAGTGAGTCAAGATGAAAGATTAACCTGTTAACAGTGAGGCAAAAAGTTGCAGTTTGTCTTTTATTTCTTATTTTGTCTTTGAACAAGCTGATGTCCAACTGATAATGTCCCATTTTCTTTGATATATAAAGAACATAATCTTAAAAAAGGGAAAAAAAATGTATGTTACAAACTACCGTGCTGATCAGGAAAGCAAATGCATAAGAACATTCTTCACCCTCCAGTCACATTTTATTGTAACAAATGAATACTGTTTCCATAGTGATGCAAATTCTGCTCTGAATTTGTGCACGCACTCATTTAGGAACTCTCAGTGTTGTCCGAACAAAAAAGGCAGCATGGTGCTTCTATTATATACAGTGATGCAAAACATGATACCACTATTCCCCAATTTCACATGCTGATATGTTTTACTGTGTCCTGCATGGACGTACAAGCTACTCTGGTGACAGTTTTTCTGAAGGGGATAAGTAAAAGGCTCTTAATGTGTTGTAAAAGAAATGATGCATTGAAGTTTTATTTTCTCTGCATAAAGCATATAAAAATGAACCCATTGGTCCTCCACACATTTACGCCTCCACATACTCTATCCAAAAGGATATCAAACAGGGCAAAGTATGCAATCAAGATAAGTAATGAAATGACACACCTGCACAAAGCATATAAAAACGAAAATGTTGGTCCTCCACACATTCACGCCTCTAGCCCCTAAAACAGCCCACAAACACAATATCACCGCTAGTTAAGCTAGCCTATGTAAACAGAGCTGGAATTCACTGTGAGGCTAGCCCTTCACATGTGGCGAGACATAAAAAGTATGTTCATATCACAAAAATGACAAAAAATTATGTGCCAAATTAATATACTATGTGCCAAATTAATATAAATAAGACGAGGACAAATAAACATCTGGATGACACTTTTGAATATTAATACTTCTCAGACACCAGCAACACTTTAGTAAGCTAAAAACAGTGGTCTTGAGGGCCTCATACTGTCAGCAGGTAAACTGTCCGTAAAACTAAGGGTGGGTTTTATTCCCTGTCTTCCTCTTTCACCTTGTTGTTTTTACTGGACTACCATATTCGCTCTCTCTCTTTTTAAAATTCAGATATTAATGAGTGCAGACATTATCCTGGTCGTCTGTGTGCACACAAATGTGACAATGTTCTTGGGTCCTACAAATGCAGCTGCACCACAGGCTTCAAGCTGGCCAATGATGGCAGAAACTGTGATGGTAAGGCAAGATTTAGCCATTTTCCTGGGTATAGTTTCCACTCGATTCAAACACATCTTTCTCTATAATGTAGCTGATTAGATGTGCCAGGTGTAATCAGTTCAAACTCCTGCTTCACAAGCAACAGTGTGTTAATGTTGATAAAAAGATCACACCTTACTATTGTTTCCTTCTGGCTTTCTCTGCAGACCTTAATGAGTGTGAGAGTAACCCCTGCAGTCAGGAATGTGCCAATGTTTACGGCTCCTACCAGTGCTACTGTCGGCGAGGCTACCAGCTGAGTGACGTGGATGGAATTACCTGCGAAGGTATGGACAAGAGATTGTACTTTTAATGCATGGGTTTGTATTAAATGACTGACATCATTCTAACGATTTTGCACAAGAAATAATGCATGAATTTAACTACTCTGTTGTCTTCTTAGATATTGATGAGTGTGCTCTGCCCACTGGAGGGCATATATGTTCATACCGATGCCACAACACGCCAGGCAGCTTCCACTGCACATGTCCAGTTAAAGGCTATGCCCTCGCCCCTAATGGACGCAGCTGCCAGGGTAAAGAATCTACACTGATTACTGGAAATGTTTAGGCTTTTTAACATATTGTTTAATATAAGATAATTGCTTCATAATGCCTTTTAACTGTATATTTCTATGCATTACATTTATATAAATTTATAAAACGATGTTTCATTCCAAAATGCTGTGTATCCATTTCTAACTTTAGATATGAAGAGGTTTTCTTTAAAAAAAGAAAGCAGTTGATGCCAGTTTCATTTCGCTAATCATACAAAAGACAACCGAGCAAAACTGAACTCATTACTCATAATATAGAAGTGAAATTTCTTGTAAATATAAAGCCCATTCCCAACAGCATATAAAACATGTTTAATGTTGTTTAATGCATTTTGGAACACAATTTTAACACTGAAACGGAATTAGTTCTTATCTCACTCAGTTCAGATCATGTTTGTTTCTTCAGTGCACAGTTTTTGCTTTTCTCACATCAGTCGTGATACTCGAATATGCAGGAAAGTTGTTGTTATTTTCTTCCTATTTAATAGATATCGATGAGTGTGTGACAGGGACACACACTTGCTCAGAGACAGAGAGCTGCTTCAACGTCCAGGGAGGATTCCGATGCCTGAACTTCGAGTGTCCTCCCAACTACAGGCGCACAGGTGAAACGTAAGTATAAAGAATCATTTACAAAACATCAGATGATTGTACGTCCATTTAAAAAGAATGAATAACGCAGTGTGTTTATACATTTTACACATCGAAACACAGCATGGGATGCAGTAATAATGCCTTACACTCTTACCATCTCTGGCACATATCCCAAAGTTTTGTACATGCCATGTAGCCTGTGTACCTCAGTGGGCTTGTAACCTAGAAACTGGAAAGTTGGAGTTGGTTTATTCTGATACAGGTACTTGAAATCTTTGTGATGCAAACCAGTGCATGCTGAGCAATAAGTTAATAATGCACAAGAGATATTATACAAGCACCTTGCTATTAACCTATCCATGCTAACATTAGCTCATTTTTATTACACAAAAATGTTTCAGTTAAGTGACTTTCCACAAAACAAATGCTATTTGAATGTCCAACCTCACACGAGTCGTTATGAAAGGATCCGTGGGGAAGGAGCCTGTACAGGTCAATTAAAACGGCTTCGAAATGACATGAACCAAGCGAGATACTTTTAAGTCACTGTGTATGCCACTCCCCTCACCCCCTCCTTCACCGCATGTCAAGCACTGCATCACCCTAACTCTTCCCTCTCTTCTCCTTCCCCCCCTTCTCTCTGTCTTCCATTTGCAGTCGCTGTGAACGCTTGCCTTGCAATCAGAGTAGTGAGTGCCTGGCCTTGCCTGTGAGAATAACCTACTACCACCTCACTTTTCCCACCAACATCCCTGTACCCACCAACATCTTCCGCATGGGCCCCTCCAATACTATGCTCGGCGACAACCTCCAGGTGGCCATAGTGGATGGGAATGAGGCAGGCTACTTTGACACACAGAGGGTAGAGAATGGAGGTGTGATGGTGGTTCAGAAGCCCATCACTGTGCCTCAGGACTTTGAGATCTCACTGGAGATGAAACTGTGGCGCTATGCAAGTCTCAGCACCTACTTGTCTAAAATACGAGTGTTCGTAACACAGGAAGACCTTAGCAATGCAATCCTTGAGTGAAATGAGGAAAACAACGTTTAATTCTTTTTAAGAAAACATTTCTTTCATTCTGATTATCTGGCAAGAGGTCTGGTAAGGACATTCCACCATGTCTTGAAAACGGGTCATCCAAGTGAATGGTTAGTTGACTTGCTGTTAAACATGCTACATTTATTGGTAGGGTTACTGATGATCTATATCAGAGCTGATAGTGTAGTGTTTCCAGGTCAGGTTTGATTAAAAATAATAAAAGTTGTTGGCTTTTGCCACAGTGTGTTGCTACTGATGCAGTATACAATGGATCTGTTTAAAATAGTATGTGTATTATTTGCATTTAAAAACTGGCATTCATAACATTCATTCTTGTTTTGTTTGGGTTATCATGTTTCTGCACCATTCCATGTTGTTCCTTATTTTTAATAAAATGGATGTTTTTTTAAATGCTATTATTATGTTTTATCACACATAGTTTAATCATTCTAATTCCACAAGCAGTACCTCTTGGTACATATTCCACAAGCAGTACCTCTAGTAATGGTCCATGGAGGTGTTTAACTATAATGTTTAATTTATGGAAATTGAATTCCTTCTGACAGACAGTTTAATCTGTTTCATTCATGTTCTGAAAGCCTTGGAGCCACTAGATGGAGCTTTTGGGAAAAGCAAGTTGACCAACATTCTCTGTTCATCCAGAGATGCTGGCAGCTTTGGATATCTGAAAGGTTTCTTGTTATTTCTAGTTCATTCTAAAACATCATGCTTTGAAGAAAAAGTGAGAGACTCTTTATACAGAGTTCATGTGAATAGAATATAGATGTGCATTAAGTGACTAACTACTGAGGTTTTTCAACAGGAAAAATGATGGAGAGAACATCAAAGTCCAGCACAATGAGATATTCAGCAGAGTTCTAATTGGACAGAACTGAATCGATTCAGCAACGCTGGTTGCACTCATCCAAGACAATAGTGCAGGAAAAACCTGTCTGAGGTGATGGAGTACTCGAAAGAGCTGCTGAGTGAAAAGAGCTGAGGCTGGATTTTGAATGTCATAAATCAAATCGGCACTCAGGTTCATCAGGGTGTAGAGCGATCACACTGTGAGAGGTGCTCTTCTCCTCTCTGTCAGCCAGGGGCATGTCCTTAAAATACGTTTTTTAGAAAGCATGGCCATGCTTCTCTTTCCCCCCCGCTTACTTTCTGACAGTGAGTTATGGGCCTCTGGGTTCTGGACGGTGGTCTGCACCAATTTGTGGCGCAGCAGCATCACCACTGCACACCAAGAATGAAGGCCCACAGAGTTTGTGTTGGGGCTTTATCAACACGCTGACTATAAATAATAATTACCAGAGAGGGAAAGAAAAAAAAAACAACTTGTGCTTGACCATAAGGGCTCCCATCCAAAAAAACGAAGTTTTTTTTTTATATTTTATTATTTGCCTCTAGAGGTGGAGATGGAGAGTTTGTGTTTTTGGTGATCTGACTGCAGGATGAGAGGACTTTGATGGACTTTTGTAGCTTCACGAGCCGCAATCAACCCCCAACGTACTCAACCTGCCTTTGATGTCAGCTCTTGATGTCAGCTTTGATGGTATTAAACGTTCACTTTAAAGTGGCAGTTCATCTCAGGGTTTTATGTCCTTGTGAATCCAGCTCGTGGTCTGCTGTGACGTTCCTCCTTGTAGAACTCGCTGGACTCTCCTGTGCATGCCGTGCACGAGGCGCGCTATTATAAGTGAGGAGAACATCTTGTGGTTTTGGCTCTGCTCTAAGCAAAACGTGGACCCGCCCGCTAATTGCTAATTACAAGTCCATGCCCAGTGGTGGCTTGACTTTTCTGTCAGGGGCTTCTCCCCTCTCGGCATGAAAGAAGGCCCGTAACCCAATCCAGGCCCTGGGGTTCAGCTGCAGCTCCTGCAGGCTGATGAAAGAAAGCAGCAATGGAAGGACAACTAATCACAGTGGCTTGAAAGATCGCAGTCCTCACACCACTGGAACACTGAGCATTTATTTTTGTCTGTTAAAGGCCAAATACAGCCATATGCCTGAATGTGTCCATGATACTGTTGTTCACGAATAGACTGAAGTTGTTGGAACAGTAGTAAAAGAAATCCAGTTCTACTCTGTAAATGTCAGGAAGTATATCCACAGTAATCACATCAGGCTGGCTCATCCAAGCCTATCCAATTTCAGCTTACAATTATTTCATGGTCAATGGGGTAAATAAAAAAAACAGATAAAAATTGATGGCAGGTGCAGTCTTGGGAAATGAGGAGGACAGTTGAAATGATTTAACTTCTTGATAAGAGATTTTTTTTTGCACATTTACATCTTAACAAATACAATTACAGGGACAGAAGCGACCTCACAGATGTGCTGTCTAGGGGTTCTTGATAGTTTGCCACGAGTGGGAGGACCTCGATTATTTGGTAGAAATCTCTTGAGGCAACATGGCCGATTTCGCTCACATAGTCTGGGCTTTCTACTACTAGAGCTGCCTCCGATTATCCTGAGACACAAACAAAGTCTTAAATAAGCCTATTGCACAGGCCTACAAAGACAGGGGAGTTGTCTAGTCAGGCTCTCCAAGGATATAAAACTCCCTCTGCCCATAAATCTTACACATGAGATTATTGGATATGAACACTGGGACTGCTCCACAAAAGCAAATATTTTCTTGAACAGGCTTTAGATCAGTGTCAGAGCTTCACCCTGACAGGCAAAATGCATCGAAACTATGAGTGGCTAACAGGAAACTTGACCACCAAAGTCTCTTTCCTAGTGTGATTTTTGGCCTCTCGTTTGATTCTATTCTGATTCCTACCCCCAAAACATGATTGTCTAACTTGCAAGTCCCATTTTAAGAATGCCTACTATTTATGCAGATAATATTTATGTAGTGGACATTTCACTCGCCTGCTGGGCATTGGGTTCTGTGGTGAGCTGCACTGGAAGGCTCCCCGTTGCTGTGTGCCCCCAGTTTTGAAAGGATTTTTTTCATTCAATCATCAGCTGCAATCAAGATCTGTGCTCTCGTATGTTCTAGCTTGCAACCGAGATTGATAATGAGAGAGTAAGACTCTGGGTTAGATCAGCATTTGTCCAGTGCATTGTATTATGAAGGAATGCATTTCCCCCCTTTCTTTCAGCGGAGCAAGGGTGGATCGCTCTGATACCATCCGCTGCATGAAGTCCTGCCAGCCCAACGACATCACATGTGTGCTGGACCCCATTCACTCTGTGTCACACACTGTCATCTCCTTGCCCACCTTCAGAGAGTTTACCAAACCGGAGGGTACAGTATCTGTTATATCAAGCATGACTAAGAATCAAATGTTGAGTAATCTCAGGCAAAAGTGAGACATCACTTAAAGATGCAACATAAATAATGATAAATGCTGATGTCGACATTCATTGTTCTCACAGGCCTGGTATCATCATTTTGACTGCTGCATCTCCTACAACGTGTCCCTCTTTTACTTAGATTCCTCTACATTTTATTTTACTTTTAAGAATCTTGCTCAGCGCAATAACAGTACATGTTGTAGCTTTAGACTGCATTCATCCCATCTGGCAAAATCCTTTGCTTTTAAATGGCTCTGTTCCTATTTATGCCACAAATTTTAAGAAGTCACAGACTTTCAGGCCAAATGAAAGGAATTCATTGCTGTATGCCTTTTGTTCTCATTTTTCTCAACAGAAATTGTGTTCTTGAGATCTGTTACCCCATCTCATTACTCACATGTGGACTCTCCAGAAATTGTCTACGACATCCAGGAAGGAAACATCCAGAACTCCTTTGACATCGTTAAGCGTTTTGAGCATGGCATGATTGTGGGTGAGTGGCACTCTGGCATGTAGCGAACAATGCCTAGGGAGCATAGACTGAACCCTGGGGCCCTGCTCTCTGGAAATTGAATTTGCCTCAAGTGGTTTTCCGACCTAATTTTACATTACGAAAGATTCTCCCGCCTTTTTTTTTTTTTTAACAAACCAGTTGCATATGTGTCTCTGTGTGGGAGAGAAGGAAGACAGAACTGGAAAGCTTGGAAACTGCGTGTAGATGCTTATTCCACTTAGGTGTTTGTGACACCACTCTTCCAGTGTTGGTTCAGTTGATGATAGCCCTTAAGAGTCTCTTGCATCTTTTGTGGTTGTCTGAGCCTTTACATGGCCCTTTTGGAGGAAGGCTGTTCATGTTCTGTTCATCCTTTTAGATGAGCGAGCTTTTTTCAGTCACTAAGTATATGGACTTATTTTTTCTCTCTTGTGGCAGAACTGACTTCACTTGACTCTGCGTCTGCTTGCTTTGTTTATTCAAGGCTGTTTGGAAAGATCACATAAAAGTTTTCAGTGACCAAAAGGTTATTGTTGTTATGTCTTCATACAAGAGGAATTGGAAGGGCTAACTGTACTAAGCGTATTGAGGTGAATGTGGTTAAGACTGACAAGAAAGACCCAGAATACACCGACTCTTAAGCCTGTAGCACATGAGACTCTCTTTTGTTTCAGAGAGCTATCTGATTTCAGAGAACGCTTATACATATGCATCACAAGAAATGGTGGGACCCATTATCTGAGTACCTCTGTTTCAAGGCAAGGACACATACGCTTTGGCTGAAGCTTTTGTACGGATCCAAGAAAACATTTGTCAGTTTTTCACCTCGAGACTAGATTTGGGCAAGTCTTCATTTTAGTACTTGTTGCACTGACTTTGCCTCCTGGCTCAGAAACATGTAAAACGAAAGTTACTCAAGTGGCCACTTAGAGTATAAGGGAAGAATGGCACAGTGATAAGCAAAGAATCTTGCACTCAGATAGACTACCTTTAGTATAATTTGCTAATAATAATAATTCATTTTATTTATTTAAAGGCGCCTTTCTGGCACACAAGGACACCGTACAATAAAACAAGTGCTACAAACCGTAAAGA
>JBBPDE010000128.1:12482496-12506057 GCA_037974605.1 Nannopetersius ansorgii
GTATACTTTCCTGTGTGTGTTCAGAACGCGAGTTCAACTTGGTGTGGACTCTAACTCCTTCTGGAGCGTTCTGAGATCAAACTGCATGGCTTACCTACTCTCTCGTGTCTCTCACGTCCGAGTTCTTCCACCACACTACACGGTGACTCAGTCCACTGTTCGTTCTGCCTTTCACCGTGACAGAAGAACCAACAGGTTTCAGTGTTCTGTTAGGAGAACACACAGTCAAACAAACAAACGAACACACCATGCTAGCCGGTTCTAGATTAAAGTTTAGCCAGGGTGTGACAGAAAAGGTAGAACGAGTGTGGGGCAGCTGGTGGCCTGGCGGTTAGGGAGATGCCCCTGCAAACAGAAGGTTGTGGGTTTGAATGCCAGGACTGCCAGCACTACTACAGAGGTACCACTGCTCCTGAAGGGGCTTTGTTGCTGGCTGCCCACTGCTTCACTGTGTGCTGTGCTGTGCTGTACTGTGGTGTTTTCATGCGTGACTATCAGAGCCGCTTAACTAATCAGAAAAATGGTAGAAACCAAAATGCCAGGGAACACAGGGGAGCAGAAGGTGCTGGAGCAGGAGGTGCCAGGCAGAGCTGCTGTGACTCTGATGGCAGGGGATTTGGCATGTGAGGCGCTACTGTGGTTACATCTTCACCTGATTGCTTTCTTTGCTACGTTTTGGTGTGCAGAGCAGAAAACAGAATACCTTTGATTACATTTCATACTGCATGTCATGCACGCCAGGTCGCGTGGGATCAGTTGGCACCGGAAATGACCCCACAGTATAAAAGCAGGAAAGTGGTCACACACATCACACAGACATTGAAGTTATGTGCTTCATGTTACTTGTGCCAAACCTTTCTCTTGGTTATCGGTACCATGAGTTCAGCTCTTAGGAGCAGTTCTTTTCTTACCATTGTGTGTGTGAGACAACGTTGATTCGTTTGGTGCGGATCCTTACTCCTCCCGGAGCGTTCTCAGAGTAAAGCGTGGCTAACCGGCTTTCTCGTGTCACCCACGTTTGGGCTCTTCCTCCACGCAACATTTGGGCGAGACTCCGTTGTTCTGGTTCCACTTGTGACATGCAGCCCATTTGGTCAGATTCTAAAGATAACTGTGACAGAAAGACTGCATCAAATTCCCAACCTGCCATTGCAGGCAAGTAAACTTTTCACTGGGTCAATTTGACAGTGGAACCCCAGCAAATCCTATGTTCTTTACAAGTCCAGTTCAACTCCCCTGAAATAAACCTGGTCTTAATGAGCATGTTGGTGTGCACAGACAAACCCAGCTGGATGTACAAAGGCAAGAGGCAGCATGGCAGGTTTCTTCAAACTAGTGTGTAGTCAGTTAACACACTGTCACATTTAGCCTTTTGATGTCAGGCACAACACCTTCTGGTTAGTTAGCTCAAAAATAATGACATAATTACTTAATTTAAATATAAGTTACAAAACTAACTGTAAGGACATATGATGTACTTAATGTTTTTCCTATTTGTTGGGATGTCCAGCAAAACAAACTGTCATGGTGTGTTAAGGGAGAGGGGAGAGAACACAACGTTAAGTGGGAACAGAACACGATTTAATAAAACAGAAAATACATACAATATATACAAAAACAGAAAACCACCCCGACTTGAAACAGAACAAAAATGAAAAGCAAACAAAGGCAGGACTCGTGCTCCCGGAGAAAGAAACACAGACGGGCTGCTCGCAGGCAGGAGAGGAATAATCGAGGAACCAGGGATCAGGAGCCGCAAGGCAAAACCATGAACTAAAGAGGGAGAGCACGAGTCTGCAAACGAAAAGACAAGAGAAAACAGAACATGGGTTAACAATGAATACTCTTTGGCAGACAGGACAACAGCACAGCGTACACACACACAAAGAGGACAAATAAGGGCATGTTAGACCCAAGGCCAGAATGGATTTAAATAGGGACGGGGAAGGAGGACAGGGGAGACGGGGATTAACTTAGACGAGACGCAGGTGTAACTGATGAAGCTGGCTGTGATACAAACGGAGCAGGGAGACAAACAAGGGGGAAGGAAATGAAGGGAGGAAGGGAGGAACGATGGAGAATTGGGGTACAAGCAGGAACGGACAGAAAGGAGGGGAAAATCAATACTCGGGGGAAGCGGAGCGATGTCTGGAGGGGGAAGGCGAGGCGACCGTGGCACAAACTTCTAGCATTCCATCAAATTCAAATTATTATAAAATATAAACACAAATATAGCACCGATTAAACATATAGAATTCATACTGTTGAAAGAATGAAAAATGCCCTATGCTTGATTCTATGAATCACAAATAAAGTATAAAATAAAGTCAGAAAATATTGTATACAGTACAGTTCTTTTAAAGGTAAATGGTAAGTAAACGTGTTAAATATGTCTAGTTTGGGGGAATAACTATACATTTGTGAAACTGGTTAAATATTCAAACAAAAAGAACACATTTCGGTCTGTTAGTAGGTATTCCATCCATTATCCAGCTTCTATTATTGCTTCTAGCCATCTACAGTGTCTCCACATGGGTTTGATCAAGTTCTCCCACTAGATTGAGGATCGCAGACAGACTGGGGCAAATTGTCAGCTCAGATCTGCTCTTCCAGGGTGGAGTGTTGGATGTGGCCCCAGAACCACATGCCACAGGGATTTCAACCCTGCGAAGAATGCACACACGCTGCCTTGGGATGGGGCCGGCAGAGTCCCAGCCTCCGTAAGAGGGGTCCAGGAAAACCAGGGATTTATTCTTCATCCATGATGATGAGTTCCTCCATAACTCATCATCAGCCAAAAGCAGACGCAGTGGGCAGATAGTAGATGCAGACCCCCGTTCATTTGTGGCATGCTGTCATGGGATGGAATTTCAAAGACCTTTGGATGAGCAGAGAGTGCGTGATAGATCACTCACAAGGTACTTTGAGCGAACGGTAAATGCATTCATATTTAGAGCTGGGTCATCAGGAAAACTATGTCAATAAACTTATTTTAGTTTACGCATTCCGCCATTTTTAAAGACAGAGAACAGATTAAAACAATCCAAACTCTCGGGGTATCAAGCACTGCTGTTCCGGAACAACCGTTGCTCAAAAGAAGATGAAGACATGCGTCAAGGCTCTTCTCAGTTTTGGCCCCATAATGGTGGAACGAACTCCCTCTTCTGATCCGATCTGTGGACTCCCTCGCTGTCTTCAAGCGTCGTCTGAAGACCCACCTCTTCAAGGAGCACCTTGGTGACCAACTAGGCCTCTTGTTATTGCTTATTCTTTTCTTCTTACCCATATTTCCATGCATTCCTTACTATAGCCTTAATCTCTGACTTTTCTTCGACAGGAATTGTTTAGGTGTGCTTATTAACCTGGTTGAATAGCAGATGTTATGCAGATGTTGAATAGCTGGGGATGGAGGTTGCTCAGTGGGGGTGGAGGTAGCTCAGTGGGGGTGGAGTTAGCTCAGTGGGGGTGGAGGTAGCTCAGTGGGGGTGGAGTTAGCTCAGTGGGGGTGGAGGTAGCTCAGTGGGTAGGATACTTGCCTCCAGACCAAGAGGTTCGAATCCTACCTTCAGCACCACCACTGGGTCCCTGAGCAAGACCCTTAACCCTAAGTTGCTCCAGGGAGAGACTGTCACCTGTAGTTAGAGAATGGAAGTCGCTTTGGATAAAAGCGTCTGATAAATGCCGTAAATGAAAATATTGATTCAAGTTTAGATTTACAGGTACGAAGAACAGATGTGGACTACCTGAGCCACTGAGGTACGTTGCTGTGGATTGTCAGCCAAATGCCGTAAATGTAAAAATAACAGTGTTTTAAATGGACAGATGTGGCGATTGTTCAGGACTACAGATACCTGGGTGTACACACTGACAATAAGCTGGACTGGTCTAAGAACTCTCAGGCCACTTACAAGAGGGGTCAAAGTAGGCTGTGCTGTCCAAAATATATGAAGATCTTTATAAGCTTCCTCACCCTCGTTCTGCCAAGTGCTAGTCTGTGATGTTGCATTGATTGCTAGCTCTTTTGTTGTTACTAATTAACCGAAAGGAAAAAAAAACGTCTACATTCTACATCAAGTGTAAACTTGGTGGTCCTTCCTGTTGTCACAATGTGAATGTCCTTTTGTCTGTGGTGATGTAATGAATGAGTGTATAATCTACACCAACTAAAGCTGAACCATTGAATGAAGCCTACCTCTAAGCTTACAAACATTAAGATTCCGTTTAACATTAGTAAGATGATGTTATTAACACAAATGATATTAATCCCATAATATTATTAGCATTCTATTATTATAATTCTGTCAAATACCTCCCAGCATGAATCATGTGTATTCTGATATGTATTAGGGATGCTGGTAGAGACATGGAGACAATTTGTGGTCCCTGCTGGACTGAAGGACTGGTATTCCAGCCCTATTTCATGTACATGGAGCTAATGATGATGGCATGTGGTATGGAAAGAATTCACAACCCCCTCAAGAGTTTGCTAGGGGTACAATTGGGGAACCAGTGCACTGAGACTGTCCTGTCAAACTCAGTTTGCTGAAAGGTCAAAAGAAGTGGCTGGATGGACAAACAGAGTCCTGGTGGGTCTTGCTGCTGGGTCAGTCTAATGTAGCTTCAAATTTAAATAGAAAAAGCCCAAACTCAGCAGGCACACAAAAGATTTTTGATTACATTCAAGGCTTTGCAAGTAAATAGCTTTCTTGTTGCACAATTGATCCCCCTCCCCTTTTCCCCATCTCCACCTCCAGCTGCAAACATGACATTCTTCGTACAAGCAGCAGAACACAATGTGTTAGTATTTAATTACATCATCCTTATCAGTGTGATTTATGTTCATTTAATTATTGCTTGGCAGAGGTCTGACCTCCCCCAGCACAAAGGATGACTGTATGGGTCTCTTCTGGAAAATTACCTCGAGTTATTTTGTTCTCTTTTTGCATTTAGACAAAATATATCTGTCCGGAACATTTCTTCTAAATACATGCACTGCTTTTTTGTTTCTTTTTGTGCTTGGTTAATTATATGATGAACCTAAGACCAAAAACACAACAGAAGAAGCATATATATGTGATGTCACATGATAAAAAATCGAAGTAATTGCAAGCTCTCTGAATAATTCATCTAAATTAATCACACAAACTATTTTTGCTGTAAAAGTATTTAAACATTTAAATGAATTTTGGCATATGGGTTAATGATTAATCAGACTTTAAACGTCTCTTTCGTTTAGTAGCTGTTTCTGCACTGTTCATGTGCAGTAATGGTCACAGCATTCAAAAATATTACCTAATATCCTGAGGGGAAAATGTTTCAGCAAGAACAATGATAGAACCAAGTCCGTCTAAAAGGTGCCCTGATGAATTATGCTGCATTGTTGAAAAATGTTCTCAGATTGGCTACTTTCAAATCACCTGCCTCTGAATACGGGGTATTTCAGTATCCCAAGACATGCTTTCTTTGTGTACTCTCAACAGTACCAAAGCATTTTTACGTTGACAGTGAGAAGGATGGTTAGAGAAGTTTTCATGGAGAGATAGAAAATTTCAAAGATCCTAATAAAAGATTTGCAATTAGATGTTAGCAATTCAAGATCTTTCAAAGGCATGCAAGAAAAAAACCCTGTTACCACATCTAATCACAAATGTAAGGACATCACTAGACACTACTGAAACTGAAGTCTGTGGTATAATGTTCCATGGTATGATCAGAAGGTAAAAATACATGTATTTGCAATAAAAAATGTGTCTGTTTTTCCTACAAAAGTCAAAAATTTCATTTTAATTGGTTAATTTAACATTTTGGTAATCAAGGTAACATTCTAATGCTCCCAGATCTAAAAAGTACTAACCTATCAAAAACAGAAAGTTTGAAATGACAAAAAGATAAACCAGCTCAACAGGCTGACAATGATGGTATTATCAGAACAAACAAATCGCAACAGTGGCAAATATGTTTTTCACAAAAAGCCCATTGGAATTCATAAACTAAACTAGAAATACTCTCAAGAGGCTGGCACAGCATGACTGTGGACGAAAAGGAAAAGAAACAAGCAATCTAGCCGAGGCAGAGATGTATGTGAAGTAATATAAGCCAAGCAAAAGAAGATAAAAGAAGCAGCAGCCTATCTGAAGCAAAGCCAAAGCAAAAGGGGCAATAATTCAGTACCAACGCTCAGACAAATGAGTACAAATGACCACATTCAGCTGTAAAGTGTTTTCACGGCGGAGGATAATATTCGCACTGTCAGACTCCTATGCTTTCGTTTCTCAGACAATGGTGTTAACGTTTCAGCCCAACTGAAAAAATATCTTCCTACCGGATTGCTAAACCAGACATTAAACAAAACAAATTAGCAATTAAAAAAAGAAAAAGAAAAAAAAAGACACAGCAAAATGATTTGTAGAGAGATAATGTACAAGTACATTGCACTGGGAAATACATCTACATACAAGCATTTGTTATGGCAGTTGCTAGTGCAGCCTAAAAGAAGATAATGCAAGATATGTTAAGATAATGAGCTTGGAAGGCACAGGGTAGGCATACAATAATAGAGTAAAGGAAAAGGTACCAGTTATGAGTACCTAAAATAGCCTTGCATGAAACAAAATATCATTTCCAGTACTCAGTTGCACCAAAAGGCCTTAAGATGGGTTGAATTACTGTCATAGTTCGGACAATTTTTCCAGAGAGTGGGGGTGGTGGTGGCATAGTGGGTAGGCTACTTGCCTCTAGACCAAGAGGTCATGGGTTTGAATCCTACCTTCAGCACACCACCACTGGGTCCCTGAGCAAGACCCTTAACCTCAAGTTGCTCCAGGGAGACTGTCCCCTGTTCTTAGAGAATGAAAGCCGCTTTGGATAAAAGCGTCTGATAAATGTAAATGTATCCTGTTCTGTTTGTGAGACTGTCCTTCATTATCAAAACAAACACACTTTTATCAAAGAATCAACACCTAGGCTGAAAGCTGAACGTGTCCCTATGCTTAATATCTAGTATCTACAAATACAGTGGCTTTACCTAGCAATGCCTACAACAGCAACCCTTAAACTTGCATCCTAAGTGGAGCGTATGCCTAAAAGTACTTGAGCAATCATAACAAATACTGTCAAAGCTTTGTCGAGGCTGAATTTATGTCATTGGGCATCATGTTTGACTCCCAGCTATTTGACTCTGTTTTGTTGAGGGAACTACATCAGGGACATTTTTCACACATTTTATATCTGTGCACCAGTTAATCACACACTACGTTCTCTGGAGCGAATCAGCTATTTTATGGTTTTGCTTAGTCCAACATTCTCTGAAAAAAATGGTCCTAAATTGACAGCTTTATATACCCTATATTAACTCCAGAGTTTTACTTTTAGTACTTTTGAATGTTATCTCATAAAATGGGATAAATGTGTCAATTTCCCCTGTAAAATAAATGTGGAATATCTTGTTAATGGTACATTTTTTGTGTCCTGGTGATCAAAAATGTGTAGTGCCTTGTTTTCTGCCAGTGTAGTGTAATTGTAAATGTTATATATAATGGAGGATGAACCTTCACTGTCTCACAGCAGGATGTCCATAAAAAGTTTTCTGAGTTTAGAGCAGACAAACGTGACTGGCCTGCCTGAGCTCTAATGCAACACCAAGTACAAACCAAGCCTTATCACCCAAAACCAGTGCCCTACCGAACTGACACTGAAGGGAAGGTTGTATCTGCAGCCATTTTTCAAAATTAGTTTGAAAGCTTCCCCAGAAGAGGAATGGAACAAACATGATGCCCACAGCTAGAAGGGGATGTTTAGCATGTACATTTGGAGGGGATGTTTGGGTGTCCACATACTTTGGGGTGCAAAAAACTACTGTCATCATAACAGGGGGTTGCATTTTGAAAAGATGTGGTGGTTCGTGTGCATTGTCAGAAGCATGTGTAGCCTTTTCCAACTCAGACTCGCGGTGTGGACAAATGATAGGAAAGAGACCCGCTGGTCCGGGAATTCACTATATGAAGAAAAATAAAAAAATGTTAAAGGAATATTTGTGGGAATCTATTAAAATATTAAAATATTAATTTGCTGAACCACCAAACCTCTCACTGATCCAAACTGGGTTTCTTGCTGTGCCCAATGGAATCCTAGGAAAGATAGATTTCTGCACTGTAGTCATCATTTAAATTATGCAATGCCTAAAAATTACATACTGTCAAAGATTCAGGATTTCATGTAAAAAATTGTTCAGGGTTTCTTCCCGTGGCTGTTTCTAAGACTGAGTGAGAGATTAACTGTTTGCAATGTCAGAGATAACCTTCTTTTGTTCCATGCCATAACCAAGGAACCTGACCGCAGGTTACTGTGCTCATGTGCTGTGTAGAAAGTAAATTCCGCAAGTCAGCAAGATGTCAGATATATATATAATCTTTGATTATGATTAATGTTTCATCTACATCACAAGTGGTCATATTTAGGGGTGGTTGGAACATCTGACAGAAGAAATTTTCTCCTTCGACAAGCATTGGCTTAAATATGTTATACGATGAATACTGATGCTTTGAGGTAACAATCCCAGAAAAGGTCTCAGGACATGGTTGTGGAAAGCAGGCTTTGACAGGAGGAACAAAGTGACCTCCTCTTATATGGAGCTGCAGCATCAAATAACCAATTGACTACATCCAGTCAGCTTATTACAGAAATGTAAGGTCTTTTTTGTAGCATTAAAATGCTGAAGTAATATACATACACATGATACACAAGGTTCAGAAGTAAATCTCATGTACCATGTTAAGAATAATAAAATGGTTAAGTTACTCACCCACTTAATCACAAGGAATAAAGTATACAGACACTAAAATACACTTCTTCTTGTAGTTCTAAACAGGCACTGTATTCAAAAACTGGACAAAATTGCAAAAAAAGTTTAACTGATTTCTCTCTACAATAAACTTCCAAAGTCGGTCAAATGGATATTTATTTAGTTTCATTTGCAACGTACCAGAATAGAAAAAAATATCAGTGCAGCACTCGACAAGACATCCAGCAACATTTTAATTTCATGAGTTGAGGAAAGATCTTTAAATTTACTGTTCTTTTTTAGAATGTGTTTTTTTTGTTGCTATTTTCTAAGTATAAAATACAATGATCCAAATTGTAGTGCACACCTTACTGCACACTAAGGCTAGGCTACAGCAAAGTAGAACCAATGTTAAATAAGTAAACTGTAAACTGTCCTAAAAAAAAAGTGGTTTCTGTCAACACTCCGTTAATGGTTAAACCATTTCATGAAAAAAAAAAAGTTCCTGTCAGAAAACCTGGGGGCTTTTTCTTGAGAAGACGCACACTTTCAGTCATGAGTTTCTACAAAGAGTTTTTTTCCATCTCTCTGCTTCTTTACACTTAGTACAAAATAAGACATTTCTACCCGTTAGTGCTTTGCTTTTTTAAGAGACTATAACATAAATAAAAAATTTATTTTCAGTGTTCAAACAGACAGTTCCAGTGTGACTGGACAGCTAACATATTCCACCACAATCCAGTTGGTAGAAGGAGGCTTCTTGTAGCAACATCTCCATTTTTCAGTCTGTACTGTCCTCGTTCTGCAGTTCCATAATCGTCATCTTTATAGAGCTTAAGATCATGAGTTAAAATGTTTGTTCCTCGCTGCTCCATCTTCTTGACACATGACCAATCCTTTTTTTAACAGTTCCAGTCAGTTGAAATTTTTGCAGCCTCTTTATAATCCTTTGTTGAAGAGCTTCCTATGGAATGGAAAATATACAGATCCCAGAATGCAATGCACAGGTCCAATGCACGGCTTGTATCCTGCAGTCCTTTTGTTTAAGTCAGTGTGGATACATCAGTGCATGAGCTTCGGGTAGTTTAAACTCAGCTGCGAGCTGGGCTTAGACCTACTGACAGGGTTTAGCATTTAACCTCTATTGGAAAGCAAATATAAAACATTCTGCTGTGCAAAATGATGCCACGAAGAGCCGATAGTGTAACATTCCCATTCCGGTTCCATTTTGTGATATTCCAAAAATAATATCTCTTTCGTTCCATGGGTCGTCCACCCAAACTGTCTCCGTACGTCCTTCTCCGAGTTCAGCCCCTATACACACCTGTTCATTTGCAGGTGAACACCTCCGTCCTCTCACTACATGTGTTGCATTTGACAAAACAGCACCACTGAAACTTGCAGTTACACTGCCACACCTTGGTGTACTGGTGTGTGTTGTAGCCTCGGCCGCAGCACATGAGGTCACAGCCGTCCGTGTGTGGTGACGTTCGATTACACAGACGCCCCTGCGTCCCCACACTGCCCGTCTTGGTGTCCTCCTCACAATAATTAGGTGAACGCTCAATGTAGACCAGATCTGTTTCCAGAGGTTTTTGAAAGCCTTGCATCTTCTTCACCTTCAGAAAGGTGGGCTGGCGCAGTCTGCTGGCCCGGACCACCTCCACATGGACTGCGTTGTTGTACTTGTCCTTCAGCACGTAGCCAATCTCTCTGAATTTCGGTAGTGTGGTCCAGCATGTCTTAGTGGTGCAGGAACCTGACACGCCATGACACTTACACTCCAGCTTCATCCGCTCCTCCAGCGCCTGAGGACAACAATGTAATAGGAGGTCACTTCAGAGCAGTGGCAGAATCAGCATTTGCTCTTGCAATTATAGAGCCCATATCACACGTTTTATTTTTCCCCCCTTTATAATGTGGTTTTATTAAACGAGATTAGTCGTAATTCATTTTACATTACCATTTACTAACTTCACTTTATTCTTTAGAATTAAGCAGCCCATTCTTCACCAAGCCTGACCTAGGATTGGCATTAGAAACTAAATTCTGTTTTGACAGGCTGCCCTGAAATGATTTTCCTTCAAAAAGTCCTTCAGGGTAAAACAGTCAGTATAACTTTAGAGTGAATGGGTGGAGCTACACTGGCAAAATGTCACTTTCTACACTTTGAGATTGAGGCTCCACAGTTCACCATCCTCGCTGCAGGGGCTCTAGTGTAGTTAGCTAATTTAGCACTTCCTGGTTATGGCTCTTATAAGGACTGAATGTAGCAACAAGACTTTGTGACGTATTACTGATTTCCTGGTGTACTGGGTGTTCTTTGTTATTCTGTTTGCCTTCTGAGTTGTCACTGTTCTGTCTACCTGGACTTTGATACTCCTATTTCTGGTTTTTGGTTTTCCCTGGTTGTGGAACTTGCTTTTTGTAAATAAAGTGGCCCTTGCCCTGGTGCTGATGTTTGTCGCTTTCTGACTCTGCCTAGTTTGGATTGCCTATATCACGCCTGTTTCCTTAATGCCGACCATGAACTGTTTGTATGTGTAAAACATATTTATTTTACTAAACCTTCAAACCGCAATTGAGTCCTCACATGGTCAGTTCTTACATTGTTCATTAAAAAATCCCATAAACTAATCATTTATTCCTGGGGCTTGCCAAGAACTGATCAACTACTGATGTTTTCTTGTTTGATGCATTTTCCAGGGTTTAAAGGGCAGTCGCTGTTTTCAATCGCTGATTATTCACAAGAAGCTCTTGGCTAGTTCATCTGTTTTGTCTTCTCTGATGTATTATGTCTAAGATAGCTGTGACATTTTAAATGCACACATATGAAAAACAAATGTGGTTGAAATGATTTCTAATATTAAATGTCATCGCTTTTATAAGAGGGAACAAAATTTTGTTTGTTTCCACTTTTATATCTGCTTGAGTGGGTGACTGTGTGCATTGACAACACAACCAAGTTCCTTCCTCAGAAGAGACTCTTTACCATCAGCACACATGAGTCAGTGAAGTATGAGGATCAAATGCATGTCCACTATAAATGCAGTGGCTCAGCCATTTGTGGGCATACCCAAGACATAATATTCAACATTACTAATGTTTTAAGACAACCGCTGAACCACGGCCAACTGCAAACTCAAAGCATGATGCAGATGCCAGTTATATGTCATAATGGGGAAAATAGATTTAGCAGTAATACCCTACTCTGTAATTCCCTCTACCTTCCCAGAGACCACATCTAAGGACAGAAAAAATACATGTAAATTTCATGTAACTATTCACCATGACACTTCAGTTAAAAGAGGGCCATCCTCCTATATGATATGTTGCAAAGCATTTGTAAGGCCATACCAATAAGATGACTGTTAAGTAATTTAAATAAAACCAAATAAATTCACCATCAAACCATGTTAAGGTAAAATGATTTTTCTCTATTAAATACTTTACTGTAATCCAGATTACACACAGCAGAAGTACCCTGTACTGTCCAGGACTGAATAAGCAGAAGGTCTGATGGTAGTGAATGTAAAAGGAAGGTTGAGGAAACTACAAATGTCTACAGCAAATTATTCTACAAAGATTAGTGCAAGCCCTACATTTGATATTGTGATGTGCAATAATAAAATGTGCGAGTACTTTGTAGGTAATCCTCTTGTACAGTGATCCTTATATCTTTATTAGAGCCCGACCGATAAAGGATTTCGATAACGATACAAATATTTGTCCGGTTTAAAATCCGATATTCTGATATATCGTGCGATATATATATATATATATACATTTTCAGAAACGCGCAACAAACCATGAACAGATTGCCCTAACATTAGTTATCGAATGCACCTCGCCGATGATCTCCGTCTGACTTTGGCTGGATCGGCGGGTCGCGGGATGCGTGGCGCGTTCTACACGAGCGTCGCCAACAGGGATGGCGTAGAGTGCCCTCTGGTGGACAAACAATACAACGCCAATGCTCACGACACGGTTGAAGGTTGTTTCATCCATTTTTTATTTGATTTTCATAATATTCATTTATCGGCCGTTAGAAACGCCGATACCGATAGTTTGGAAAATGCCTAATATCGGCTGATAATATCGGCCTGCCGATATATCGGTCGGGCTCTATTCTTTATATATCTTTATTTTATATATTGTATACTACTGGTAGATTGCTCTATTCTCTGCTTTGTTTTCCTCTTTTCCACCTATCAAAAAATGAAACCTGACTCGGAGAGCTTTGCACAAGAATTCCAATGTGCATGGACTGTTGGTCTCATGCACAAATGGCAAATAAAAATCTTGAATCTTGATCAATTTACCTGGCCCTTTCTCCATTTTGACCAACTCCTGTACCTAGCAAGTTTGAGAAGTGGGCAATAACTGATTAATCAAACAAAACTAGATTCATGCTAGGACTTTATAATCTTCACCATGTCAAGGCCAAAAAGGCTGCTTGCTCATCTGTGGCAGCTGTTTCTACAGATCTGAGTTATAGATCCTAAAGCTCTACCCCACAACAGGCCTTTTACTTAAATGCCTCCATGGCTATACACATTTGAGGGGATCCGTTTACATGCACTGGGCTGATGTGCACCAGTTTTGCCCCCAATCCTTCAAAGCTTGCTCAAACCACACACACGTCTGATTGCAATTGAAATTCCAGAGAGGCAGCCCTGATCCTGCCCGTTGCAGAGTCACATGGTACATTCAAATCCTCCCATTCTCCCCTCCCTCTGCTGTGATGCCACCACTAAGCTATTAGCGTGATGGGTCCTTTATAAAAGACAGAAAAAAACCCGGTGCAGTGGAGCGAGGGCTGTGTTTTCAGTGCAGCAGAGAGAGGCTCGCAATAATATCCTGTTACTGACTTTACACTTCATGATTCCATGCAATGGACCGAAGGGGGATTGGAGAGGCTCCATTTGGCAACCGCAGGCCAGGCTCCGCACGGCTGGCTCTCCCAGCTTGCACAATAAAGACCAGAGTTATTAATTAGATCCATTTGCCACCAGAGCGCATTCTGAAGTGAAGGAGTGGTGCTGTTAGGGTGCATGTTATTTTATGTTCTTGGATGACTAATAACAAACAAACATGGCCAAAGAGGACCAATGCCAAAGCCAAACCAGTGCTGGAATAAGGAGGATGCCACAAGATGGTGGAAGGAAAACACACAGTAATTGCCTAAAGCAAAACAAGCTGTCGAAAATGTCTGACTGTTACTTATCAGTCAAAGCCTCTCCAAAATCATAGCCTGGAAGCCCTGTTGTGGGGTTTTTGCTGGGATATTTTCAGCTTGGTGTACATAAAAACACCTCAAACACTTGTTCTACACAAGGAGCGTGCAAACAAACTTTGCCACATGTGCCACTAGTGCACACGCAGAGTGTTAAGTGTTCTTTGAAGTTTTATCACACTGGTGCAAGGACATGAATCAAACGTTTGTACTGGAAGGATAAACAGATGTCTAGTTAAATTCAATCAGGCTTTCTTAAAATGTGATTGAAAAGCTTAATCATGTGTTAATGTACTGAAACTGGTATTTGAGAGAATGTTTGCTTACCTGGACTACCATAAACACCTACTGGGAACATGTTGTTTGGAAAATTAGGTTTGTTAGGTGGTCATGCAGTGCAAGAAAAGCCCTTCACCATGTCTTTATATGATAAATGAGCAGGGTTAACCTTTTAACCTGCAGTGACCTGAATGGGGGTCCACATTTCAGTCTCTCAGTTTCTTAGCAGATCCTGGAGTTAATAGGTATGTAATACGTAAAGAGCTCAGTGGGGTTTAAATAGGATCAGGTTACCTTTCTCCCTGCTTCATTGTTGTGAAGGTTCATCAGTCGGCGGGCATTTTTTTTAATCTCACGAGCATCCACGAACCTCCTGGAGAAATCAAGGCCATACTTGATGTCTGCTGAGCAGCCCCCCCACTTCCAGCCTTCCTCCTGGTTGTAGTAGCCCTGTTTCTCACGGTCACAGCCACAGTGGCTCATGTTGCCCTGGCTGCAGGCCGCCGTCACCGCGTGGGCCACTCCTGCGGCCGTGATTGCGTAGGTGAATGCTGCCTCCTTGCTGCCTGGGGGAAAGAGTGATGAGCCTGTGAAATCTACTCCAGTCACCACATCCACTCATTATATCAGATGTACCACTCACTCTTAATTGTAGAAAGCTTAATGAATATTAGTCACTCTTAAGGATGCTGTCCTATTAAACTATGGCTGTGCTATACTGTATAAACCTCCAACATGCTCAGTGACATATATGTATGCTCCACACCCTAAATCTGACACTTCTGTAAAATACCTGTACCACAGACAGCAAGTTTGTGTAGCCCTGCGTTTAGTAAAAGACCACATAACTCATTGACTCAGCACCTGCACATCCGCTTATGTAAGAGTGCTTTCTGAACATTTTGTCCATCTTTACTTACTATATGATAATAGAACTTGGGCGGGAAAAAAATAGTTGCATTCCTTTCATGGAAAGACTGCAGAGAGAGAGCCATGTGGCCTTACGGGCCGCCTGTTCAAGCACCAAGCAATGGCATTCTGCGAGTGTGAGAAAGAAGTGTAGGTGCTGTCCAATGTGCTGAATTCCTCAAGCAATGCACCTTGCCAGCTGGCCACAAGAAAGAGGAAAGGTCTGCAGGCCTCTCTGCCTCTGCAGATGGTTATGTCAGTAAAGAATATGTTACTCATTTTGTATGGATTAACAATGTGCTTTGCTCTGAAATGCAGTAGGGATGACTTGTACAGCAGGTATGTAGATGTGTATTTGAAACATACCTGCTACACAGAATTTCTGAACGTACATGTGAAATGCACAACAAACAAGTACACAAATAAGCCCAAGAAAAAAGAGGGTATACTTTAGCCTATGCTAAAACACTCTACTGTACTAATGCTTGCTACAGCTCAATGCAAGGGGTGTAAATCAGTCCATTCTGCCAGTCCATCTAAAAAAGACACATCCCTTTCCTCTGCTGTTGTATTCTCTCTCAGTGTTCTTGTATTCTCTGACTCAACTAGACACTGACTCACAACCTACCACTCACTGCCATTCTGCTTACCAAGAAGGCTATACAGCCAGCTTGTGGTAACGCAGCAAACCCACACACATACAAAAGCGTTTCCACATACTCACACACACACACACACACACACACACACACACACACTATGTTCAACACACATGCAGTGCCAGCGTAATGGTTAAAACACATACAAGCATATTTAGAGGCTCGTAGCGGAAATGATGGGGCGTCAATGGGTTGTCACCCCCTATTGGGTCTGGAACTGCTGATGCTAGTAATGAGACCATATTACAGCAGTGTACAGGGAGAGAGAAAGTCTCATGCAGCGATCCCAGCTAACAATAGCATGAAATCCATGTTGTTCATTTATTTTTGATGTTATAATTGATTTTTTAAGAAATGATTTGGTGTTTTGATGTTGAGTAAAATAGCCATCTGACAGAGTGTGGTGGAAAGTTTTTGCTAAAGTCTACTATGTTTTAAACCACATCAACAAGTCTGCAGATGTTAATGAAAAGCTGGAAACTGAAAGCTGGAAAGTTTGAGTGAGTTGACCAGGGTTTTCAGGATGCATTTATGAAAATGGTTTGGGTGACTACTGACTTCTAGCATTTGTTAGCAACTGATTGACAACATTTGGTATATGTGAACTATCTATGAACATTAGATTTTTTGCAACATTATTCTTTGAGTGTTAGCTGTTATCTGTGAACATGATAAATTGACAGTTTTACAGTTGCACCTTTTTATATAAGTCTGCTGTAACAGACATGCAGATGCAGTATTACTACGAAGCATATGTAGGGAATTGCCTGGGACCTCATCCACCAAAGGGCCTTGTGAGGTAGCATTTCCAGTTAATGAAATTAAACCTATAACCACGCCCACCCAACCCCCAACCCCCATTTCCCACCACCTGCTTGACAAATCAAACCACCACAGCCATCTCCTTCCCTAACTAAACAAGTAGCCGGGGTGAGGGACGGTTAAGTCTACCAAGCTTTTTTCTTACAAGAACGACACAATCAGCATTCAATCCTCGCAAGCTCTTTGCCACCTTTCCATTTCTTCTTAACTCTCCATCTCTCCCTGTTTTTCCAGCTCTCCCACCAGAAGACGTCACCATGTTATTCGATGAGAAGATTGATGACATTAGTAGATACTTCCCGCCAATCATCAAGCCACCTGCCAGCCAGAAACCAGTTAAAACTGCATTGGCTTCTCACCTATCTCTGGAGAAAATGTGTCATTGCTCCTGATGTCCATCAAACCCACCACATCTCTGCTCGCCCTTATCCCTTCTAGTACACTCCAGATAATAGCTTGGGATATAATACCACATATCGCCTATATCATCAATGGCTCTTTAACAACTGGCCATGTCCCATCTCCAGTGGTCACACTAATTTTGAGGACACCCAAGCTGGACTCCTCAAATATCAACAACTACAGACTAGTATCTCTTCTCTCCTTCATTTCCAGTCTTGGAACATGCTGTTTATAACCAGCTCAATAACTTTCTTTCTCAAAACAGGCTTCAGGACCCTCACCAGTCCAGCTTTAAGGCTGCACACTCTACTGAAACTGTACTACTAACCTGGCAATGGTTTGTATCTACCCCATTAACATTGTCCACTGGTGTTCCACAGGGCTCAGTCCTTGGACCACTTCTCTTTTCTCAATATACTGGTTCTCTTGGGAACTTAATAGCCTCACAAGGGCTATTACATTCTACCACTTTTATGACGATGACACTCAGATTATCCTCTTTTCCCTCCCGTGACGATCAGGTCTCAACCTGCATCTCCTCTTGGATGGTGACCCACCACTTCAAGCTGAATTCCAGCAAGACTGAGCTTTTCTTCATCAAAGGGAGTCCGTCACCTGTTATCGTCCCCTTAACGAAGGTAAGAAATCTTGGTGTCATGCTAAATGAAGAACTCATCGCATGTTGACCACCTCTCCTTGACATGCAGATACCCTCTTTACAACATCAGAAAAATCCAACCTTTTCTCACCACAGAAGCTACACAATTACTTGTCCAGTCTCTGGTCATCTTTAAACCAGACTACTGCAACTCTCTGTTTGCTGGACTTCCACTGAAGGTAACGACACTGATCAAGTCACTTCTTGTCCTGATTGTCCTGAACATCTGCTGCTCAAAAAAGAGGAAGACATGCATCGAGACTATTTTCAGTGTTGCCCCCCAGTGATGGAACAAACTCTGTCTTGGAATCAGATGCTGATTTGAATCTAGCTTTACAGGTATGAAGAACAGGTATGTCTGCTAAATAGCATAAATGTAAACGTAGACAATTTTAAACTATTCTTGCTTTCTATTTCTGCTGCTATTCAGCAGCTGCACCATTTAAGATCTTGCTTAGCTGCAATATGGTGTAAATTCACCTTGTCCAATCTGTTTAAACAGACTTAAACGGTAATACACTTAATAGGCCCAACTATGTTCCATCTTTCATGAGCAAGAAAGAACATCAACACATCTTTGTATTTCAGTCTGAGGGAAAGAGATACTTAAATATGAAATGTCACACAACACATGCATTTACATCCATTTTATCATAGAGTCTAAAAGAGATGTATGCTACTGGTTAGGGCTTTCTTCCTCTCATTCCCACTCACTGTACAGTTCCTGAAATGCTGAAAGTGAAGAAAAAAAAAGAAAAGAAAAAAAAGAACCTGAATATTCCAGCCTCAAAGCCCTGTTCCAGAAGGAACCACCCTGGGATAGCCTTGTGCACTGCCAGTGGAAAACTGGACTGACCAGAAAAACCTCAATTAACTTGGAACCGTCCAGAGAGAGGAACACAGCATTATTAAACCACATGGCTGATAGAGTTTAGTGGCAAGTGTCTGTGATGGAAGTGAATGAGACGCTTCATATCAGTATGAAAGAGTGCTGCTCTGTTTGGGCTTTCTCTCTCTCCTTCTCCCATTCTCCCCCTCTTTGACCTATAGATAGACTCCCTTCACCACTCCATCTGTGGAAAAGGTGGGCATGCAACTGTGGCCTTCATGACAAGCTGACCACTTTGGCGGAGGAGAGCCAACCACTAAACGGATCTTGTATGACACAGCAGAGCAGATTTACAACCAAAGAGAGAACAGCAAGTACTAAAGTACACACTCGCTCTTTCCTGCTGAATTTTGGGACTGCCCAGTGTGGCAGTGTCCAGTTCATTCATATTTCTTGAATGCGAGTCTTTACTAAGCTCGCTGAGTTGACATGTACAAAATAAAACTACACTGCCTTGTTGTTAAAGTAACACACACAATTCTGGCCTTGTTACCACAGTTATGATTATGGGGACTGAATGGTACATTCTGAAACTAACAGTATATGCATTATACTAACAGTGGCAGTATTTTTACTGTTTCACATAGAAAAATAAGGAACAATTGGGTTTTTTTTTTCGAGATACAGGACCTTTAACGAAAATGATATCAGGAGATGCATTTATATGTTTTTTGCCTCATTATAACCTGTCTTGACCTCCAGAATTCAGTCCTCTCTAGCGATGCCACAACTGGCCCAAGTGAGCTACAGCAAGAAATATTTACTCTGCCTTGTGTCTGAAACAGCAATGTGCCACTTTGTGGCAACTCAAATTAGTCAGGAATGGAAGAAAATTGCACCGCTGCACCTCAAGACTGAGCAATGCTCGCAGTAAACACCTACAGAAAGTGGAGAGTGGTTGAGTGTTGTTACGGCAGACTACTGTGAAATAAGCAAGTGATTACTTTGTGACTAGGCCTGAGGTCTCATAAATGTTTATCCAGTGCTGGAATATCTGCCTCTATATGTGTGTGACAGGACTGCATTTGCTCACTTCTCCCAAGTCCTTGCAGGGCAGGCTTTTACTGATGCTTAAAAAAAATTCTAGAGAAAAAAGTGGCCCCCGCTGGTGGTTGTAGGGTGCTGCAGGACAGGAGTTCATGAAAATAGAGGTTTCTTGTAGCAAGATTAAGACAAAGTTTCAGACCTTCTTATACACAACAAATGCAGTAAAGGCCATGTTTAAACAGAAGCAATGCAAATTCTCATGCAATCACACAGGCACTGGACAAAATGCAGTCGCCATTGCTTATGTTGCTGTTTTAAACCAAGTCTGGGACACTGACCCTGGACATGTAGTGGAGTTTATGTTGCACTCTCTGAGGCCTGAAAGCCCCTGGCTCCAAATATAAGTCCTGCTTTGTATATCATTGCTAGAGAAACTGATTAATGCACTGCGCACTACTGTTTTCCGTTCCGCTTTATGTAGCGTTGCTATGAACATGTGTGCCCAGCAAATTATAGACAAAGTTGTGGTCCATGAGGTTTGCAGCTAGAGGAATTAGCACAGCCATGTTCCTGGTCAATAAAATAATATGGTTTTACCAGAGTGGCATACTTTACAGCAAGCGCTTTGTTAAGTGTGCTGTGCTGCATACATGGGTGAGTGTGTATGTGCATATGTATGTGGGTGCTCGTCCATGTGAGTGTGTTCTTTTTTTTATCCATACCACATAGGGATGAGGGCAGAAAGAGTACAGAGTGAAAATAAGAGCTGTGTTAGCTTGAAAACTGACAGGCAGAGACCAAGCTAGCATTAGACCTTGGTGAACCACTAGTACTTTTTAGTGTTTTCTCCACTATGTCACACTTCATTCAATTCATTATCTAATTTTCAAGCCTTTAATTAGTCAAACCAGATGCAGAGCAGAAGAATATTATGCTGTGGTGCTGTGGTCTGTCTGGGGTAAAAGTGCTGTGCCTACTCCTGGCCTATACTGTGGTTTAGGTTGTATTAATGGTATTTTATATGCACATACCTAAAATAACAATAATAATACATACATACATGCCTACTCCTTTTCAAACACAAGAATGAAATGATAATATGTAAATATGATGAATGCACATGTCTGTTTGAAATAAAAATTTACTAAACTAAACTAAATAATAATACCAATAGAGCCTGGCCTATTCTTGGAGGGAATTTTTAAAGGAAGTTAAAGGAAGGTAAAGAAATTAATTTCCAAACACAATGACCCACCCCATATTTAGCTTTTCTGAAAAATATGTGTGGGGTCCAAATATATCTTCAATTTAGTACTGAAGCTACAATGCTAACATTGCTACCGAACAAAAGTCAATAGTCGCCCAAATGATTTCCACAAAAATACAAAATGTCGCTCGACCTACTCAAACAGCGCCCAGCATTTCAATAAGGTGGCACAGACTTGTGGATGTGGCTGAGGATGTGGTGTATAACTTATTGTGAGCTATAAAAATGAATGAAACTTCACTGCTACAAGCATTTAAGACATCAACAGGGCTGGCATTCCTACATGTTTATGATGGTCATTGTCTAAAGAGGCCCATAATATTTGGCTACCCAGTGAACTTTTGTTAATTTATAGCAACCAGTAAAACATACTGTCTGTAACGGACAAGTCTGCACTATGTTAACAAAGAGCTGGATCCAGTTTGAGAGTTGAGAGAACCAAACATATCTGATTGACTGCTATCAGAGGAAAGAGGAAAATGGTTTATCAACCATATACAGGATTTAAAATAAAAAGTAAATCAAATCAAACATTTTTTTAGTTAATTGGTTAATTGGAACTAAATTTATTGGCAATTCCACCTGCATTCATGGTCACAAGTATGGATATATGGATAAGCTATAAGATGTCTAGTTCCGTCTAGTTACGCATTTTATATGCAAGCTAGTAAGTATACATCTTAAAAAGGAAAGGTAGCTGTGCTTTGTTTGTGAGATTTGTCTGTGGGAAAGTACCTCTAGCATGATCTTAAGTTGGGAATGTGATTGAAAGGGATGACAGTCATCAGATTCAATAATATACCAGGGTTTTCAATTCAGAATTTTTTAATTCTTGTCACCAGATCTGTGTTGATGCAGATCTCGAGGGATAAAAAAGGTCTCAGATATCCTCCCAATTTTGACAAAGATTTCATTTGCTACAAGCTTTTTTATGACTTTATTGCATGTGCTTATATAGACTTTTCCATTCTTTCTTGCTCCAGAACACAGAAGAATTCAGATGATTAAAACTTCACAACAATATATGAACAAAATATATAGGGTAAACACCCCTATTTAGCTCAAGTACCCATTAAGCAAACTTCTAATTGTGTAAAAAAGAAACAAGTAATTGTCCTGCTTGATATCTAAATTAATAACTGTTGTTATTATAAAATATTCCCTGTATTTTTAAGCCAATCATGCTGCTGCATATTCCGACAACTTCCTGCCAATGTTCACTCATCCCGGCGACCATTTTGAAAGCCACATAAAAACTTTGCCCAGAAGAGAACTCTCAGAAAATCAAATTTTTTAGATACTTCAACCTTTATCTTGGCTAAGTATCACTATTTTCTTTTTTACAAATTTAAGAGATTAATGTTTCTAACACCACCTAGCAGAAGCTGGAACTTGGATGTTAGAGATAGTTAGTTATTTCAAAAGACAGTTTTACATAGCAAATGCTATGATTATGTGGTTAGCATGTTAGTAAGAACACTACACTGATGTAGTTAATCACAAGTCATGATATCTTTTGTGTTACTGTTCAGTGCATCATTTATTCCCAGATTGTTGAGAATTAATATTTGTAGATAGCAGTATTTTTTTAAGATTTCATATAATTTTAACATGAGGTTAAAGGGTACCGTAGCATTAAAAATGGAGTGCATCATTGTGACTTCCTTGAAGAAAAGTGTAAGTATAAACATATATTCAGTAATGTTATACTCTCTGCAAGTGGTATTTGTGATTAAGAACATTTATATAACAAAATACTGATCTTAAAATAAAATATTTTAATTAGTATTCCAAAACTATTGGTGACCCCATTAAGCTCTGGGTGCTCCCTTTAAGCTCACTTACATAGACTGACAATGTGAATAGTTCATAAATAGTCTTAAAACAACCATTGCCAGATTTATTATTTCTAGTGACCTATATAAAAAAAAACACAATAAATTGTACAAGTAAATTCACAATTGTGATCTTGTGAGCTTATTTGGAACAGGGGTGTTCTTAAAATGTACAACATGTACCCATTAAGCACAGCCCAGACTTTTTAAAGCATTTAAAGCTGTACAGTAATTCCCCAGTTTTATACTTTTTTTCATCCCCCAGTTTTCAGGAGTCACAGATTCAGTCACACGCTGATTTTCTTAAAGAACTAAACTCATCGTTTTATGCGGAAATCCCCATAATAACACGAAAAATGCAAATATCATTGCCTTTTTTTTTTTGAGAATTAAACTGTATTTCCGCCACCAGCCCAGCAGTGGCAGTAATACACTGAAAAGTTGTGAACCACCATGCTGCAGCGTGGCTGCTCTGTGTCTTGTCCTCCTATTTTAGTGTTTTGAACTTCCTCCCCCAAATTTTCAAGTTATCTCAGTTTATTTAGTATTAGTAAGCTGCGCCCTGTCTACACTCAGAGAGAGTAGAGAGAGTTATTTCAGTGTTTCTTTTGTGTATGAGTCTTTGCACGCTGATAATGCTAACCGCTAATGCTAACAATGTTTCCCTCTCTCCCTCTTACACACCCACTCACTCACTCACACACACACACACACACACACACACACACACACACACACACACGCACACAGGCAAACAAACCAATATTTCCCACTTTTTCCATGACTTAACTGGACATCAGCACAGAGAGCTGGCTTGTTCTTTTGTGTATGAGTCGTCG
>JBBPDE010000128.1:12517246-12527747 GCA_037974605.1 Nannopetersius ansorgii
TGTGTGTGTGTGTGTGTGTGTGTGTGTGTGTGTGTGTGTGTGTGTGTGTGTGTGTGTGTGTGTGTGTGTGTGCAAAACAGCAGTGCTAAACAATCCAGCCCTATTGTTTACAACCATCTAACCCATCTAGATACATGCCTTTCAAACATATCAGACACAAGCCCATAAAAGCCCATGGAGGCACATGGCAGCTTTGAAGTATGACGTCGACCACGGAGGACTCCACCACAAGCAGGGCAGGCTGCAGCATGCGAGCTGTGTGTCAGCAAAAACCAAAAGAACGAGCAGAAGGAGAAGGGGGGTTGGACAGTTACAACTTATGGATTCCCCTTCAAAACACATGAAAGAGAAGAAACAAAGGGAGGGAATGTTCATTGGAAATTGGATAGGGCTGGCTTGGATCTGTTTTGGTTGCATTTCCATGTCCACAAAGGCTTAAGAATTATTCTTAAATGGAAAACCACATGTGCGATGGAGACTAAGACAAGGAACCAATGAATATGCCCTTCACTCCGAATTTAAGATACATCTCTTTGTTGCTGCTGTGAATCAAGTCCCTCTGGTTCTGTCTGCAAATGGGAGCAGCTAAAAGTATGAGTTACATTGAAACTGTCAAGCGAAGAGTGGTCCGGTGTGATAGTGTCCCTGCAAATTTTATAGAAAGTGGTGCAAACTTGTGTGAAAGTTACAGACAGTTAACGTTAGTCCTATGGGCCGACTTAGCAGCTACTGTCACTTTTATTACGATGCCATGGGAAATCCAAAGAAATGGCTTCTTTGTGAAAGGGAGCCAGCCACTATCTCATCTCTGGGGACCCCTGAAAGAATATTTAAAGAGAGGTTACAAATTCCATCTTTGAATGGCAATTTTGAGGCAAATCTCAAAGATGCTATAAGGAACTTTATGAGCACCAGGCTATGGAAATTTTTACCACAATTCACTGGGAAAGACTCTGCAGAGACTACCCTGCGCTTTGCTGCCACATCAAGGCCTGCTTAACTTTTTGAAAGCATGCAGACAGAAAGGAATAACATATTTTGTGGAACTAGCAAATGCGGTCGCTGTTGCTGTTCTATGCGTCATGAGCAAGAGGCCATTTCAACAGGCCTCACACTTTATAACACCTTAATGAACACAGGAACAAGAATATGAGAAGGCGAATGAGTTTTCCGCATTGGCACAGATTATGAAAGTCTATTAGATGTCTTAGATTGGTGGTCCAACAGCATATTGTCACTTTCAGAACTACCTTGCATCTCCCATAAAAGTAACATCAACATCAAGTAACTCATGCTCTTCGATTGTTCTGGTCCACTCATTTTCATATTCTGACGCAGGGTAATCACCAGCTGGTATTTTTAAAAATTGTAAGAATTCATAGTTTAGTTCAAAGAGTGACAGTATATAAGTGTGTATGATTTAAAGAAAAATGATGTGTGAGAATAACACACAAGAGGGCAGAGGTGTAATGTAATTAAGTTAAGACTACAGTAATACAATACAGTAATTTTAATAAGTGTAAAGTGATTCTTGTTTGGAATATCAGATGTTTTCTTCATCTGTTCTTAGGTACATGTGCAGATGTCTTTAGTATGAGTTGTTTTCTATAAGGCACAAAACTACTACAAAAGTACACGACAGGAAAAGTTCCCTTTCCTTCTGCATATGTCTGCTCTGCCATCCAAACCAAACTGCAAAAAGCACACCCTGTAACAGGATACGTGGCCATAATCCCTTTTTTAAATCATTTGCAAACAAGCATTTCTAAATTACACAGAAATTATTTTGAGGTTATTACGTACTGAGGTCTTCTTTACAAACACATGAACTGTTTCCTCTTATTGTTTAGTTCAAGTCCACTTAAGACTACGTATTATGGCATCTCTCCTTTCCAGCGACTGCGCTGCACTGGCTAACGTGTGTGCTTAGTGCCGATTTTGGTTAAACAAGCTGAATATAGACTGTCTACCTCGGGCCAGGTTATGAGGAGGTGGAGGAACGATGGGGAACCACAGACAATTACTGGCTGGTGTGTCTGTGGTGATGTCACTCGACCATTGCATGCAGTCGCAGTTGTTTGTTGACCATGTCATGGCCCGGCACCGAGGCTTTCAGGAAACTCTCATGAGTGTACCGCTCACCACCTCCTCCTTACAGTTCTCACGCTTCTCAAGGGTTCCCACAGGCCAGCAAAGGTGAACGGTGGACTCCACTACACTGTGCTTAGTTTCTAAGTTAGTAAAAGTTCAGTAGTATTGGAAGTGTTTCTTGTTTGTAAAATGAAAAAGAGCATCATTCTCAACACGGGGTAATGTGATGAATTATTATAAAGATGATCATGCTGGCAGGGACTGTCAGCACCCATTTATACATGCAAATGCATGTGGACAGGCTAAATGAAAACAGATGATGAGATACGAAGCAAGTCAGGAGACTGCAAACTGTATTCAATAAGAGTTTTCAATTCACACTACTGACTCAGATCAGTGTCTGTTCCCTGACTAATTATCCCACGGTAATAATATGAGTGAGAAAACAGAACCGTCTACACTTTCTTCCACTGTGAATGATGGTATGTTCTGAAATACCCAGAAAGTCTAGCACCTCTTCATAACATTGAAGCAAGAAAAACACAAAGCCTGTCTTTAACGACC
The DNA here is from genome assembly GCA_037974605.1 of Nannopetersius ansorgii. Lineage (NCBI taxonomy): Eukaryota > Metazoa > Chordata > Actinopteri > Characiformes > Alestidae > Nannopetersius > Nannopetersius ansorgii. Next base: position 12,519,902 of record JBBPDE010000128.1, read on the forward strand.
CACTACACTTAAAGGATCTAAAGTGTAAGTTTAATTGTGCTTGATGGAAAATATAGCAAAATAAATCAGACCGGCGTTGTGAAGGAGATTTCAAACATAAGCCGGACTTCCTGGTAAATGACGAATAAATAATCCTGCAGACGAGTAAATGCACTCTACATTTAAACAAGAGAAAATAAATGTTCTCTGTGTGCTTGGCTCAAGTCATCATGCAGTTCTCTCCACTTAAAACAAATCCTGCTAAAACAACCTCAAAACTACCAACATGAACTGGCTGGCACCAGATGCTTACGGGAAACTAACAGCTCACAACCTCACAACCTCTCTCTGCTCCTATAATTTACCGCACTTCTAGATTCACAGAGGCAGCTGGATCAATCATCCTTCCATCTGATAAAGCTGTATTTGTATAATCAGTGTGTGTAGACCTTAGTTTTATTGATCACAGGGTAAATCTTGGCCACATTGGTTTCCTTAGGTGGTGTGTGATGTAACATGCTTATCATGGGGAGGCTTTCCTTAAGATCACACACTCAAAGACACTCCTACTGACACATATTAAAAATATTGAAAGTTTTTCTTGACAGGACCGTCTTCAAAACAGGACAGAAACTCTTTTAAAAACAGTCTAGAGTCTTAAACCAAAAACTCAAAGACCTGTCTCTCAAAGTATCTGTCTCAAAAAATAATGCTTCTACTACTATACTACTACTAAAAATAATAATAATAATAATAATAATAATAATAATAATAATAATAATAATAATAATAATAATAGCATCACTACTACTTCTCTTGCTACTACTACTAATAGTAACAATAATAAAAATGACAGTCATGATAAGGATTATCATCACCGCCATTATCATATTAATAATAAATGACAATTAAATCATGTTTTTGTATTACTAATATCATTGTTATTGTCATATAATAATAATAATAATTCCTGTATTCTCCAGTGTTGTGTAATTTGAAAACAGCAGTGTGGTGCGGAGAGGCGTGTTAATAAGCTGCGTTTTCTCTACCACCCACCACGACCCCTCCGGACCCTCTGCACTAACGCGTTTTAAAGAGTTAAATCCGGACAGTGATTATTTAAAGAAGAAGAAGACCACATCCTTGCTGCTGCTGGTTCTCTCTGAGCTCAGTGCAGCTGCGTTAAACTGAAGTTTTAAACTGTGAAAACAAACAGCGGCGTGTGGAGTGTGATGTTCAGACCGAGTCTAAAATAGACCAAGCCGCTGCAGCCCGGACCCGCAGCTATTTTCTCTCGGGGTTTGGGGTCTCCGCAGTCAAACCCACGGGCTGCTCCGATAAACAGACGTTTAAAGAGCAGCTCTGGTTGTTCAGAATAGACCCGAACCTTTCACTTGAGGGTCTGGAGGTGGACTCGAGTCCTGCAGTCTGCAGCGACACACGCTCTAGGTTCAGGTGAATCAGAAGAAGTGCAGGTCCCACCTGCGCGATCACCCTGAACCCCCCACAGCCTCGCCTGCTCATCTCCTGACCGGAGGGGAGCATCAGACCTCTTTGTACCCGAACCGAACCTTGTATACGAGTCAACACCTCGTCTGCGGCTCCGATTTCACGTGCACCAGCGGAGAGAACAGGTCCTTTAGAAACGACCCGGTGTGTAGATCATTCAGAAAGGAATACACACCCTCGAGCTGCCTTCACTTTATTACCCGAAGAGAGAAACACAGGCACGGGCAAACAAGCCCACCTCAAACACCGAGGGACCACGGGCTGCTGCAGAACAGAACTGCTGAGTCGTTTCGTTTAAAATGTCAGATAAGATGACAATCAACACTGCACTTGCTAGTCAGTAAAAAAAATCATCATCTATCATCAGAAGAGTTTGCAGTAATTTTAAGAATAATCGGAACGCTAAGAGCAAAATCATCTGTTATACACACTATAGACTGAATACACACACACACACACACACACACACACACACGCGTGCGCGCGCTGCCTCTCAGTGCACCCTGCTCGACCCCCGCGTGCTCCTCAGGTGGTGGCCCGGCCGGTGCATGAACTTACAGGTAGCTGCCGCTGGTGAGGATGAGGAAGATCTGCGGGTAGTAGACTGACAGCAGCACGCTGCGGGACGACAGCACGATCATGGTGACATGGAGCGGAGGGCTCTGCTCCTTTCTTTCCTTCTTTCTTTCTTTTTTTCTTTCTTTCTTTCCTCTTTCTTTCCAAACGCCGTCCAAACTCCCTTTAGTCCAGTGGCGCGTTTTAGTCCCCCGTGCTTTCCGACGACAATCTCTCTTTCTCTATCCCTCTCTCCCTCTCTTTCTCTTCCCCTTCACCCTCACTCTCTCTTTCTCTCTCTCTCTCGCTCTCTTTTTCCCTCTCTCGCGCGCGCTCTGACGGTCTGTGCGTGTGCGCGCGCGCACGTGAGTGTGTATGCCCGGTTCGATGCTCTACTCTCCGCCGTGTATGTGATTACGGCCCGAGTGTGTCATCTCTCGGCGGAGTGCGGATGTGCCGTTATTCTGAAGTGTCTGGGCTGCGCGCGCCGGGACCACGGCGGCTTTTTTAAAGCTCGTGCAGTGTGGAGAAAAACGTAGCTCGCTCTGGAGCTCCGTGGGCTGCTATTGGGCAGGAGGCGCGCCCGTCCGCCTACTTTCAGGAGCGAAGGGGCCCGTGCCCTGTGGAGCCCACCTGCTCAGGACTCTGGCATCTCACTATTGAGGGGCACCTTCTCCCCTAAGTACTGCACTGTGTGGTTTATAGGGACTCCAACGCTTATTTAAACCCACACACTTAGTAAAAAGTGGTCCTAAATAGCACCAAAAAGGGGTTCATTTAAAATCGCAGAACCATTTTTGGCGCTGCATGGAAATATTAAAAAGGCTCTTTACAGAATAATTTACAACAGATCCTCCAGAGAGAAACAACTAAAACAGGCAAAAAAAACATTTTTGTGTTCGTGGATATGGAACTGTTACCTGTACAGAACATTAAGGATAGAGAACATAGTAGAGAATATCAAAAGGACCTTTTTAAGGTGTAGGACTATTACTCAGTAATTGATCTTCAATACCTGGAGTAACTTTATTGTGCTCCAAGCCATATATGAACGCACAGAAAAAAAACATGGTGTACATTCTCACTCTTCAGTACTTTTTGCTTGCATTGACTCTACAGACCCTGTATATGCTTTTATTTTACGTTCCTAATTAAAAGTTAAGAATTTGCCTTCCAGCCTGGGATGAGTGAAAGTACGGTTCTTTGAAAAACTCTGGCCTTTAGGGACCATGTTTTAGCATTTAAACTGTTTGTACCTTGGTGAACTGAAATTTACTTGGACAGTATCCTATTTAAAGTGCAGTACAAAGATAGCTCACGATACACAAAAGAAATAGTGCTTTGAGTTTATATGACTCAGATATGACAGGTGGCTGCACATGAATAAAATGGGTCTTATCAACGTAGTTAGTGCCAAAATATATAAACAGAAAATCATCAGTTGTGTTTTGCTTATATAAACCCACCTGACAGTACATTTGACATGTAAATTCAAAACAGCATTATTCTTAGTGTCCAGTCTTACAGTGCGGCACTAGGCGTCAAGCGCACCAAAATGACACCATTACTGCAGAGGACATAATGAAACAGACGGTAAAATCTATAAGAACCTGATCTGCACAAATTCAGTCCTAAATTGATCATCTGTGCAATCTTAAGGCTTCTTATTCATTTAGAAATCAACATGCAAGTTTTGGAGTTAGTGAGGCACTGAAGGGGCTCTTAATGTTTAAAGAAAATACAGATACCTGATGGCAGGTCAGTTTCTGAACAAGCATTTCTCAACTTTCTCTGTCCATGTTTTAACTCTGTGCAGCTCTCAATACTAAACAGTAAATATCCAGTGCAATTTGTTAACCACTGAGATTAATCAAACTACATCAGTCTAGCTGAAGAAGGACCCCTGATTATTCGCTAATAAAAAAAACCCCATGTGAACAGAGCTGGAGATGCCAAACACTCTTTTGTTACTTTTTAAATCAGGGCTCCTTAACCTCAGGGCTCCTCGTCACCTCAAGTTCAATAATAAATTATTTAATAGGTGGCTTTTACTAAGGGTTATTAAATCATCTCCATTCTGAGGATAATGTCACAGTTTTCTAACCAGCATTTCTACATTTCTAGCTCCACACTTTTGCTCTATGCTCTGAACCAAGCCATTAAGAGCACTGATGCATCAGAATATTGAATATGCTTAGATCACTGTTTCTTACCTCCAGTCATGTGGTCCTCCAGTAAAGTGTTTTCTGTACTGCAGCACAACTCACTCAGCACAAGAACGTTCTAACTTGATTTGGCTGTTCTAGAGAGATATATGGTGCAATAGGACAACTGGACTGAAGAAACTGTCTGTGGAAAAAAACTGGCCTGATATTGTGCTGTGAGCCGTTCGGTTCACATTTTTACTCCGTCTCAGGTCTCAGTACACCTGAGCCAAGCAATCGAGAGCACAGAGGTCCCAAAGGCCTTGATTTGAAAACTCTGAAAAATACTGACTCCTTTTAGACCAACTTGTCTACTATTACTTCCAGTCTGAATGAGATTATCTGTGCGCGCAAGCACCTGAAAGCCTATCTGTCATCGCCCGCAGTGCTGTATCCCAGCACAGAGCCGGTATACTGATAGGTGCTCCCTGCCTCTATCTGCGGAAACAGGTTTGGCCTGATAAAGCACAGAGATATCTGCTGGGCTTTGCTTCACTCTTCACATAAAGTCTTATCTGCAGAGACAGTGGAGAATATAGGCCGTTATTCTGAAAAGCGTATAGATGGAAAGAACAGACTGAAGACTGAACAGATGGGATTTAGGGCCTAACTTTAGTATATAACTGAACATTTTAGGCTTCCACTTACCTCATGCTCTGATCGTGGCTTACAAAATGATGTTATAAGATGAGGCAAGCAGATTCTGTTGGTCTTATTAGGTGCATAGGTTCGGCCTATGACTGAGGCAACACCTGATAGGGACTAATGATTTCGGTGACCAGTCCTGGTTGTTAGTAAATATGAGTTGCTGGGGTTGATCCCACGGTGCCCTTAGATCACACACAGCATGCGAGAGCACAGGTGAGGTGTTGCAAAACGCGCTGCAGCTGCGTGTGCGTAAAGGAATGTGGAAATACAGCTCGGCATGCCGTTATTAATGAGAGTTCACTGAGGGGAGAGAGGGAGAGCCAGGCAAAGACAGCGGCGCAAGATCACCCCCACCCCAACGCGTTTAGTGATTTGACCTCAGGGTGCTTCAAGTGCAGCCACCCTGAGGCAGGCACTTAAGAGCTGCACTAATTTTCACTAAGAAAACAACAAAAGGGCTGTTGCAGTTTTTTACATCAAAGCAAAGCACCGGCTCTGAGAGCAATTGTGGGTCAGGTTCACTGAGCAGGTTGCTACATGAGCCATTAACAGTACAGTAATGCACAGGTGGATCTGTAATCAAGGCTTAAAGCACCACATAACAGGTAGTTATGGGGTTACAGAGGTCATGCCCCCTCTATGGCTGTTTTGAGTGTGAACGTGCAAGTGTTGTGCATGTGTGGGTTTCAGGTGGGCGCCTGGAGCCCCCTGCAACACTCACTCACCCGAGCCTCAGGTAGACGATGCCGAAGCAGAGCAGCACGTTGCAGGTCCACAGTCTCGAGGGGGTGGGCATGGTTCGTCCACTCTGCGTTCAGCTTGTGCGGCTACAGCGGTGGCATGCGCTCGGCGCGAGCGCGTGTCTGATCCACCCCACGGTCACGAGCCGCGAGACGGCGAGAGCCATAGTGAAAGTGGAAAAGGAGCGCGTGTGCGTGCGTGTGTGAGAGAGCGCTGGCGTGTGTAAAGTGAAGCTGCGGAGCGAGGGAGTGCGCGAGGTCACGGCTGCATTCCTTCTGCGCGCGCTCTTTGTTTCAGAAGGGGTTGTGTTTCCTTCCCCTCCTCAGGTGAACCTACCGTCCCTCTCTCTCTCTCTCTCTCTCTCTCTCTTTCTTTCTCTCTCTCCTCCCGTTGTTATGCACCGAAGAGCATCGACTGCTGCCCCTCGTGCTCTGACGACATCTTAAATTCCTTCCGTGGATCCGCAGGTAGCAGAGAGCAGGTAAAACACAAGCCACGCCCCACCTCCTCCTCAGGTAGAAGCAAGCCACGCCTTCACCGTCCCCTCACGCCAGACTCCGGGCGCGAGAAAGCGGCTTGTCTGGAGCAGTGCGCGCTCTCAGTGCAGACACGGTATGAGCCCCCACGAGTCACGAGCTTTCATTTCTAACGCTAAAGAGCTAAGAAAAAAAAATCATCTCGCGCATCATTTCCAAACCACTGAACATATTCCAACCACTCTAATGCTGCCATAAGCAAGCAAACAGACAGAGTGTAACTGTGTGGATCAAATACACGTTATCCTAGAATGAATAATATATTTATTATATATATTTATTTATGTGTTGCTAAGAGTAAGCTATTTTGTGGATTCATTTTATTAATACTCCAAAGATACATACATATCAATCAAGAAACATGTTTTCTATGACAAATACACACGATATTGGAAAATATATAGAGATTATATGTATATACAATATAAATGCTGTATAGACTCTCAGTAGAGACTAAAAGCTATTTTGTGGATGTCATCTATTTCATTCATGAGCAAAAGATGCATACAAATTTATACTTGGTTTACATGATTAACACACATAATGTTACATTTGGTAAACGTAGACAGACTCTCTGTATAGATTACTGAAATGCCGGGAGAGCATTGCTGGGATCATAGTCAGTGTTATTCATGTCATTTGAGAGCATTTTGTTTCAATACATGGCTATATGTATGTTACACATTTACAATAAGTCTATTTGTATATACTACACACCCATGTTATGCTCGTATGCTTTTTAAATACTAATATATCACTTTCTGACCAATTTATTGTCTACCTTTTTGTTTTAATGTACTGTTTAATGTGTTTACTTCATTTGAAAACACCAGTTGTCATTTGTAATTTTCTCCTGACGAATGGATCAAATAAATGGTTCAGATGATGCAGAATAAAGTGTGGTTACATTGACATAGACTGAATGTTCATTTTTACAATGGCTTTGGGGATGCTAGGATCCAACAGTCACAGTATGCATGCATCAGGACATCGAATAATACATCTTTCCTCTCCGAGTATCCTGACACACTAAAGTAGAGTTTGCAGCAATGAACCTCTGGCAAACCTCCTCTGCTCCAGCAGTCGTGGGGTGCCATGATAAAGAAAACTCCCCCTTGTGGTGATAATCCACTTAGTTGCTGTAAAGCCTCAATTACATAAAATTTCACAGGATTACAAGGAAGGCATTTGATTAGCACAACCTGGACACCTACTGCTGTCAGGCATGGTATTAGTATGAGGCATTCCTTCCAGAATTTCTCTTTTATGGGAAGAAACATAGGCTTCTTCATGCATGCAGGCTGGTTATGGGTGGAACAGTGTGTTCAGTTCTCTATAATTTGGTAGTACAGAAGTGGTGGTGCCTATCCTTAGCTAATACCAACTGGTATGCTAGGCACGCACTTCTGACAGCAGCAGAAATACAGTTTTGCAAAGGTCTTACCTTTACGAGCATTATCAAATGTGGCGATGTTGCTGAACCTGCCTGCACTCTTGTTTTTTGAAAAATGTAATCATTTAATGTTTGTAATGAACACAGTTCATCTTTACCTTGGTGAGCAGCACTGTGGACCTTTTATATTAATGAACAAAGCAGCACACACACACACACACACACACACACACACACACACACACACACACACACACACACACCCCCACACACACACACCC
>JBBPDE010000128.1:12529988-12541868 GCA_037974605.1 Nannopetersius ansorgii
ACACACACACACACACACACACACACACACACACACACACACACACACACACACACACACACACACACTCACTCATAACGAAAATGCAATGTCCTCTATTCATGTGGTGCATGACACTCATCTCTGACGATGAGACGTTGTTGTTGATGTAGGGAAACTGTAAAAAGCTCAGAGGGGCCTTTGTCTTAGGACATGAGATATTTTACAATTCTAAAGAAGTCAAATTTAAAAAAAAAAAAAAAGGCTGCAAATTCCAGATGGACCATGGTACAGCTGAACCTCAGTATAAAAATCCACATGACTTAACAGACTCGTTTTTGATGTGTTCCTGTAAAAAGATGGTATTGTTTGTCATTGTGGACAAAAAGGGTGGGGATTGTTTCATTTAGTTTAATTAAAAGCTTCAAAGGACCACCACTTTTATGGAGTCCTATTGTCAGGAAGACATGAGCCAATTTCGTGTACTTTTGTGCCATAGCAGATCACGTCATGCTGTTGTATGTGTTTGCAGATGGTCTTCATTGGGGTTTCTGGGGGGATTTTTTTAAAGTAAAATGCCTTTAAAGAGAAATCCCTTTAGGGCTTCAAAACTGGGGAACTTGAATTGGAAGGTGAGTGGAGAAGAAGTGACAGAAGAAGAAGAAGGTAGTCATTTCTTCAGTATTGTCTGACTGCACTCCAGTTCCATCTTCTGCGTAGTTTACATTGCACTACACTAAATCAAATGAAACAAAGCCAATTAATACTCTGTTTGTAATGAAATGAACATTTTCTTATACAGACTTATATATATTTGTATACAGATTTTTACAGGTTTTGTACGTTACATCATAACAAACTGCGACAACCACAATAACAATAAATATCATGTAATCAGATTGCCCAGCTCTACAAGCAATGGCCACAGCTCCTACATTGACCCTGCACTGCTATCTGCATATAGACATGATCATAATTATAATATTATATGTTTATAATTATTATTTCTTTATGGCGCAAAATAGCATCCCATTCCTTTCAGCTTTTTCAATTTTCCTGACATTGCCGAGAAGGGGAGGGAAAGAAGTGTTCCCGCTTTCATTTTGGCTTAGCTATAGGAGATATGTCTTCCTGTCTCTTTAAATATTATTAAGTAGTCTTGACCAATAGCTAAATAAGAGAAGCCACCGGGCATAGCCGTGTTTGTGTGGGAGCTGGTTCAGCTGGAACTGTGGCTGTACTAGGCCAGGGGAATGGATTTATCAAGCATGCCAAACCAAGGAGAGGCGTCTGGGTCTGCCACATCTGCACACACACACTACAGCCCCTGGACGTCCCCACCTCTGAGCCCCTATAGGACTCCTGTGTCATGGTGTAGGGCCTCAAAGCTTCAGGACTTGATTACGAAGATTTTCCATTTCAGCTCGACAATCATTCAGTTCTTCTCCAGTTAGCCCTCAACACACTCTTAAAAATCAAGGTGCTAAAAGGGTGCTTTGGAGCAATGTGACAAAAGAACAACTTTTGGTTCCCGAAAGGAAAGGCTCTTTGAAGAACATTTTCTTTCTGAAGGGAGAAGAACCTCCGCAAATATTCTACACAAACCAAAGGGTTTTTCCTAGAACTGCACATTCAAGGCAATAACCATTTTAAAGTGTTCTTTGTCCTGCTTTAAAGCTTCTTCTAGTGATTTTGAAGTGAGACTTTCTCTGATGCCAATATATCATTCAGAAAAACGAAAATACTTTTTGAGGGAGGTAATGTCAATTACTGGTAGAAACAAGTTTATTCAGTAGAGGAAAGGCAATCAGTGATATTGGGCGTTTAAAAAATGAATGTTTTTTAAAAGCAGTTTTGGTTTTGTGTCATAGACTGGTTGAAATAAAGATTTAGCATTTCCTGTATCAGTCCACAGAAAAAAAAACATTCTGGTAATTCTACCAGTCATGTGCCACTGTGGATTATTCTTTACAGCACAGTAATGTCCCAGCAGTAATGGGACTTGAAAGGCAGCTGCATATACAGATGTATCCAGCTGTATCTGCAACATTACTGTATTTTTCCTCCATAAAAAAGTGTTATAAAGGTTTATTTGAGGAATGTTTAGAAAAATCATTTGAGTTCCCTAAGAGAGCAGATCTGAAAAACATTTCTAAGATCATTTTAAACCTTTCATTTGGTTTTCATTTGAACCCATTCAAATGGGTCTCTAAAGAATCACCTATTGAAAGGTTCTTTGAGGAACTAGAAGTAGTTCTTCAGTGGAAATGTGCGAAGAACTCTGTCTGACACCTTTGTCTGGCCGATTTCTCTGCATCTAAATGCTGCACTATGCATTTCCAATGGAAAACAGGTTTTCTGAGGTTAGGGTCCTTTCTGCCAAAGCCATAGTGCCACATTTTGAAAACTTGACTCAGTTAATGCCCGTAAAGGAGCTGTGTTTTTACTCACTTCAAATGCTAATTTGCAATGTTGCCATTTCAGATAGGGCTCACTTTGCACTGCAGGAGTTACGCCAACTTGTCCAGTACCGCATGTGTTTTTTCCTGCCCAAGCAACCTCAGAGATGGCCCAGGACCTCTGTATCGATTTACCCTTCTCCAACAGGACCTGTGACGCATTGCCAAAGCCCACTCAGATACACTTGATTAGAGAAAGTCTGTGGCTTAAGATTCAGACTTGAACTCCCATGCACTTCTTTATCTGTGACGGAGGGAATTTCTGCTTCCTCCCGTCTGGTACATGTGCCAGCAACATGGTGACCAAAACCTCAAAACTGTTCCTGAGAGGTCCCCATACTATATACCCCATATATCTGAGCCAAAATGGCCCTCTGTGCCGCGCATGTGGGGGAAGTACAGATAAGAGCTGAATGGGGGGATTGAGTTTCAAGCCACTGAACTACAGATCTGTTCTACTAACAGACAGACCACATACAAATCAGTTAAATTGTACTGTAGTTGTGCCTCACACACATACACACACACACACACACACACACACACACACACACACACACACACACACACACTCTCTCTACATGCACACACACACACAAACACACAAAGAGGTTGAAAACAGCCCTTATTTAAGGGTGCACCACACAATACATTCTTACAGACTGGGCTTTCCTGAGAAATGCAACAAAATGTGACATGTACAATCCACTTAGACGTTAGTCATTCTGCCAAATAATGAAATTCAGAAATAAAACCTCATAGCTGGTTGCAAAAGTATGCAAATGAAATATCCGTGGATTGAGCTTTTATGTATATGGTGGCGTATAATCAAAGTTAAACTGGAGTACAGTTAGTGTCACTCTCCACTCACTTTGATATTCATTACTTTACTCAGTCTCAGCATTTCATTTATACTGAGTTTCCAATGCTACTACTGAGCTAACTTATGTCTATTGCTGACCATTAGTCTCCTCTGATCATTCATTTTTCATTTCACAGTTTGATTTCAAGTGATTTCTGTATTCCCAAAGAAAGCGGCCCTAAACAATAAGTAGTATACTTGATATTCTTTTTATTAGGTATGCTTGAGTATAAGCATCAGCATAGCAAGTATACGGACCATGTACTTGTAGTGTACTTGAAAGCATACTAATTTAATACTTCTTTGGACTAAACTGAAACATTTTTAAGTTTATAAAAGTATGCTTTATGTATAAGGTCATTTTTACAACATAATACTTTATATACTTTCTTTATACTTATCAGTATGCATCAAGTATACTTCACTATTCTTACTATTCTTAAGTATATTAGATATAGTATATAAAAAGTACATGTAAAGTATACTACCTAAGTTTTTGTATAAAATGAGTGCACTCGTAATACACTTAAATAAACTACTTTTTGCAAAGTAGGGGTGCCGGTATCAGTGTTGGTTTTCAGTCGTTGTTGTTCAGATGTAATTGTTTGTTGGCATCTGAGAAACACAGTTCCACAAGAACATGGACGCATATTTACCTGTTTAAAATGGAAAGCAAAGAACCATTTTGAAAAGAATGAATTAGCTCTTTAGGTTTGAGATGTCATTAGAGAAAAAAGATTTATTTTCATGTTAATAATAATGTACACACCAAGACTTTGACAGGATGATTATACAACCCACTGTAAAAACAAGACGGCTGCCTTCATGTCATACAGTGGAATGGAAAGAGTACATTTTAAGGATGTTTCATCACGCTGTTAATTCTCAGTTCCCTTAAGGAGCATGCAGCCTGTCTTTGCTGCATGTGAGGTTCACTGACTGAATGTGTGAGAGCTGTGAGCGAAGTATTCATTTATCAAAGGAGGGGCTCTGCTTATATGAGAATAATTCTCTCTCACTCTTGCTCACCTTCACTCACTAACACATGCACATGCGCACCTTACAGACACCTGTAGCTGTTTGAACTGGGCCTTGAGCAAACACGGACACTATGTTAGCCCACTGCAACTGTGGCAAATGGTACGTACTGAAAATACCCTCTGTTGTATGGGTGTGTGTGTGTGTGTGTGTGTGTGTGGTAGGTTGGGCGTGTATACTGTCTTTGTCCACATTTGAGGAGACATAATGTTTGGACATTTGAATGTTTTGCCGAAGTATCTACTTGCTCAGTTGAAGATCAATGAAAAAAAGTCAACAAATGTACGTGTGCAAATTTGTCTTTATTGTCCCATTCATTGATACCGGAATATAGCTCCCCTGCCCCTAGACACACACACACACACACACACACACACACACACGTACACACCTACACCACTTCACCCATTAACGGACTCAGTGTTTAGATTACATTTGGCAGCATTAGCCTCCATCCTGTACCATAGGATCTTTTGTAAGTGTAGATGGGCACATTACATTGCGGCCTGCTCTTTTGGCCAACAGACAAGTTCCTTTCACACAGGAAAAAAAGCAAAGAATATCAGTATCAATCGCCTCTCAGCTTCTCCTTCACCACTTCAGTCAGTATGTGGCTTGGCAGGCCCTCCTGTGTGTGCGGATGTATTTGAAGATTAATACGAGGCATTAAAAGTAAAACGGAAACTTCATCGGTCATATCAGGCCAGTTGGAGTTATAGAGTGTATTATGATACAATAATTTCATACATGGTATTCGGTGCCGTCAAGATTCAGTCACACTATTGCACATTTCACCAAGGGTAAACGTATGTTGAATATTTATCTAGTACAAAAGCGGTGGAATGGCAACCGAATGGCTTCAGCTGGATAGGTGCTATTACAGCAGCAGGCCTTGTGGCAAGCCATGAAAGCACATTGCCATTTGTCAAATTTACACTCCATCCAGTGTGGCTCTCTAAAGCTGGGGCAGCCTTGTGTTTTAAACACTCCATGGGTCATATGTGACCCTCCTTATCTAAAATCAGTTTAGGCCATTCAAAAGTGAATAAATAATCAGCTGTCAAAGCAAAATTTTACTAACACTTAGCTTAATGTCTGTCTTTACTGAGAACTACATGACAACTACATAGACCTTTCATGACAACTGGCATAAATACATAATATATGTAATACATAAATATTTATAAATGTTCATTCAAGCAGGTACCAGTCATAGAGGCTACTTTATAAACTTTAATGGTATCTCTCCTCAAAAAGTGCCATGACAGAAGAATGGTTGTTTGAATGAGCCTTTATTAATAGCCATATAGGTTTACATCAGGAGTTTGGAAAAACGTTTTAAGTGATGTCATTCATGAACACACCACAGCACAGCACACAGTTAACCCGTTCACCAAGTGAAGCAGGAAGCCAAGAACACAGTGCCCACGTAGCAGTATTTTGCTCAAGGATACCTCAGTGGTGCCACTGTTAGTCCTAGGAATCAAACCCACACCCTTCTAATTTCAGGGGCAGCTACCTACCCACCATACCAGCAAGTGTCATATTACGTGGCAAATCATATCTTCAAAAAGTTTCAATAACATGTTAATGTAAGGAGATTTGATACCAGATAAAACTTTTTTTTAATAATTTGACTTAAACGTTAATGTCAGCCAGTGTGTATACTAGTGACGTTAGCCAACATTAGACCATGGTAACGTCTGATACACCACTGGAAACATTGCTCTTGGAAACATAATATGAAAACAAAACTACTACATGGACCTTATGAAGATCAAACTGGTTTGTTCCTAAGCCATGCTGCTTTTAAATTTGATGTGTATTTGTCAACAACTGCTTGTGCTGTTTTAATGCAGGTGCTAGTAAACGTTAACTAAAATGGTTTTGTATTACAGGCAACAATTAGATAAATGTTGAGATATTTGGGGTATTTTGTGTACAGTCACAGAAGCATATAGGAAGATGTTCATATTTCTAAATGCAGGCATTAGCAGGGATATGGGATAAGGGTAATGTTGGTAGCCCAAACCTTTAAAGTGTTCCTTGCTTTCAACGACATCCCCTGGGAAATCCTTCATCTTTTCTAGGGACTGTATTGAACATCGAATGTCTCATGTCAGTGTGTTTAGGGACTGACTGAATGGCAGTTATACCAGTAGCAGCCATGTTTATGCTGTCACTTATGTCAGCATTACTTGGTTCTAATGGACTGTAACTTCTAGTAGCAATACCCATATGTCTAACGTGGTCTCAGTAATTGCGAAAGAATGAGACTCAGTCCTTGGCCCATTCCACCCACTACAACAGTTCAGCCCTGAAGCTGTAGACCACGCAGGGCCAGTGAATGCTGAAGACTGTACAGGGTATCCTCTGTTGCATATACATGTTTCTGTGTCTGGAAGAATCAACTAACATCAACAACCATCAACTAAAAAACTGTGTGAGAGAAGTTCATCAAATGAGTTTACAAGGACAAGCAGCTCCACACAAGCTGAAGATCACCATGGGCATTGCCCATAACCGTTGACTGGACTGGCATAGAGCATGCCACCATCGCTAAACAGCTAATTTGGGTGCGATTGTCAGGAATTCACGAAACTTTTTGCTGTGTAGTGTAGATGAAGCTCAACAGTGGCATTATGATACCAAACCTTACTATGATGTATTATGTAAGCAGGTTTAGAATGTTAGAACACACATAAAATAACCAAGATTTATCCTTTAAATCTTACATATATCAGCAGTAAATGTCCCATTGAAATTGGCCTGCACTTTTCAAAATGAGAGTCACCTCTCAGAGTGCTGCCTGTTGTCAGCTGACATGCACATAAATAAGTTTATGTAAAATAGTAACCTCACACAAACTCGGGGCAAGCATTGTTCAAACACACTTTTATGTACTGACAAAGTGCAGATATCTGAGTTTTGTTAAGTCTGTTTATGAAATATAATTTATTCAGAGTCTGTAATCATCTTTGGTCATGGATGAGTCCATCAGCTCAGATGATATGACTGTGAAAGGTTGCTTTCAGTGCCTCTGTTTACTCCGGTCTTCTTTCAGATGAACATTCCAGGGAGGACAACATGCACCCATCAGCTATAACATTAACACCACATGCCAGACAGGCTTGCTTTTACTCCTCAAGCACTTCACTGAGACTTGGGAGCCCATGACCCTGTCACAGCTCCACCAATTGTCCTTCACAGAACCTCTTTTGGTAAGTACTAACCACTGCATAATCGGAACAGGCAAGAAGACCCGCAGTTTTAGCAATGTTCAGACCCAGTCATCTAGCCATCACAATATGTCCTTGTCAAAGTCACTCAAATCCTTACACTTACCCAGTTTTTCTGCTTCCAACATATCAACTTCAAGAGCTGACTGTTTACTTATTGCCTAATATTTCCCACTCCTTGACAGGAGACACTGTAAGAAGATAATCATTGTTATTCACTTGTCAGTGGTTTGACTCTTGTGGCTGATGAGTGTAGGGTGGTAGGGTTTTTAAAAGAAGTTGCACCACTCTGAGATCAGCTTACTGCTCTTAGACTTCAGCAAGTTTTTAACCTAATTTCTATCTGACATACACTCTCCTAAAAACCAGGATGTCAGAAAGGATTCTTCTCTTTGGTTCCCTAAACCAAAGAACATTCAAACAGGACCAATGTGACGTATTATCACAAGTCCATCACCGATCTATTCAAAAATGTATTACACACACGTACAGCTTAACTTACAAATACATTCAACAGAACAGAATTGATTTGGTTCGGAATATGAGTTAAGTATGAACATTTACTGTCTTCAGTGGCTTCTACTATTCTTTTCCAAGCACAGAAAAACGCATCAAAATTATTATGCACCCATGATGCTCGACAAAAGGCTACAAATGTAGCAGAAATGCCGGAGCATTCCTACAAAATAAAAATTCTATGGCCAAGTGGTTCTCAGAGTACGACTGAAGGGACACAATAGGCTCCAGTCGAAGTGGCGCTTGCTGGTGCTTGGCTTTGGCAACTTGTGTTTGTGTTCTTCTGTGGTGAAGAGGGCAGCGCACTCCTTTTCAACCGTCACTTTTCCCAGTCTATGTGGCTCTTTTCTGCAGTCTGCTGACAGGCTTTCATGCCCTAAATGACAACAGCTTGCAAAGTTTTTTGTGTGTATGCGCATTTGGGGTGTTCATCTTCAACCAGACTAAATGACACCATGACCTCATCGTGGACACGGATGACAATGACATTTTCAGAGCTGTCAATAAAGTGCTGTTTTTCAAACACAAGAGCTTTGAGTTGGTTTTAGACTCGCCATATGTATGATGAGTTCACCCCTCTATTTCAGTTTGCATGATGCTTCAGAGAATTTATAAACAATTAGGGCCACATTCACGTGTGAAAGTCATTAGTCGCTGATTTCTTGACCACTGCACAACAGATGAGTGCAGCAATTTGGGCTGCCAGGGCCTTACGGTGCTCTATATATATTTTAACTTCCAATTACTTTGCTTTGGTTTGGAATTTTAGCCCAGTTCTTACAAACGCATGTACAAGACAAATGTCCGCAAACTCGGCGTGACCTTATTTCTTGAAAAAAGGCCTGAGAGCGAAGTTTAAGACATGCAACATTCTGGTCGGATGTGCTCATTCCTTTCACAGGATTTATTTGTTTTTGGTCAAAATTGACTCTTTGGCCTTGGTCAAGTCCAATCTTGCACTCGGGAGTGGAGACATGAGAAAGGATTAAAACTTTTCCGTTGACCAGCGGTTTACGTCGGCCCTATTTCTGGTCCCAATTGGACGTTTTTCCCGTCAACTAAACAAGAATCATCAGTTCTACTTGCAAGAATGTGATAAAACTTTAGTGGATGCCCGAAAAACAGGAGCGACGTCTGTGGACAATGGAGTCCCTTGGTCACCCATCAGTGCACAAGGCAATAAACTTCAATTTCGTTTATCATAATAAAGCCTCAAACCATGCTATTACAGTTCCCAAACTGACATCTAACCGATGCCAAATCATAGAGGAGAGATATTTTAAAGCATTTGTAGAGTATTAAGCAGAAATATAAAGTGGAAAAATTATTCATTCCCAACCTCAGTCAAACGGCATTAAACCTATTTTGTCAATCATGTTCAGAAATAGTTATGATGATTTAAGAAGCCTTTTGTAAAGTCTTCATTTGCTTCGGCTTGTTACATCTTGTGTTGGGCCATTTGTTGCTGTTCCAGGTTAAGCAACCCAAACTCAACTTGGGTGACACTAAACAGACTGATCATAGACTCACCAGGAGACTGCAAAATTCAAGCTTGCGTAGATTTTATTTCCAAAATGAGATGATGCTTACCGTCAAATAGCCGTCACTTAAAGTGTAAGTACTCATCTATTCCAGTAGATGGAGACAAATCTTTGAAAGTAAATGAAAGTAAATGCTTCTGGATCTATGCGGCTCTGTTGTCAGTTAAGGTCATGGCCCTTTGTTAAAAGTTCATAAATGAAAAAGTGATAGAAGGTTTTTCTTTTAGTTTGTCACATTCTGCATATGCTGCAAGTTGCAGACATATTCTTAGACACTATACATTGCAGGAAAGAAACATAGACAAAGGAGAAATTGTATTAATTGGTGAGTAATTATCAATGTTCGTTTTTGTGTGTTTATTATATAGTCAGTATTACAAGTTTTTCATTTAGGTTAACTTTGCTTCAAGGTCAGAAGAAAGTAAACCCCTGTAACCACTAGAGGGCACAACTTTAAAAGAATTGGCAGCTCTGCACTGCAGAATGCCCTTTGACACTGGCAAACAAAGCAAGGCTGTGCATTTAGGAGAAATCCGTCTTCCTCTGTGCCGCCATCTTATACTGCAGTGGTCAGTGCTCTCAGTGTGTTTAACTCCATAAGAGCTCAGCAAAATCTAAAATGTTTAACCAGATTTAGACAAAATAAATGTGATTCACTGATGAGTCATTTTATATCAGAATGGAGTACATGATGTTAGAAATAAGGCCCACCTTCAGTGTAAAATTGCTCATGTATTACAATTATAGATATGACAGGGTGTGATGCCAACCCAGCAGGTCTACTCTGTACAACTAATAGAAACACAAGTGCTTACATTTTTGGAACTAAATCACAGTAACAACTGCAGTTACTTAAGCACTGATCTGCTAAATGCAGTAAACGTAAACATATGTAAGGCAAAATAGATTATAGGCTGTTTAGTAGTATGTGTCAGCTGTATAAATGACCTGACTACTAAGTACTTTGAAAGCATTTTAAATGCTTTATTAAAAATTAATTTTGCTCTTTTTTTCTACATTAGGTGTAGGGATGGGTATCGTTAAGGTTTTCACAGTATTACTACTTCTATCAATACCACTTATCGATTCTGTACTTTAACGGTACTCTTATCGATACTTTTTGTTGTGTTTTTTAATTACAAAACCAAAACAAATTGAAATAACACTTTTTTT
Organism: Nannopetersius ansorgii; assembly: GCA_037974605.1. Classification (NCBI taxonomy): domain Eukaryota; kingdom Metazoa; phylum Chordata; class Actinopteri; order Characiformes; family Alestidae; genus Nannopetersius; species Nannopetersius ansorgii. Next base: position 12,540,796 of record JBBPDE010000128.1, read on the forward strand.
TAAGAAAAATAATTATCTATAGCTTAGCAAACACCAATGTTTGAGCAAATATCTATTACACAAACAAAACCAATGATTGTAAGACAAATAAATAAACACATTTTCTTGTAAATGAATATACAATGATTTAAAGGAACATAGTTGGAGCTTGCAGGTTGGCCACAAAAGAACTAGCAGCTTTTAACTCGAGGTGGTGTGTGATTGGGTGTGAGAGTAATCATTAGGGGCCGTATTACAGAAACTTCCTATCTTAAGCATAAAGTTAAGATCGGACGATTTAAGATTTTTCAATTTGGTATTACAGAAGCAAATCCTAACTGTATTTAGGAATCCTGTCTTATCTCGAGTTAGGAATCCTAAATAAACGATCTAACGTTGATTATCTACTTTTATGTCTGTTACCTAGCAACTAATGCAACACATCATCTCACGAAGTAACTGTTACCTGCTGCCACGGTAACTTTAAGAGGCTCCAGTCCGTAACACTGTATCGTCAGAGTATCTTCGTTACTATCTTCAAAAAATGGATATTAACTTTAAGCCAGACGAACTGACCAATATGAACAAATGTACTGGGACAGAGCTGTCATACACAAATATGTAGACAAAGGTATAGGGACACACACGCTCTCTCTCTCTCAGACACACACACACACGCACACACAGTCACACACTTTCGCTTTGAAAATCACCGAAAACGAAACCCATTTGTTGATTGTACCACAAACGGGAGAGCCCCGTTCCAACGGGTCGTCTGTCCAAAGCTGGGCGGAGTTGATCGGCTAACGGCATTATCACACGGCCCGTAGTCTCTAAATAATCAGCCGGCGACATTAGGACAGTGGAGGGGTTATCCTAAAGTTAGGACAGATTATTTAAGATTATTTGAGGTTAGGATGCTTCTGTAATACTCATTTCTTAACTGAAGTTAGGATTGGAAAATGGACGTAGGAATGGTTGTTCTGTAATGGCTTTCTTCCTAAATAAGGAATGATAACCACACAGTTAGGATAGGATTTTCAAGTTAGGAAGTTTCTGTAATACGGCCCCAGGTGTCTGTGCAGCAAGCACCA
>JBBPDE010000128.1:12551683-12561868 GCA_037974605.1 Nannopetersius ansorgii
TCTCTCTCTCGCTCTCTCTCTCTCTCTCTCTCTCTCTCTCTCTCTCTCTCTCTCTCTCTCTCTCTCTCTCTCTTTCTGGTAATGGTAGCTGCATTCAGAATAGCTCTCAAGTATGAGGAGCGTGTGAATGTGCCCCTCAATAAACCCAGCTAGACTAGCAGTTATTCAGAGGAGGGTGCATGCTGTTCTCTGCCAGAAACAATGGGTAATTCCACAAAAATATACTGAGGTATGAGGTATACTGAGGTGTGTTTCAAGATTGTGTTTAAAAAAAAAATGTGTTTCAAGATTAGACTTCAAGACCACTGGGGAACCAAACTTTCAAAGTGACTGATTCACCTCTAGCTAAATAACTGTTTAGACAAGCTTATCACTCCTAAAATCTTTGTTGCAGCCAGTAATAGTAAATATCTCTAAGCTCCAGTTCACCTCTGGCATTAACATTCATTTTAGGTGATCCGATCACAAGTGAGCAGCACCAAGTAAGTCAGTTAAGAGCTGGCATTAGAATGTGTTTCCACAAGCATAGCCTGCTGTAAATAAAAAGAAGTGGATGAAATGTTCTGTATTTCTGCTTATGCAGAGAACATCGGTTGAGTAGGATGTCCTTCAGTACAGCCCAGGGTACTTGTGTACAGATTGCTAGAAGAATGTGGCTGAATGTGGCCCAGTCAACTATTGAGTGTGTTCTGTGCGATCGGATCACAGTGTGTCTTCAGTGTGTGAAGAGTGCAAAGAAGTTTAAAGGCCGTCACTCAGTGTAGACTGTACCATTATGGAAAACAGACTGTAATGGGGTGGCTCACTCTGTAGATTCAAATCCCGAGTTGAGAAACTTAGTAAACCAGGTAAATATGATCCTCCTGCAATAAAGGGAAACTCAACTGCACTAAAATCTATGATTTTCAAGCTAACAAGCACCTATTTTTACCTAAGGAGCCACCATTCTAATATAAGTGGAGCTCACAAGAGGTTGGTTCAAAAAGATGCTGAAGCCTAAAAAGAGGTGAAAAGAAAAAAACAAAACTGTTAGGGGAAAGGCTGACTAGCTTGCCACGAGAACACAGGTAAACCCAATCACTTAAACTGGTCAATAAAAACTAAGAAAAAGAAATAGTCTCCTTTAAGTGCGGGGTAAAAAGTGGGGGAAGGCACTGAGAGTCAGGTCGTCATCTCTGCTGTAGAATTCAGATGCTTAAGAAAGGGCAGCCCACGACAAAAGACAGACTCGATAAAAAGGGGGAGAAAGGGTTGAGAGGCTCTGCCAAATTACCAGCCAAGCATTTTGCCAGAACACAAAGACTAAGCACCTGAGAGCTTGCAAGCTTCTTGTTAGTGACGCTTGAGGAGATGACTATTGCTGCACTGTTCCGCTGACGCCCATATTAGCCTCCTGCTATGGGACCATAGGAAAACTGCTATTCAAAATGGACATACCAATGGATGAATGCCATGAAGTGAGTATATTCTGCCAGGTCAGGTATTTGGCCCAGGTGAAGGGTTTGGAAGAGATCAGACATGGGCGAGTTTTCTCGAGGTCTTGGTTGACACTCCCTATCTAGCCATTTGACAGGACAGGCTGGAAACTCAAAGACAGGTTGGCCGACGCCCTCAGCATTTGGCAAAAGACATTCTAAATTTGATACCATATCCGAGGGCAGCTCATAGATCTGAACCACATGTTGCAATGATAATCTTCCTGTCTCCATGGATGATGGGAGCTTTGGCAAGGAGCAAATTTTAAGGCATTTTCAAGATTAAGATTACATGGTCTTAAGCATGGTTATTCTCCAATGCCTGAAACAAAGGGCATGAGACCACGGGTGTTAAGGGAAGAGCAAAGGGTGAGACATATACCCACTGCAGGACTTGAACCATGATCTGGGTTCCCCCTTCTGGGTCAGGCTCCCACAGTAGCATATTCTACATAGCGGTTTCTAAACCTTAGGAAACATGGGCTACAATTTGCACTTCAGGAACTATATGTCTTTGCCATCACTCAGGCAATGGAGCTTCCACTGGTAAGAAAAGATATTGGGCTCAGCATTCTTTGCAGCCTGTCGATACAATAGACAAAATCAATCCAGGCAAAGAAATGTGCCCATTTGGTCTGGCAAGGGAACAGCTGTTTAGCCTGTTGAATGTAGGCCAAGTTTTTATGGTCCTTCCATACCAGGAATTGGTGTTTAACTCCCTCCTGCCAGTGCCTCTATTCCTCCAGGGAGAATTTAACTGCCAAGAGGTCCCAGTCCCCAACATCATAATTGCACTTCACAGGGGTAAGGAAATGTGAAAAGAAAGTGTAGGGGTGCAGTTAAAGAAGCTTCAACTTTCACCTCAAATAAAAGCTTGGGGTTGAGAAGTTACAAAATTGGGGCCATGGACAGGCGGTGCGTGAAACACTTTCTGGGCTTCTGGCATATACTGAAACCACCCTGAGGGCTTCCCAGTGAAGCCAGTTAGGGGTATGGCTCAGTACTTAAATTCCAAACAAAATGTCAAAATAAACTAGCAAAGTCAACGTATTGCAGTACACAAACTGAAGCATTCATCAAGGTACCCATAATGGTCTGATGGAGTTAAATATACTATATTCTAATCATTGGCTTTCTGGGCCTGGGGGAGATAGTAGCCGAAAGCCTGCTGCACCAACTCAGAGACAAAGGCCATGAGAGGTACAGGATAATGATCCTGTGATGTAATCAAGGTCTTGTAACCTGCGAAGGGACAAAGATTTCTGCCTTTTCCCTTTGAATAAGAATCCTATCCCTGCAGGAGAAGATGATTGCCTTTTGAAGCCCAAGGCCAGAACCTCCTGAATGTAGTCTTCCATGGCCTTGCATTCCAGTGCTGATAAGGAAAATAATCAGCCATGGGAAAGACTGGTGCCAATGTCTGATGGTGCAGTCTTATGTCTGGTAAACTGGCAGGACATATTGGCATCATTTCGAAGGTCCCAATAGTCAGTGGGGATTGAAGACATGTTACAAGTGTGTACAAGGGTCAACTGGTGTAGAAGTTTGGGGCTCCAAGACAGCTGACAGTGGGTCCCCAAGACTGCCAGTTAATTCAGGGCGTAGGACATTTCAGTGAGGGGAACCAGGATTCAGTGGTACGTCAGGGGCACTAACCAAAAACAAGTTGATCTGCTTAATGCTCTGCGTATTCCATGGCATGGGGAGTTCAGTAACCACCATATTAGCAGTAGACAGCATTAGCCCTGTGAAAGTAATTATTGTAACCCTAGCATGTGCTTTCAGGACATGTTAGAAAACATTATAAAGAAAGAATCTGTATGAATTTAAAAGGAAAATATTAGAACACACAGCCTAACAATATGTCTCGATTAGTTAAGGCTCCAAAAACAGCATTTTGGTTTTTGGTGTGTTGCTGTTCATTGTTTTCCCTTAACATTCCCCTTTACATCCATCCATACACAACATGAATGACTGTAGATGAACAGCAGTGGAGCTAACCCCATTCTAAATGGTCACAATAAGCTCAATATAATCTCAGTACCATTACTTTTCACTCAGTTTTCAAGGTATGGCCATACTTTCATCTGTCTGTCTAACACTCTCTTTCAAAATAGTTATGCCAGCTCAGACATAAAAAATGTCATTCAAAAGTGCTGAACAAATTACTTTTTGAGTTACAGTTCTGCAAAGATTAGACTCAAAAGAAACCCAGTTTGACACTCCTGCATTACACCTAATTAGTGTTGTACCAATACTGATATTGTATCCATTTAGAGAATACTAATATTAGTAGAGACTGCTAATATTAAAATGTGACTTTAGATGTGCATTTGTTCCGTTTAGTAATTTGTACAGTTATTTCCTGTGTCAAACAAGCAGTTGTAAAAATATCCATTGTGGGTGATCTACCAGTTCCAATTCCTCCCCGTGTTTACATTGATATACCACAAATCAGAGCTGCTGAAAGATGTCCCCTTTGGCAGTCCTCTTCTCCTGCTGTGGAGTCACTTGCAGTCTGTGTTTTTCTGTTTAGGTTATTTTTAAGTAACAAATATTTGAGGGATATATAGAATGAACATATATTGGTCTCTTGGGCTAACATTGCATAGCATAACAGCCTGCTAACCACCATTCTGTTCTCTCCTACCTCACTATAGTGCTGCTTCTGGAGGTCAGGTGCATCAGATGAACTCAGACCCTGGTCCTCACAACAACCTGAGAATCAGCAGTTTTAGTAGCTGCTGCTGATAGCATGAATCTCTGCAACATGTACCTAATTCCAGATGTGTCTGATGGTCAGAGGTGTTAGTATGAGTGTGGCAAGTTGAGAGGAATGATTTTAGAAATTTGGACATGAAACTACATTTAGTACTGTTTTTGCCAGACCCAGAGAAGCTGCTGCCATAGGTTTCAGTATGTATTTAAGTGTGTATTGTTCTGTTCTAAACTGTTTATCTAAAAAATATTTTAGATTTTCTTCTGTTGTTAAATGTGGTTCTTATTAAATGTGAATAGGCGTTTAAGATGAATTGCTCAGAATACTGCTTTTGGTGGAATGGTAGGACTAAATATCAAATATCTAGTGGTATTTTCCAGGTGCTGGTGCCTCTCCTGTTTCATGTTTTGTTTGTCAAACTTAGGTAGTTACACAGCAAAAGTCAAAAGTGGAGAGTCATGCTTTGTGTGTGTGTCTGTGTGTGTATATTGTGTCCAGTTAAATAGCGGTATTTAACCTGCCACTGCCGGTTGTTCTTTTGTGTGCAATCCCAATCCAGCTTCTGTAATCTAGTACTGCAGAGTGTATTACTGTATTACCTATAGTGCCTTCCAGAGGTTTGAAGTCCCCATTCATGCTTTTCAGCTTTACCTAGAAGAGTTTGCACTGAACCTCATTTTTGTTTGATTTATTTTAATGGAGTTCCACAAATAACTGTTTGATGGCTGTAGCAGTCTTTGGCTTTACATGTTCTCTTGTTTGAAGTGAAGTGAAAGTGATCATTCGGTCATATGTGAACACACCACTGCACACAGTGTGAACAGCATGAAATTCACCCTCTGCATTTAACCCATTCACCAAGTGAATCAGGGGGCAGCCAGGAACACGGTGCCCGGGGAGCAGTGTGTGGGACGGTACCTTGCTCAGGGTACCTCAGCGGTGCCTAGCGATCTTGGGAATTGAACCTGGGCTTTCTGATCACAGGGCGAATGCCCTAACCACTAGGCTAATCTCAGTATGTTTTGCTAGGGCATTCTTCTTCTGTTGGCGGTTGGCAAACAGCTTTTACTGCAAACGTCTGACGGTAGTCACATATTACGTGCAGTAGTGATGCTGGGAAAAAAAATGTAAAATATTATTTATGAGGCAATGTTTCGTCTCAAAAACAATTTTTTCACAGTTTAATGCAAAATCATGATCCATCCCTATGTCATATCTCTTTTGACTATGGTTACTGGAAACATCTAAATAACAGTAGAACATTTCCTGGGCAATCTTCCCATGTGTTGTTAAAAAAGAAGAACAATGCACAAAACCACAGTAATGTCTTGCCCCAAGTCATTTCCCAATGATTCTGAGACAGTGAGGGGGAAAAAATGATAAAATTTGATTTTTCATCCTTTCTCTCCTGCCTCATCAGTAATCCTGATAGTTCCCCTGGCGCTGAAACAGAGAAGTGATTCTGACTTGGTTTGGGTCAAAATATAATAGGCTAGGGCACCAGCTGGCCTGTATCTGTCTGAGTTATGATGGCTCCAGTCTGGCAAGTAGCCTAATTATGATGAATAATTGCATCTTTACTTGCATTTTCAGAGCTTTGATTACCCAATGAGAGATGAGGGAATGGGAAGGCTCTGTTCTATTGGTTATCTCTTGGAATAGGTGCAGCTAGCAACAGAGGACAAGGTCGGTTGAGAGTAAAACTGCACTGCGGTGTGTCCCCCAGCGCTGGGGCTGAAAGAGCATTAAAAGTGCATAGGGGTCAAAAGAATGGATTAAACATTTCATGATTTATCCAAAACATTCTGCAGCGTAAACCATCAAGCTATTTATCACGCTTTTGATAAGCAAGACGTAACACATTAACACATTTAAAATGGCTGAATACTTAAAGTCCCATTATGGCAACTGTTGGAATGGTTGAAAACCAATATGGTAATGCTGTCACTCCTATTATAGGTCCTTTCATGTTTTTAAAGATATTTTTCAGGAGTTAGAGCTTATCTGACATAAGCCCAGATCTGTCAGTAAATAAATACAAGAATTTCTAATGAACTAAAATATAACTAAAATCCTGTAAACTTTGTATTTTAAAGCCTTATGTTTCTTACCCTTAGTTTACTGAAATACTGTCATTTTGTTCATGCGTTCAGCAAGGATGAAGTAGTAATATTTTCTCTTAGCATTTTAATTTAGATTTTAATATCGTTGCTATGCATTTAAAATGAGCTCTACACTCACATCTTGTTTCCAGTGTTACATTACATTCAAAGTGTGCTGTTGCCACTAAAAGTGTTTCCATGTTTTGGGTTTTGTAAAAAGACTGGAGCTTGAATTAGTCTGGAAGAAATAGAATTTGTTTGTTTTCTCAGTCCAGTTGACTCATGACTCAATTATCACATTTTCAATCTGACCTTTTTGCACAGTGAGGCTTCAGTGATTCTATAGTTGGCAAGGCTGAGAGTTCTCTATTGCACTTTTGTTTTTCAAACAGGCACATATCTGACCAATACAGTACTTTTGGATTCACACCATTTTAATGCAAACTCTGCTTCATATATCTGTGCAACAAAAAAATACCCCTGGAGCCCAAAACAGTGAACAAAACAGCAAGTCTGTGCTGGTTCAGCAATATTTGTTTCAAGACTACAGTGAGGATCCAGAGATCCTGCAGAAAGAAAATCTGTTAAAACCTCAGTGTTTCCCGACTCAGCATGTTAATGCTTCTTCTGCTAAACGCTACAGGATAATTTTATGTTAGCCTTTCTGGTTTATGTCATTTTAATCACTAGAAGATTTGCTGTTTGCTAAGATCATTAGGAAACTGTCTACTTTTTGCATAGTTCCATGCTATTAGCGGTCAGTTTCGATCCCAAGTCCTCTCAGCCTTCTAATGGTTTGGTTTCTATTTATAAGCTAACGGCAAATGACAAAAGCATTTGCATTGTTTTTAACAGGCCAGTAGAAAGTTATATTAGGAAAAATCCACTAAAGAGAGGCTTTGAAATTAAAGCAGAGCTGCTCAGCAATTGACTTCTGGCGCTCGATTTTTCTCTGTTTCTGTTCCATGTATTATTTGGCAGGGGCACTCGCAGAGGGAACTGGGCCCAGAGACACTCGTTATAACCCAGTTTTAAGGAGGTGTGTCGAGTGCTAGCACGTCTGGTTTGGACTGCAGCTTTATTCAGCACTTTTGCTTTTGTTCACCTCAGTAATGAAATGTCAAACCCTCCACTTCTCTGTGTTCTCATAGCAACTGGGCCTAGAAAAAGGAGGACAACAGACTTGAGCAGGGAAACCACGTACAAGTCTCAGGCCTTGAATCCATTTTGAGGTATTTAACTTATTTTTTTTTGCATTCACACTGACTGCAGTGATTGTATCATTTCCACTTTAAATCAAACTACTCAACCTAGAGAAGAGAGAAAAGGCTGTGGAATATGATCGCGTTATTTGATTTCAGTTTGAATAAATTCATTATGGTGTTTCCACACAAGTAAAATATATGTAGCCCATGTAATCCAGCAGTTAAATTTACCCTTAAAATGGCTGCTTTTAACCTGACTTAATTGAAAAGAAGAAGAATGTGAAATACAGATTTTTGTTCTGTTAACTATTAGAGAAAGATCAAAAAAATTCAGTTTTAATACATGCCACTCGAAGTTAGTTTTCTTTTTTTGCTTTCTCATAATAAATCATACATTTAAAAATAATTACGTAATAATACATAATATCAGTATGTTTTAGTTTGTGGGGCAGTTAAGCTTAGCAGAGCACATAATTTTAAAAGGCCAGCATCTGCTTACATTGTATGACACTTTCTTGATGAATGATATTTTTACATTATTACGTTTTTTTTTCCTTGTTCTAAAATTAAGCTTTCTGATTCTAGAAGATTTACTCCATTGGGAATGATTTACTGAACCTTGTTTTGAATATATTGTTTATTTGTATTTTGATGAGTGTATTTATTAATAACCATCCTAGTCTTCACCAAGCCAGTGGCCAGGTCTGTAGGATGTTTTGCACATGCATTTGTGTGTGAACACCAGAGGGGTCATAGATGCCATAATGTGAATAGTTATTAACGACCAGGTCAAGCGAAGCCTTGACTCCAGCAGTTGTCGGAGTGTGTATGCAGAGCCGTGGTGTGAATCAGTGCATGTCTGAGTGTCGCTGGGGTCATTGGAGTCACAGTGGATTTATTAATGGCTATAGTTAGTTTGTGTGTGTGTGTGTGTGTTACAGGGGTCATCGGTGCCATAGCATGTATATTTATTAAACTCCCCACTGGCCAGGAAGGCCTGCACTTATTTACCCTGTGACCCAGACAGCACCTGTCTGCTGCCATGGATACGCCTGGTCCATAGCACTGCCTTCCTGGCGTGGCTCTCACAGATGGCACACAGTGCAGCGATGCCCAGTTTTATCAGCAAAAGATTAGCGCGGCTCCTAGCTGGCAGAGCGTGTTTATGAAGGCCTTAGTTAGAGCAAGGATTGCTTAGTAACATAAACAGGAGTGTTAATGTAGTTTCACAAGGAACATTTTATTTGTGTATAGCACATAGATATCTGTTCAGTGTTGCTCTGATTTCAATTTAAGTTGCAGGTCAAATATTATTTTCCATGGTTTTACGAAACAGGTGCCTTTTGTCCTTCAGGTTTAATTTGTAGATTCTAGTGCATTTCAAGAACAGGAAACCAAACTGAGAATATGTGACAGGTGCAAACTGTATTTTCCTGGCAAGACAGGTTGCAGCCTTGACTGGTATGTCTTTATTATAGGATATGCGTCATATGTAGGTAAATATCTACGTCAGTTGTGTATTTGGCAGCGAGTGTTCAGCTCTGGCTGTGTTTTGGGCTTGATTTCTCAAACTGTGGTTTAAACATTATTCTTATGAGTCACGAGTGCGGGTTCAGGCTGTGCATACAAGACCCTGCAATGCAGCTGAAAGAGGAATCTCAGTTGTATTGCCGCAGCACTGCTGGTTAGAAAAGTTTGTAATTAATAATGTGAAATGTCATTTTTATGTGTAAAATCTCCAACAGTTTTAATTTGTTGTAGTCATATTATATCTCATCATATTAGTTTTATCGTCATGTATTCAGTTATTTTAGCTAGAAAAGGAGAAAATTAAATCCATGTTATCATGTGATAATAGATGTTCTCCCAACATTTGTTGTCCTACAGTTGTCCAAGGATCAGGCATTGAGCTGTATATTTTTTAATGGAGACAATTATATATAATTGTGTAATAACAGCATCAGCACAGTGGACCCTTCATTAGATACCTCTCTCCTGTACGTGAAAGACTGTTTGTGTAATGAGGCTGAAATATTACTCATGAGGAATTCCAGGGCATATTTGTTCATGACAGATATTTTTGTCATGGGTGTTTTTTATGTTGATGTACTGTTTATGTTAATGTTTATGTACCTCTGTGATCTAGTGAGTTTGAGTACCGCGTTTTTAATGTTTTTATAATGTCCTGATGTTTTTAAAGGAAATTTAACACAAAGGAATGTAGATGTACAAAGATGCAGAAGCACTTGAGGTTAAAATGATCTACAGTGTGTAAGTTAGGCCATAAGGTGGCACCAGTGCCCTCTCTCTTTGCTGACCCTGTCCAGCCAGTGCCCACATTAAGTGCCCAGGGAAACTTCTTCTGAAATTTCACCGCTGAGATATTCATTGATTTATTTTCAGGAATATATTGGATTTCTGGATGAATCTACTCAGATCAGGGTTGAGAACATTTTGCTGTCTGTTTTAATACCTGACTTTTGTGTTGCCACTTGAATGCCTGTAACATCTCAATTATCTTCCCTCTGTTTCTCTGTTTCTTCCTCTGTGTCCCTTTCTCTCTGGTAAAACATAGCTGTACTAATACAGGTGTGTACCAGATGCAAAAGTGAGTGAATGGTGTGTGTGTGTGTGTGTGTGTGTGTGTGTGTGTGTGTGTGTGTGTGTGTGTGTGTGTGTGTGTG
>JBBPDE010000128.1:12579586-12592562 GCA_037974605.1 Nannopetersius ansorgii
TGTGTGTGTGTGTGTGTGTGTGTGTGTGTGTGTGTGTGTGTGTGTGTGTGTGAGTGAGTACACGAACATGATAAAAAAACGGCTGAAATTTAAAAAAAAATTTAATTATTTGCTAATTCTTACTGTGTGGAATTTGATTCCATTTAAAATCTAAATTTGTTTGTACATATCGCAATGTTCAACATTTTTTATTATTAGGCATAGTGTTATGGTGTTGTAAAACAAAAACTTCTGTTTCAATGTAAATTATATGTCAGTGGTAGTTTTCTACTGAGCTGTGATCAGTAGAGATAATTTAATCATTCTCAATAAGTATTATTTGAACATAATACATTTATGAGGATTTTTTTTAATCACAAGCTGATTTTTTCTCCAGGTGAATAAGTATATGTGTAATATACTATAATATAGCAGATTTTTTGTTTGTACTAAATGTTTGTATTTTAGTGTGACTATTGGAATATTGGATGTAGTATGTCCACTATTGATTTTAATATAATGACTAATTTATTAGTTACACAGTTGTGAATAAATGATAAAACAGAAGAAGAAAAAGATGAAGATCAATACTTTTAGTGAATGAATGTTCTTAAAAATCATCATTTAAAATTATGATTATAACTGTACCTTTGATATAACAAAAAGTTGTACATGCATATACATATCACAATGACCAAAATGAAAAAGTTTATTTTTTTGCTTTGTTTTGTTTTATTGGATCTTTTTTAGGGTGAACTTTAAGCTCTCGTGCACACACACACACACACACACACACACACACACACACTGATCACTAGAATTTGCAGCACTGCAGACACACACACACACCTCCTGACAAGACAGGTGAGAGGCAGGAGCACCATAACTATTTATTTTGATTTAAACAAAATATGCAATAATGCTGCCATAGCAAATAATTTAAAGCCGAGAGAAAAACAATATCAAGTTCAATTTATGCCTCTTTTTTCATTTCGGAAAAGTCATAAAAAGACAGGATATTTATTTAGCTGTTGCTAACTAGACATTATCAATGGAACTTCATATTCTCATAGAGTACATAAAAAATCAGGGGAGTTCTTAATGTTGACGTCCTTCATTATCATGTTTCTAAAACCGTAAGTTCAAGTTTAAGGTCATGGTGGCCTTTTGTCATCGAACACTCTGCTGTCTGATGCGTTTTTTCTTTAATAGCTATAAATGTCATTGCACTGGCGTCACAATATGGAGTAACTGTGTTAATTTTAGCTCTTTCTTGCTTTTTGAAATACAGTTTGAGATCTGAGGAATGTAGCGTTTCAGTTTAAGGCCTTGGCACAGACAATAGAGATTGTGCTGGAGAACAACCAGAGAGTAGTTCAACAGCGCTCCAGTTATTGGCAGAGAATTTAGCAGGGAATTATATTTTATTTGTGATGTTACTAAATTTTGCTGGATAAGCAGTTTGTAAAATCTGTGTTCTTGAACTTTCCCAGAGAATCAGCCTGTTTCATGCAAGGTTCAGCCCCGTTACAGAGCGCAGAGCATGTTTTAAAGACTCATTCATTTTCTTGTAGCAAATGAAATAACCAGAGAGCGTAAAAGAGGTGGGATTTATCTTCTTCTTTTCTCTGATGTTTTTGCAACCAATCAGTTTCCCGATCTTCTGTTCCACAGAAAAAAAACGAATGAACTTGTTGAAAAGTGGACTTAGTTGAGTAACAGTAAAATAGAAGGCCTTGAAGAAAAGAAACTAGATAACAGAAAAAATGAAATCTGTTGAAACTCTGAGAGCACCTGAATAGCAGAGTTTCAATCTTTTCATAGAAAATCCTATACATGTCATCAAATCAGAATTTTATCAGATAGAAAATCTAATATATACAATAAACTCAACTCTCTTCATGGAAAATTAAAACAATAGATAAAATGTTGTCCTGCATTGTTACTATACCCTTGTGTAATGTATGGGCATAATTGTGATTAAATATTATATAACATTAAAGCTCCCACTTCATGGGGGGGTTGTCAAAAATCATTTAGTGCCATGCTTTGGCTAATTGTATAAAACTGCAGTTCTCTAAAATTATGCTAAATTAAGCTTATTCTCAGGCTTCTGATTCGAAATAGCTCATGTGAAAATGTAATATGTTGTGATATGTTGTCAATATATTCCACAAAGCAAATGCATTTTCAGTTTATTACATCTTTTCTTTATCCTTTAAGTATTTGTTATGTTGGCCTCTATCTTACTGATACTGCTAATATGCAGATTGAGAACTCTTGTAAGCAGCATTTCAATCAAATTAATATTAATTTCCAGGAAATATTCAGACCTGTTTGTCAGTGAGATCGAATAAACAAACGAATGAAGGAACAAATGGATAAATGAATGGGCGCCTAAATGAATAGACAGCTTGGTAGGTTGGCCTATGGCAGATGTCCCTCTCTTTTTCTTATTCAGGGCTGTTTTAAGCAGAAATAGACCAAACTTGTAAGCCTGGGTATTTTCCTGAATGTCAGAATTCACTTTCAAAATGCCCTTCTTTGCACAAGCATGAAGCAGTTACTGTTCCTTCTCTTCAATAACAGAACTAAATGGGGATGAGTAATTAGTCATGCATTTAGTCATGAAGAAGAGCCCTTCACTACTCTGGAGTAACCAGTGTGGGCACATTATGGCAGATTTAGTCATGATGATGAACTGCCAGTGTCTCGTTTCAGCCAATGTATTCACCCACACACTCCATACCCACTCACAGAGAGACACATATTTTGTGTGGTACAGTAATAGTTCATTTGTCAAATCATTAAAACTCATCATCATTATACACATTTAGCTGGGCTGTTCAGTTGAATTTCTCTATGAAAATTTGCTTCAGCACATGTCGATTGGCTTGGAGATAATGTCAGATCTTTGTGTTTGTTTGAAAGAATATAAACAGACTTGGCCTCCTCCGAAGTCTAAACCACATTTGCTTCCCTTTCGCATCCATTTCTATGCCTAAAGCATCGACAAAATGGCCGACCTTCTTTCTGCCTGGAGACTGCACCCATTTTGTGCATTAGCTAGAGTTGCCAGGTGAACACAGAGTTTTCAAGCAAGCAAGGGAATGAAGGCCTGGTGAGATTGAGCGCTTGCAGGCTCCAAGACGGGCCTGGATAGATAGATGAAGAAGTGAAGTACTGAATTCTCCTTTTCTTATTAAGCAGCTTAATTGTTGCCGACTGACTGCATATAAACAAGCAGCTTTGCAGTGCCCGGGACCCTCCCCAGCCCTGCTCCTCAAAGCTCTGACCTTGGGCCAATGCCATAAACTGTTGTTTTCCACTTGTACAAAAAAATACTGGCAAAGTCCTACAGTAGTTCTGAACCCCCTGCTACCCTACCCTATGTTGCCCCAGCCACTTGGCTAGGAATACAACCTGCTTACAGTGCACAAGCGGCTAACACTGTGGCTTTGCAACCCCACTGCTGCTGTATGCTAGCTCCTCTGGAATTCTGCACATGCCTGGCATTTGGTTACCCAGCCAGATGGTGGAAACATCCCAGAGACCGTCCTACTGTCTGGTCATGCTACCAATGACACTAGGAGCATTTGCTAGTAATGTATTTAGTATGACAGGTTCTCTTGAAATCTATACAGAGGTCATGCTCTAAAATTTCCTTTTTCCTGGTCAAGATGAAGCCTAACAGGTTAGCTTGCATACAGTAAGCTTAAGAAAGCCTAACAGGTTAGCTTGCATCTGTGGAAGCATTCGTCTTAAAATGAACTTTCCTTTGCTTTAGGCTGCATCCTACTTCAGCTTGGCACAAAACGCCCTCCATATTGTGTTTATGAAAGTGAATTAGGGACCACATTGCATAACTGTGCCCACTACACACATATTTCCACACCACCTCGTATATGACCGCAGTGAGCACACAGGGCCTCCAGAGCGTGGATCTATCATAGGGAACTGTGTTGAGTCCCTCTCCCACGGGCCTGTGCCTGGTTAGAGTTCCAAGGAGCAGATGGCATCACTGCGTGGCATGAGATATCACAATGTGATGCATCCGCATATGTAAGGGAAAACTGCTCAGGCGAACCTTAAAGGAGAAGCAGGCTTCAGTATGCACACTGTTATCCAGTAAAATCCGGGGACGTTTCTTGTACTCTCTTAGCATCTCTTGTTGAGTTGCTTATTCACTCACTGGAGCGGATCAGAGCTGTTTAGCTATAATAGTTATAATAGTTCTATAATGTTCTGCTTAAAGGTAGATATCCTTTAGTTCTGCTGTGAACCTTTGAACAGGGTCAAAGTATGCGAACAGAGGTCTATTAATAGCCTAGCAACAGATGCATTTATGCCTCCCAATGGCAGAGGGGCACAGTCAGGGCGCAGGGTTCGAGAATGCGTCAGGCCTGACAGATCATCTCCGTCAGCCAGCGAATCTCCTCCACATAGCAGCTCGTCTGCTGCTGCTTCAGCACTCACTTCTCCACTTCTCTGGTCCACTTAAAATAGTGCAGGTCCTACAATTATCATATTTCCCCAGTTAGACCAAAGAACTAAAAAGGGCCCACAAAATGAACAGAGAATTAGTCTGACCTGGGGCAAACACTCTAAATTTGAAGTGAAGGTCAAAGCTCTCCACTGTTTGAATATGTAGTGTAGTTAGTGTTGAACTTCTGAAATGATAAAATAGAATTTGGTCCTCAGGTACCATTGGCAAGTGCTTGCATTCTGAATTGAAAACAGGATGCAGCTGGTCCTCTGAATGAATACAGGGGAATGAGTCAGAAACGATCAGTGGAGAAATGCCCTATTACTTTATTTTGGTTTGTCAGAGTGGTGCGTTCCCATATTGTGTCACCAATCAGCGACTGCGGAAATTCTGGCATTCACTGGCTGCCTTTGGCGAGTGCAAGCAGAAAACAGGCTCAGATGTTCTGATCTATGCACGGAAATTTCAGCTTTGAGAAACAATAGATGCTAACTATGATAGATGATTGTGCGCATAATCAGATTTGGTCTGGCTCTAACCCTCTATTTGGTATTGTCTTGAACTTAATGACAAATTATATATACAATGTGTTGGTGATTTGAAAGGGACGTGCTATATTGTGGACAACGTAACTGTATGGTCACAAGCTAAGCCTTATTCTTTCAGCTATTGAATGCTCAGGCAATGTAATGCGACTGGATTGGGGAAAGACTCATCCAGTGCTCATTGATGGCTGCCTGCTATGCATTCCTCAGTTCTTTGAAGTCTGCAGTCAAATTCAAAGCCTCCCTATTGAAGCTTCCCCCAGCAGACCCTCTCCTGTGTCAACCTCTGGGGCATTACAAAATGTATGAAACTCTGATCTCTGCTACAGTTACTTTAATTTCTCTGTCCATTTCATGATAAATAGATTTCATCATGCTGTCTGCCGCTGTGGTTTAAATGCAAAAATGTTTTTTGTATTGAACATTAGAAATTGCTGATTTAAGAATAAGACCCAAGCTACTCTGACTATCGCTGTAACTTCGGCTATAAGAACCCACTTTAATATTATCCATGGTCTTTGTTTCATGAACTAACATAAATTGTTCAGAATAGAATTGTCTTGATGATTAGTCAAGTGGTCAGCAAGTCTGCATATAAAGGTCATGAGTTTAATCCCAGCAGGTAACTTCCGCTACTGTTACTCTAACCTTCAGCAAAGTACTTATGACACAGTGTTAATAGTCATGTGAGTGTAGTTTTTCAGAAAATGGGTTCTGGGAAGGCTGGTACCTTTAGTGCCAGAATTAAGGCAGCCTATAATTATTTTTGTTTAACTGTTGACAAAAGAATAGATTTTTATTCACATTCACCCTTAAGATTTCACCTTATCAACTCACCAACTCACCCTATGTGAGCTACTCTATTAACCTTGTTTTTAAATATAATTTAAATATATAAATTTAAAAATTTAAATATTAAAATATAAACATTTGCTGTGATAGTCGTGTTCACACTCCCTCTTAATTCCTGTAGCCGCAGAGGTGATGGTGAGGTCACAGTGTCTGTCTCAGAACAGCACACCCCCCAACCCCCAGCATCCTCCACCCCCCACTACTCTCCCTGGCCAGCACTGCACATGTGTAACAGGAGCCTCCGCCATGTATAAATAGTTGTTTCAGGGTTGTGCCCATTAACCAGGGGCCGCACCACCTTCAGGATCCATATTTAGCCTCCGCTACTTTCACACTGGCGTCTGGATTTCTCTCGTTTGCACCCTGGGCCCTTCAATGGAGTGTCATAACATGGCCAGGAGGCACCTTAAAGGGGCGAGTTATCGAAGAAGTGTGACATACTGTACTTAAGCAATGAATAATTATAATAAGTAAGATTTTACGTAGATCTTTTATTTCCAAACTGGAAATTTTCTCAAAGCTTCATACATTAATTTGAATGCCTGTTAATAATAATTGCAACATACATCAGTATATCTTAATACCACTACCAACAGCTGGCAGGCATTTCTTGTCAAGGAATAGATTCTTTTGTGTGTTTCTTGGGTACACAGTGTTTCTCTATAAAATTGCACTTAATTCTGTCATAAGTTGGAAAATTGATGCAATGTGTTTGAGACAAGACTACCAGAAATATATCATTTTTATTTTTTCCTAGCGAGGTTTGATGCATTTTGGTACTTGGCTGCTATTTAGATTACAAGCTAAATACATTTACAATATATACAATATATAGTCTGCAGCTGAATGTTTTTGAATCACCAGTAAACACAGTCATGTTCAGTAGCAACATTCTGCCACCCTCCCCTTCCAACAAGGAGCACTTCTTAAACTTCTCATCCTACTGTCATAATTTTTTTATGTTAAATAAAGGAGGTGTTGTGGTCATATTGTCAAATATGTCAAATTTAATGTCCACTTTTTTGTGCTTTTTTTAATGCTGCAGGTGTTGGTTAGGTGTAATACATAGATGGATTATATGAATATTGCTGTCTGCACCACAGGATATGACTAAGTTGATGAAGTTCCTGCACCTCAGGTACTGTATTTATAGGTAAGATTCAGTCACAGTTGTTTCACAATTTTCTATATTTCATTTACAGTGATATTGTTACAGTGCTGTTCATTCTGTCAGCACTTACTGTGATTTACTCTGTGTGCACTGTAAGAAGCCTTCTTTCCAGCCTGAGTGGGACCAGGAGCTGCTCTGCAGTGCATCACGCTGTCCTTTGGGGTGAGGTAGTAGGTTGTATAGTTTTAGGGTCATACCCTTCCTGTCAGATAACTATACAACTTACTGTCTTTCCTGAAGTGGCTATAATATCATCATCATGCACAACGGCTATCGCGAGATGTGAAGCTGCTGAAGTGACCTCTGTGGTTGCGCCACTGGGTTGGACTAATATTTCATGTAGCCTAATTTGACGGTATAGTATGAAATGCTTGACTTTGTGAGAACCATTAAAGACACGCTGTAGAATTGGCTTTTTTGGTTTTCGTTGGGATGCTTGAATTCTCTGGGTGTCCTGCACCGTTTGGTTTGACAGATTTACATTTACATTACGTTTACATTTAACAGCTGCTTTAGCAGTGTGAGCAGCAGAAGTGAATGGACATTCTGTAAATCCTTGCCTGTGTGGGGCTGAATAAGACTTTTTTGGGGGGAAGTCTGAAAAACTGTTCTCCTTTATTTTTCTCTTTGCAGATCTAAATGAATAGTGTTTATGTTGTACCAAGTAATCCAGAAAACCTGTATAAATTATTCAATAAATGGTGAGATGCTTCCTTTGTTTCTCTCGCCACCTACTTAATACAGATAGGTTTGAGAATGTTTCGAAGCAAATAAATGAAATATCCGTTTCTTCAGACTCCTCCTGTTCTCCTGTTCATCAGTTTCTGATGTTCGTACAGGGTGAGGTAGTAGGTTGTGTGGTTTCAGGGTAGTTATTTTGCCCCATCAGGAGTTAACTATACAACCTACTGCCTTCCCTGGAGGGCAGCGATACATCAACTAATCACCAGCAGGGGGCGACACTTGTTTCTTTTCAACTGACCAGGATGTTGAGGTGTAGTGTATGGTGATCTATATATTCTAGATGTATAGGTTTGTATATTTTTAATGTAAAATCTTGGCTTTCTATCTTGGGGACCTATGTCTTTCTTTTTAATGTTACTCCTGGTATACAGTCATATTCATGTATGTTTCATTGTCTAGCATGGTATTCTATACTAAAAAAAAGGAGGGATTTCTCACTCAAGGTAAGGCCCAGTGAAAGGGAGCTCTCAGAGTGAGCTTTGATTCTGAATCTGCCCTGAAAATGTATCCGATCAAACTGCCATTACAGCAATAAAACATTGTCAATAAAGAGCCTAAAACTGACTCTTGTTTCACTTTGCCCCTTTGTATTGATCATTTAATGTGCAAGCCACCAGACCAAGACAACCCGGAGAGAGCGATAATAAACAGACACTTTAAATAATACATGCACAAAAGCTATTAGACCCTCTTGTTGCATATGCACACAGCCTTTGGGACCAAACATCAAGCATTAAATGTAACATTAGTAAAATCTCTATTTGTACATCTGTTTTAATGCAAAACCTTCATCTAGTTATTTTTAAAGTCCATAAATCCTAGTTTATTAAAATCCATTTAGTATTACTCAAAAATTGTGTTTCAGAGCTCTTATCGAGGTTATAATAAAACCTTGGCATTAAAGGACTCTTGTAACTCACTAAAATGAATTCAGGACACACAGACACTGCAGCAGACTGGGGAACGGCATCATGCTCAAGGGTAAATCTAGAAATGAGCAATACAGCAAATGTTTTTTTCAGTCCAACACCAAGCCTGATGTCCTGTAAGAAGCCAACGTGTTTAAAAGGCATCTATATCTTTAGTGAAACCTATAAAAAATATAGACACTGAAAATGAAATTTGTAGTTTTCATAATATTTTCAAATATTGAATTCAAATGATCTGACATTACAGAGCATTCACTGTGCTGCAGCTGTCATGTCTTCACCATAAGCTTAATAATATGATGGATGTTCAATTTGCTGCTTAAACACTTAGTTTAAATATTTTCATGAGGGAATCAGTTCTCAAGAAGGAGCATAATCAAAGGCTCTAATATTTTACTTTCAATCTGCATAATCCCACCCACCATATCGGGTTCTATGGATGGAGACTTCATCCTTCATTAACCCTGAATAATCCATGATTGCACACTCTTTACAGATCATATTGATCAAAATATAAATGGGGATTTCTAATGGGATATTCTTGTGTGGTCATATGTTGTGTCTTTCTGCTCAGTGTAAGACTGTAGCTACTGTAATACACTGAACTCTACTGATCAAGCCATCAGCTGTAACCTCAAAATCCACAGAAAACTTGTAAATTCAGTCCAGAAGATCAGAAAAACTTCTGGACCACATCTGTTCCAACAACATGCCTCTGGGAAGTCGCTGAGATTTCAGCCAGCAGGTACTTGAGCAGCAACTTTGCTGGTGCTGTGTTCCTGGTGAATGAGTAATCCAGATGAAGAACACTTTCCCTGCACTCCTGTTCACCTCAACCAACCATCAGTCAATCATTAATTTCCTACCATCCTGGTAATATCTCTTTTCTCCACATCAGCAGTCCAGGAATGATGTCCTCAGCTACTGTTACAGTATAGTAGAACCCCCCCCCCCCTTTTTTTTTTTAAACAGGGCATTTATTCCTGCTGTACAGGCATCTGCAGTATTTACATATAACATCAATCAACTACTCTTTTGTATATGTTCACCCATATGTGAGTCTGTGCTACCTGTGTACAATACTGTGAACAACACCAAAAGAAATGTGAATGACAAAAATGGGCATTCGGTCCTTCCTTCGCCTTTTAGTCTTAGTATAGCTGTACAGTGTGCAGCTTTGTGTGCTTGCTGTGGTAAACATCTATATGACAAAATCACTGCTGAAAGAAACTGGAGGGAGCCCAAAGGAGAACTCGTGGAGCTCAGACTTCCCCAGCTTGCAATACAAGGTAAATGGTGCCACCTACTGGTGGGTGCAACAAAGTAGAGTTATTCACTTCAGTATAAAGAAAATGTATTGGTTGGTCCTAATGCGCAGGTTATGTTCCCAATATGTACATGCATCTGTGCAGCCAGTGTACGCCATTAACAGGAGTGTATAATGCAAATGATAGAACAATGAATCAAAAAATTCCTTATGATTAACATAATTAACATAATGTCTCTTATGATTATTTAATGGTCATTCTCCCGTAACAACTCTGTTTGTTATCAGTGTATAGCCGTTTGGTTTGACTGAACATTTAGTAAAAAGTTGTTTTGTTAATCTTTTTTAGTAAACGTATAAATGTGTCAGTTATTCAAGCTTCTCAAGATGGCATCTGGTTTGCTCTTTCCACATTGCATTTTTATTCAGCATGAAGTGATATTTTCACATGGATTTGTGTCAAAATAAAGGTGCCAAATAGAACCATAAAAAGGTCTCAGGAAGGATGCCATAGAACAGGTGCACCCAGTCCTTGTCCTGAAGAGCTGCCACCCTTCAGAGTTTGGCTCTAACCCTGATCTAACACATCTGACCCAGTTAATGAAGGATTAGTTAATAAAGGATCTAAAGCATCTAAATCATTAGTGCTGGGTGTGCTGGAACTAAACTCTTCAGGGCGGTACATCACCTTATTATAAGAAAGCCTACAGCAGGCCTGTCTTTATACATTAGCAGATATTTTTCTATAGTTGTCTATAGTACGTTACAAAACTGCCCTTTTAGTTGCACATGGCCTGTGCAATAAGACCCTAGTTTCACATTTGGGATTGTGAAAGCCTCCGTTGACTGCACCCCAGAGAGGTGGAGAGGGGCGAGAAGGAGAACAGATTTCTGGGTGTGTGTTGTAACACAGTGCTGGTGTCCTCATGCTCAGTGTCCTCTGGGAAAATGGAGGAGGCTCTGCTTCACTTCAGCCCTGGAGCGGCTCCAGCAGAGGCAGTGAGCCGAGGAGTTTTAGGCCATCACGTGGTGAGAGGAGCAGGGCCAGGAACAAGGCAGCTGGTCAAGAGTCTCTGGAGCTTCAGACTCCACCCACAAATTTGAAAGAAACATGTCCACTCATAGTGAATGGCCTCAGTAAGACAACTTTCATTCAGTTGTTTGGTCAACAGAGAGTTTAAAATGTATTAACTTCAGGTATTTCTTGAAGACAATGGTTTCTGTCTCAGAGCTCTAAACAGCGACATCTTACGGCAAATGGACTCTGTCACACATGACAGTCATGTTCATAAAAAGAATCCGTTTGATGCCTTAAGGGGACATTGCACTGATTTCTCAACATTTCATCATGATTCAGCTGTAAACAGCCATTCAGAGTCAGGTTCAGTCATTCAAACTCAGATTTCTTTGCAGTGCTGGTGATAGGACCCAGAGATCGCAGGGTCTATTAGAACAGGAGTGTTATCGCCAACAATATCACAGCTCTTCTTCTTCAGATCTTCTTCATGATTTGAGTGTTCTATTGCTTTTATTCAACAGTTCTAGTGAAGTAAAGCAAACGTGTATTCTGTATGAAATTTGCTTTGGTATGTACAGTCAATTCCATCAAAAACGTAGAGGATTTTTCATCACCGGTCTAAGCTGCCACAGTACCAGTTCGGCTCAATTTGATCAGCTTTTGCCAGATTTGATGGAAGCTTTTCACAGCCTTGTCTTGTTAGTTGATATATATTCTGGTAACTTCTAGTGAATTCCAGTTAAACTTTAAATCAGCTGTCCCCCCGACACAGCTGCTCAACAAAATGTTTACTCGTGTGTAATGAAGGGTTATGAATTTGATGCAGACCTCTTGTGACGCTCAGGGTCTGAATCTTAAGAATGTATCAAAGTTATTTATTTTCTGTGCTGTACCCTAATGTAGCAAAAAAAAACTTTAGCTACAGGTAAAGCAAGGCTCTGCTATGCAATCAGCAGAATTATTTACTTACTGTGAAAAACCTCACTGGGATCACAAATAACATTGTGGGTAGAACACTTCTCAACCAATCAGGCTGTGCCTTCGGAACTAACTACTGTATACAATTCCAATACAGCAATTTTATTTACTACAGTACTTTATTTACTACTTTACTAGTTGCAAGTGCTATAAAATAGTGTCAAATCTGAAAGAAAAAAATCTCTTACAAAATAGCAGCTGGTGTTCTGATGGTTAAAAAGTTTCTCCTTGGATTGGAAAGCCACAGATTTGAATCCCAGGACTGCCCGTGGCACCACTATGGTATTGAGTAAGGTCCCCACACACTGTGTGTTCATGTGTGACAAAAACGGCCAGTTTATGAATGTTTGCATGGACTTATCCATCACTGATGGGTTCTTAAATACATTTTAGGCCAAAGCTTTTTATAACATTTAAAACTACCGTGAATCAATGTTCCAGGGATCAGGCAGCATACTCATAATTGTTTCATGTTCTTAGTTTCTTTGAATTAGATTTAGAAGGTTTCAGACTGTTCAAACATTTGGTTCTGCCTCTATGAACATTACTCATGCAGTAAGCTCCTCTAGAACATAGCACTTGACACCAGTCAACTCTGAATGACTTTGTTTTCCATTTTAACTCTTAAACTGCCCAATTTTGCCTATTAAACTGCCATGGCCTGTAAGTGGGCCCACACTTTACTTTCTCACTATTATTATTACATAACTCAAATTAGTTTTACAGTAGCTACCCGATATTGTAGTTATAAAGGAGTAATAAATATTGAGATTAGAAATGGAATAATAAGCCTGCAGACATCATTCTACTATATTAATGTTGCATTGCTTATTTACCTTTTCACTACAAACCCATTTTACTTTTGTGCAAGAAATGGCTTGTTTTTAGTAGTATCATTTTACATGGTGAATGTCTGTGTTTGTGCAGTGATGGATGACTGTGTGTGTGTGTGTGTGTGTGTGTGTGTGTGTGTGTGTGTGTGTGTGTGTGTGTGTGTGTGTGTGTGT
>JBBPDE010000128.1:12592662-12606729 GCA_037974605.1 Nannopetersius ansorgii
AACCCATGACCTCTTGGTCTTGAGGCAAGTGTCCTACCCACTGAGCTACCTCCACCCCTAGACCAGGCACATTTATAGTGATACACACTTAAAAGCTCTTGATACAACATCATGCTAACAAAGGACTTGATAACTGAAAGCATGATGCAACCTCCAGTACTGCTTTAATCGAGCAACAGACCATTAAAGCGGAGTAAAGATCTGGACTGTTTGGGGGTCTGGTTTAGGAACTACTGCTTTACAGTATGTGCTCCTTACATACTGTGAAGAGTCACATGTAAACATGCACAGAGTGTTTAAGTGGACATTCATTGAATGATCTTATCTAATTCCAGTTTGCATCTCAGTGAGATATATCTCAGGCCTGAGAAACATGGTTACTGAAAATTTACGATAAATTCACTTTAAATCCAATGTGTAGTCTCTTAACATGTAAAGCATATTGTTCACCTCAAATTACCCGCATGTGTCCCGCAAAGAAAGTCTAATGATGATCACAAAACTGGATGATGACACCCCTCCCCATCAGACATGATGTTCTAGTTGAACAGTGCATTGGAAAATGTAACTGGACCCTCACAGCTGCCTTGCTGTCAACAACACTTGACTCCACACTTTGCCCTTGTAGTAATTGTCACCACATAACCAGGCAAATACACACAAAATCACATGAGAGAACAGCCTCTATTTTGGAAGGTTTTTGTTTTGTTTTAGCACATGCCCTCGCCAGGCTAATCTGGCAGGGAGAAAAGCTTTTCTGGTTTGTTTGCTATTGTTTTTTCCAGATAACTTCAGTCAAGTGACGAACAAGCTCGGAAAAAATTCTCGGTGGGTGGGAAATCGTGCTGATGTCCTTCAAAGAAAGGACAATGTATTCAGACATTAGCACTTCCTGTGCCATTCCTTACTTTTTTTTATCTGTTTTGGCTGTTCGCAATAGAAAGCTCTGCTAGACCTGTAGAGCCGAAACCTTGAAAGTGATCCTATAATCTCATCAGAAGACTAATGGCTGAAAAAAGACATTTAATAGTGCTCTTATGGAAGAACCAATTTTGCTGTCCTAAAACTGTTCTTACCAAGCCATTTAGGCCCAACATCCTGCACATTTTAGAGCTTTCATGCTTTAACTACATTAACACACACACTTCAGTTCAGCAAAGAGCACATTGGGCCGTGGGCTGCCATGGCTAGGGTTGGGAAACACTGGCGTGAAGATCCTTTCAGTTTTGTGGTTTTAGTTTAATGTTGTTAAGTGTGGTTTTAGTTGCATTAGTTAAAATCCTGTTTATTTGCAATGCAAAAAGTCTTTTGTAAATGTGGCACTACTTGTTTTTTTTTGTGAGAACCATTGCTATAAGGGACTAAATATGGTTCTTCTATGGCATTGCTCAAGCAACAACTTTTTGACATTATTAAGAGCGCAGTCTTGTGCTTTTTTGTGCCTTTTTTTTTCAACATGCCATTACTAATGTTTTTACATTCCATTCATGTGCCTCCTTCCTCTGTCTTTGCCTTAATGGCGACTAACTGACAAAAGCTTTGCACAGGCCGTAAATCTGTAGTCTCTGACTGTCCTCTGTACTCATGTACCAATGGCCCATATAAAGCCTGTGCCAAAGCCGGTCTCCTTGGCCGAGGCTGTAAAGGAGCAGCTGTCCAATCTTAGTTGCTCCATATAGGCTGTGTGTTGCCCGAGTTTAGTGCTATACTGTCAGCACAGGAAGTTTCGGGGTGTTGGGCATGAAGAATGTTACACTCAACAAGGTGATCAGACTTATGTTAATGGCCTGAGCTTGCACAGTTTCAAAGTTACCGCATACCATGTGTGATCGGACAGTATTCCTGCTCTGTGTATTATCTATTAATCAATAATGCAATAGCCTCTGCAATTGCAATACACAGATGAGCACTTTAACAAATAACTGTGTGCCGTTACCACATGTTCAGAGATTTAGAGATTGTGACATTCACATGGTCTAACAGATGTACAACCAAGCACTCCCATATTTTTAATGCAACATAAAGTGGTCATTTATTTTCTTTATGTTGCAAGTCGTTTCACAGTGCAACCACTACATGTAGCAATTGTGATCCCAGTATGACTTTCACTTTATTTAAAGGTTACCTGCATAGGGACCTTATAACGCATCGAATAAACAATTTCAAAAGCAGTATTTATGAACAGCTTATGTCAGTAAACTTGGGATGATGTAAAATGTATGAAGTAAATGACATTTTATTGACACAAGGGCCAGTGAACCAAAGTGATAGATATTTGCTCTGTTTATGACATTATGAATTATTGTTCCCTAGTAAAATGAAATATGCTTATTTCTTCCCGAGTTAAAGAACAAAAGTACATTTTCTTTTAATGAGACCCTTGTTGCTGCAAACATGACCAGCCAACTCTGTTTTCAATGTCTGCAACCACACAGGTCACCTTCATGGAAACTGTTCGTCTAAAAATATTACACAGTAGCTATAATACCTCGGAATGCTTTTGCTTTTGATGCTTAAATCCATTTAAAAATAAATGGTTTTATAATTTTTATGAATTATTTTAAGTAAATTTTGGTTTGGTTTTACTATTTTTTACGAAGGGTAGATTTATATGTACAGGTATATGTGTATGTTTCTTCTATATATGAGGATAAAGTATGAAAATGATCTCTTACATTAAGGCGCAATCAAATCTTTTATAGAATTAATACATTGGGTTCCTAATTACGTCTGGATTATAAATTCCATTAGCTGGGAATGATGCATCGTGTGAGTGTTACACTTTGAACAAATGTCTCTTTTGTTTATAGTCAATGTCATTTACTTCATAAAACACCCTTCAGGTAATGGCAAAAATAATTTGTGAATGTTCTCGGATTGCTTAACAAAAACATAATTTAACATGTTTTGTAAAGTCTCAGTGCAGTCTTCAAATAAAGTGTTACCCATATGTTGCTTCTTGACAGTACAGTGAATGAAAGCTGAGTACGCTATAAATACGTTTAAAAAGACAAGTCATGAGACAAACACTTCTGTCTTTTAAAATACTGCATTTTTCCTGTGTGACGAAGCAGTTCCCTAAATGTTGTCCTCCACTGTCCATTCATATGATCTGATGTGCTGGGAAAATTGCTGACACCTTTAACACAGTTTTTACAGTTTTGATTGTGGTCAACCAAAGTTTGAAATGTTTGTCTGTATTTCATTCTCTTGATTTCTAATAAAGTCCAGTTTCTAAAGAACGAAACACTTACTATGATTTGATACTTTTCGTGACTTGATTAATTTGTCAGATAACCAAGTTAGTCATTAACTAAAAGCGTTTTTTAAAGGTTGGAGGGCAGGCTAGGTGAATAGGAATGTGTTGCTGCGATAAGGATATGTGTGGAGTATCCTCACCCTGGCGTGCTAACAGCTGTATAACGTCTCCCAGCATTAGATACCGCTGTGACGGTGAGGAATATTGAAATCATTTACAAAAGTAAGCTAATGTTTAAATGTGTTGATCACTCATTTACTACACCACTCACATGTTCACAGAGAGGAGCAAACAGTAACCTCTGGAGTCAAGGGTTCATATTTATAGCTGCACCTTGAAAGGTCATCTTCATCTTTCAATACAAGCATTAATGGCATTTTTAAAATGTGTTAAACTGCCCAAAATGATTTGTTACAGGCATCTACTGTCTCTATTGAGGAAATGAATTTGATTTGAAATTTGGGTGGGTGTATTTCTATAATGCGGATAGATATGCTATCAGCAAAACCTGCTCTGAGTCTAAAGTCCAGTGAAGATAATGCATTTACACATGATCTATTACAGAGCAGAATTGTTCCATATGAAATACTATGACTTGCTTATGTAACTGGACCAGCATAAGTCTGCCCTGAGTGTGACAAATCTGCTAACTCATCCTGTAGCCTGCAGGTGTGGCCTATTTCATATACAGAAATTGTGCAATTATGTCACTAAAAGTTATGTGTCAGTGTGGACCAGACAGCACACCTTGTAAGAAGTTTGGTTGCTCTTTTCTTGTTAAGCAACAGTGTCGCTGGTCTCTCTGCACTCATTTTGTTACAGCAGCTTACGATACATTCATTTAAATTGCGTAGGAACATTTTTCTTTGTGCTGCTTGCCGATGGCTGGATCTTTTCCTGACACTAATTTGAATCACCTTCAAGACTTTTTTGGAAACAACCAGAAATCTCTCATTTGTTTCCCTGCTGGGTACTGAAGCATCCCAAAGCAGTTTACTACTTCTATAAAAATTTGAAATATTTAATATAAGATTAAATATATTTGATTTACAGTAGCAAAGTTTGACACCCATCTGCTGCAGGAACTGAAAGAATCTGATCAAGCATCTGTGGGATATACTGGAGAGAAACTAACGTGATCAGTGGAGATTGCACCTCTATTAGCACATTTTTAGCACAGTCTTGTGAAGGCTGTGCCTCAGTGAGAGCTGTTTTGGGGACCTGCACAATATTAAGCAGATGGTTAGGGCTGATGTGTGTCATGCATTTTAATAAATAACACCTTTTTATTTATGTAATAGAGGTGGCTTTAATTATTATATAGAATTGATATTTATTTCTGTAAATCCTGGTTGAAATACTTTTACAGTTCAGCCACTGAGTGCAGGGGAGTTGTTTCCTTCCTGTCATGGTTGGCTATTTTAGAAATGCATTGAAGCGCTTTTAAAGGAACATAGGAAATCACTTTAGTATATATATTTCTATATAATTACTGCATGAATTGTAGCTGTATTTGGTTGTGTATTTCCTCACCAGCCCTATTTTGAAAGAAATTAATATTAATATTCATACTGTAACATGCCAGAACATTAAAAGAACATAAGGAGTGTATTTTCACTACAAGTGCCTTCACTACTCGCTCAGTCTGTACCCTTGCTGCTTGAGTTGATGACATGCCTGTCTATAGCTGGTTCAGAGGATTGTATCCTACTGAGCCACTTTGACCCCGGAACAAACAAAGCTCTGTTGTCTTCGCTGACGACCCTGAATCCCCTCCTCTCGCTCCTCCATGCTTTCATTGTCCTGTGTCTGAACCTTTTCTCTCCTCTTTCTTTTTCTTTGTATGCCTCCTTTCTCCTTCTTTCTCCCTCTCTTTCTCACTCTATCTAAAGTAGTACAACTTATATAAAGTAATATTAGTTTTCTGCAGAAAGCTTATTTGTTCTTACATGCTTCCAGTTCCTTCGCATCCAGTTCCCCTGACCCTGTGTTTCTGCACCCGTGGTGTGAAAATCTCTCCCTGGCATTTAGAGCCTCTGTTAGAACATGATGCATATGCTCATATCGTTCTCGTGTGACCTACTGCTCTGCCCATGAACTATTTATGATGTTTTGTTGGCACTCTTTGGTAGCGTAACACTCTTAAGACATGTCTGGTGTGCATATGCTTCTTATAAATAGACTGGATGCCAGATGTAAATCTAGCTTACAGTTAAAGGCACCTAGGCTACATGTCATGTTGAAGCCCATAAACTTCCTCTTTAAGTGCATATTAACTATTGATGGCTATGTTGGCCTCATCTGCCCGCGCGCTTAACCCCAGCATCAGGCAGACACAACACAGGCACTTAGATAAGGCTATTTTTGAGTGATACCATCCATGTTTAGTACTGATAAGAATGGGAGTAAAAGAATAAAACTCAACACTCTTAATGGAGTAAAACTGGTCAACTGGTGATTAAGAGCTGCTGCTGTTGTTATCAAAGATTTGCTGAGTAGTGCATAGATAAATAAGATTTGATTCATGTGTTAAAGACAGCATGACTGTGTTTACTCTGAAGATACTGTTATTGACCCCTCTAAAAGTGTCCTCATGGCCATCTGCATCGGTAGTGAATCTGGAACCTGCCTAGTTTTATAATGAATGTCAATGTCTAACGACGGCCTCTTTCTCTGTGTCCAGTCTGATGCACATGCTGGTCTCGGGCCCTGTCCGCCATAATCATGGTAGACATGGAGAACCCATACAGCCCTCCATCCCCTCTGGAGGACCCGGTGTTGGACAGCCCACTCTGCAAGGACTTCATGGGAGGTGTGGAGGATCTGCAGGACATTTCGCAGTCCATCGACGAAGAGGCGATCAGCAGTCTGGACGTGCCTGAGTATCAGTCGTCCGGCATGTGCTCCAGCTCCGAGAGCTCCACTGTGCTAGGTAAGGAGCAGACCATCACAAGAAAAGCATTTACATTTATTAATGCATCGATTTAAACAAGGTTTTCATTTCACTGTTATCTTTGACATACTCACACAGTGTAAAGGGCTTTTAAAAAACACTGTGAGAGGTTTTCTTATAACATGTTTTTCTTTTGTTTTTTATTTTCTCATTTTCTCTTATTTCTGTGATTGACACACAGGACATTTGTTGTTCACTTTTACAAATTGCAGTTTGTGATAAAACATATATTTAAATACATTCTTTCTCAATATCTAAAACATTTAAATTGCATCAGTGAAAAGGATCAGCATTTAAAGCATCAGTACAACATATTGGTCAAAATTTTTGTCATGTTTGGTGTCATTTTTTCACCTAGTTTTTTGTGCAACAATGTCCTAGTTTTCACACTTTTTTTAGATTTTCCTAGAATTTCCAATTATTCTCTTGAAATTCTGGTGCCAGGGTAGAACTGATAAGTTCTAAGAGGTTTCATCATACAGTAAATATAATAGTTGCATAAGGGGCAGGAAACTATTGAATCACAGCTTGAACTGCAAACATTTAAGAGAGAAACAGGGTGTGTTAGGCGCCACGGCATTCTGATAAACATCAGACCCGTCAGAATGGGAAAAGAGGAACAGGGATAAAAAAAGAACAATAATTTTATTATCAACTTATTTGTTGCTGGATCAGAGAACAGGAAACAATGAGTCAGGCAGGTAACACCAAACACCACAGACTTCAGTGCTCAGTTTAATGGTTATGTGAATTTCTTAAGCAGATAACGGTTTATTACACTTCATGTACTGGTCATAATATATTGCACATTATCTTAGACTATCTGTGATTTTATCAAACTGGCTGAGTTGTTCTTAAGTTATAGGAAGGAAGAATGCGAGTCAGGAGCAGCCAGTGGGTCTGTGGACAAGGGGAGGTTTCATTCTTCTTGCTAATAGAAATTGTTAAAAGAAGATATATATATATTTAAGATCTCAAGTGTTTTCTTTTACTCTGTGAATGGCTAAACAGGCGTTTGAGGCATTTTTGACAGTGGTATGATACACGCACAAAGAAAGATTTTGAAATATAATGTGTCAACACAGTAAGGATTTCAACGGTTAGGGCTATAAAATGATATTTTGATAAATGCCTTTGTCTGGCTGTGTCCTTGCTCTGGAGTGTTAAAAAATATGGTTTGGGTTGCTGTAGATTTTTTTTCTAACAATCTCTCTTACTGGATTTTGTGTCTTTTGGCAATTTTTTCTTGTCAAAGTTCATTCAGTGTTTTTGAGAACTCAGGTGCAAAGCTTTTGGAAATGTGACA
Organism: Nannopetersius ansorgii; assembly: GCA_037974605.1. Classification (NCBI taxonomy): domain Eukaryota; kingdom Metazoa; phylum Chordata; class Actinopteri; order Characiformes; family Alestidae; genus Nannopetersius; species Nannopetersius ansorgii. The sequence goes on from JBBPDE010000128.1 coordinate 12,600,181, forward strand.
GTGTTTATATTACGATGCACGACTGTTACTGTGGTATTATTTAGTAAAGAAACCTCAAAATTCAAGTCTTTCAGTTGCTTTTTTTTAAACTGACTTTTTTAAAATGGATGCTTGGGACCTAAAATCATTGCACACCTTAGGCATTAATAACAAGGATTTACTAACCCTAACCTTTTGTTCTGGTCTAACCAATGGAACAGCAGATATGAGACAGACTTTTTCATATAATCCTTTATTGACTTATTTTTTAACGCTCTATTCATTATTAAACCCAGCACAATTGAGCGAAGACACAGTGCAGACCATGCTTTGATGTGACTGCAGTATGCGCTGATTCACTCGCATTTGCTTGAAATAAAGTGCAATGTACTAATGGGGCTCTGGTCTGGCACATTAAGGCATTTCGTAATTTCCCTTGTCTTCAGCTGGACACATGTTGGCATTAACAAAGGTGTTTCTTGCATTATCCAAGTAAAACCAAATATTCCTAATCCATTTTTAAAGTTTGTACATTTTTAATAATTCAACTATAAAACATAGACTATCATTGATTCAATATTTACTTTATTAGCTGTAAAAGTTGAATAGCTCTTTTCAGGGCTGTTAGAAGAGATTTTAAAAAGTCAGCATTCGTAGGATATTTATATCCTTCTGTATGTTTTTCTGCTTGGATTTTGAATTTTGGAGGTACTGTGATTGTTTAAATATGTCAATACTGGTTCAGTAAGAGACTCTATAGTCTGAAAGGAATGGGTCAAAGGGAGTAGGGAGCCTCAGAAGTGCGGATGGATTTTTTTTTTCGTTCACACTCCACTGGAGTCGGAAAAGTGGTATTTTTCGTGGATGCTATCTTCACATAAACACTTATATCTTGTGGCCACAGTTGAAACTGTGTATAATAACTTCTTTATTGTATTTGTGTGTAGATGCACTAACCCCAGCCTCAAGCCCATCATCAGGAGTGTGTGGGGCTGTGGTGGGTCAGGAGGAGTTTACCTCGGCCTCTCTGAATCTGGAGTGTCGGGTTTGTGCTGATCGAGCCTCAGGTTATCACTATGGGGTCCATGCCTGCGAGGGCTGCAAGGTGAGCTCCTTTCCTTTCACGTGAGAGAGATAGGACTGAGAGCATAGAACGTAGACAAGGTTTATATTTACATTCAATAATATATTATCATAATGATGGCATTGAATTTTAAATATGGATAAAGACAAATGGAAATGGACAGATTGGCATCTTTTCTCGCACATGGTCCCAAAGTAAAAGGAACTTTTTGGCTTCAAATATATTTCTCATTTATAAGAAACGTTATGTCAATTAGGGCTAGTATTGTTTTGATTTAAAAAATTGTACATTTGAAGGAATATTGGCTTATAATGTATAATGTAAAAGACAAGACAGCTAAATCATTGTGATATATAACAATCTGTTCAGAATTAAGCAAAAAAAAGAAATTATGGTTATCATTGCATATATTATTGTAGTGTATAGAATTATGCATTTTATTGTAAGCAGCCACATTCCTGGATCTGTAGAGATCAGTGGTGAGCTGGGCCTTCAGTTTGGGCCATAAATATCAAAACATGGTCAGGAAACCGAAGGACAAGGACAGCTCTACTCCAACACTAATTTTTCCTGGTGCCCTTATGGGATTACAGTGGTATTTTAGTCTTCAGCTAATGGCACTTCATGTGAACACTTTCGACTGTTCTAGATTAAATGCTGATATCTGTAGCTTGTAAAAGATATTCCATGTTTTGTTTTAAGCTTGGGCCACAGATTTATTAGCATAAACCCTTACAGTTTAGTCTTCAAGTCAGTTAATTGAATGACATAACCAAATATTCATGTATTAAGAAAGAAAGAGCTATAAAATAGATGTTATTCAATAATACCTTACTGGATATTTTTGTGTAGCAGTTTTTTGTAGTTAATTCACATTTAAGGGATTATCACCTATAAGCCAGGGTTAAATTAAATCATATTTTAGGTTTACTTAACCATGCTTAAATAGCAAATCATGTCATTAGTGCATTTTTGCTGAGTGTGAATTTCACCCCAGGCCTGATATAGACTCCATATGGAGGGTAGCTGCTAAGTGGGGCAGCCACTTGAGAACACAGGCAGTACAGTAGCAAGCAGAATGCGTTTTACTGTAAGGCACAGTGAGAACTTTGGTCTCTCCTCCCTTCTACGCTTACTACTGCATTTCAAGTTGAATATGAAAAGCTACTGGCTGTTAATTCTGTGGAGCAGTCGCTGATTTTATCATTTCAACACTCCATAGCTGCTGATTTATGATCCAAGGCCCTCCTAAATTTAAAAGGCTTTAGTACACACAACTCCTCTGCTCATCTTGCTAAACTCTTTCTAGCACAGACCAAGGAATGCTTGTGCATGACCACCAACAACAAATTTGTACAAAGGATAAGGAAAAAAAAATTTTTTTAAAACAAAGTGCTTCAGTCTTTTGCTTCATATCAGTTTCACCCACACTGCTGTTAAGACAATGCACAGCATTTCATTTGCTCTCACAATCTTAAGATTGTCCAGGACATATATTGATTTTATCTAGTGAAATCCCAGAGAACCGTCTCGTTTGGCATTCTATTCCTTCTAGAGGTGAGCTACAGCTATTATCAGACTCCATAAGTGTGAGTTAAGCAGTGCTGAGATTCTCTAATGAACTGTAGCTCTGAACATGGCGGTAGCGGTTTCATGCTCTTTAGTTTAACTACAAGCCTTCCTAGAGCTGTAAAGGTGTTGAGTGACTCACCTACTCAAATGGGGACTAGCTTAAATGCCTAAAGTATGTGTAGAATTTCCAAAATAGAAAAAATGTTTTGAAATGTCCTGCACCTAGGAATGACTTATCCTAACTTATTTGCAGAGAAAACTAAAAAGCGTTACTTGTTAGTATTTTACTCGGGCCATTTGGTGTGTTTGAGGACTGGCAGTACAGAGCCCACCTGTGCAGAAACATGGGTAGACACGCCCTTCTCAAGTACAGGCTATTCTGCCTGGCATAGTGTCATAGTGATGGCAGTTACAAATAACTTACGTGCTTCTAATGTCAGAGAACACAAGTGTCAGCTCAGCAGTGATGCTTTGCCATGCAGTGCAATATTTCTCCAATTAAAATATTAGCATTGCAAAGATAAGAGTAAATTGTTTGATTTGTTTTATCATATGTATGTATACATGTTGTGTGTGTGTGTCTGTGTGTGTATAATATATATACACAGACAAATGCATGCACACACGCACACATATATACATATATATATCCTCCTAAGAACCAAAGAAAAAGAGTGTCTTACAATTTCTTTTTTGTGTAACTATGTTTTTAAATATATCTTTTTATTTTAATTTCCCAGCATGTCAACTAGGACAACAGGATGATTTCCATGTGAAAACAGCTGCTTGCAAGGACAATAAAACATGTATTTTAGTGAATTAAAGTGAACTAAAATAGTGTACAGTGAATTATAAGTGAATTAGTGAACAGTGAATTATAAGTCATAAAACATCCTCTGCATATTTTAGCTGTGATAGTCCTGGTTTTCTTTTTGGTCATGCAGAGGATCATCTTGCATTTGGTTCGCCTAATGTATGTCTTGCCATTGCAGTGTTCCTAGCATGCAAACCCCTCAGACGACACATCACTGGAAAGCCCAGGGTGTCCTCTACAGAATGCTATAGGGCTTGGTGGGGTATCTCTAAATACTTGAGGAAGATAAGATGAACAAAATGTCCACTATAAAGGACATAAATTAATGGACTGGGTCTCAGGAGGATATGTGTGTACAAATGTATAGAACAGACAATTTTAGTTCTACGGTTGGATTGACTGAGCCACAGTTGAAACCAGTGTAAAATATTCAGATCACCTCTATATACACATGTGACACATTGTGTACATCGGTTGAAATCTGTATTAATGTACCAAGCTATTAAAAACCATTCACGTAGTGCCTAAAAATAAATAGTCTCATAAAGACGACAGAGACACATGCCGCACAGGCATACCCGAGGTCCGTGATTAGGCCTTTCCAGCCACGTGGCTGTGTTTGTGGCGGGCGGCACACTGTCTCCCTGTTGGACTCACACCCCCAGCCTCTCTGTCCTCAAATCAACCTACTCCCTCCCACTCCCCCTGCTGTCCCCCATGGAGCTTCTGCCTTCACCGTAATCTCCCTTTCGTAACTTTGTGGAAAAGTCTTGGGACAGAATGGCTAAATAGAAATGAAGCAATTCGTGTTTAATGGCCCATCATCTCCCTGCCAGCCTCCCTTTGAGTGTCCACACTGCTGGCACTGCTCATTGCTGATTGACTCTACTGTTTATCCAGATTGTGCAAGTTAACTGATTTCAGGTTCAGTGCATATTTATGGTTGTGTGGTCTGATGACTTGCACTTGTCTAAGCTGTGGATACTACACGCAAAAAAGGTTCTCCTCTGGCACTCTGTGTATAAACCTGCGTACTCTTTTAGTTTGTTGCTAACAAGGCTCAAAGCATTAGGTTTAATTTGTTATACATTTGCTTGCTGAACCATGTTTGCATTTTATGTTAATTTTATAATTAAAAAAACACTCCTGTTTACCAGTTGCCTGTTGCTATGTAAAGTCTTGCAGTCTACGAGAGAGTAGAATTCCTTAAAAGATTTTTAAAAAGGAAACCTGGGACAAGGTGTCACGGCTCGGCCAGTGGCCGGTAGGGGCCACTGTGTTGGTTTTGGTTTGGGGGGCTTTTATTTTGAATTCTGTCCATGTTTGTGACTTGTTTCTCGTTTCCAGGTGTCTTGTGTTTCTGTTTAACTGATTGTGTTTTGTGATTGGTTTCTGTTCTGCATTTAAGTTCCAGTTAGATGGACCTCTGTATTGGTCTATCGTCCCACACACCTCATTTCTGTTTTGTAGAAGCATCGGCCCTCGAGCCTGTTATGTTTGTAGGTCTGTTTGTAAATAAAGAGAGCACAGTAATGGATGTCTGCTTGCCTTCCTGGAATCCTTGGGATAAATCACGGCGAAGTGGCAACCGCCGAGTCGCCCGTGACACAAGGACAAGTTGCTATTTTATTGCTATTTCATAGACTTAAATGTCTATTCACCTTTAGGTTTACATCAGGATTTCATTTCACAGCATTAAGAAATATAAATGCTAACCTAGCAAATAACTTTGCAAATCAGTTGTGCAAGATAAAAGAATTCATTTATAGGCATATTTAGTTTAGCAAGAGTTCTTTCTTCATTATGAGGATTTTCTTTATCAAGGATTAAAGTGTTCACTGAGACAAAAAGTGTTATTTTCAGGCAAGGTAAAAGTATTTGTTTAGGCCTGGGGTGAGCTATCCTTGGTTTTGTTGGATTTTGTCTCAGTTATGTGGCAGTAAATGCAGTTAACTCATAAACTCTTTTCTCTGCCGTCTTTTAGGGCTTCTTTAGGCGGACCATTCGCCTCAAGCTAGAATATGACAAGTGTGAACGCAGATGCAAAATCCAAAAGAAGAACCGGAACAAGTGCCAATACTGTCGTTTTCAGAAGTGCCTATCTGTGGGCATGTCCCACAATGGTGAGTGTTATGGCATCAGCACATGCCCACACATACACACACATATGGATGCAAGTGATAACAGATCAGATTAAGTCTTGGTTGCTTTTTTGACTCTGTTGCTGTCTTATGATTTTTAAGAACAGGGTCTATGTGTTTAAATCAACAAGGCATAGTAACTAATTTGTTGGTATGTAACACTACGCAAACCCATACAGCACCTTGTCCGGTGCCTGTTACAACCAGGACTATGTTAACCCTGGTTTTCCTCATTCATGATTCTACCCCTTGCCTCCCATACATGTTTTATTCATATCTACTACGGAGGGTAAGGTGACAGTTCCTTGGCCTGCTTGTTACCATGATATCAAGTGACCATTACTTGTCTCCTGGTACCACAGAAACAATGTAAACAACATTCAGGTTATCTCAGCTCCATTGTGCAAGCTTGATAATGTGCCCAGGACACACAATCTGTGCAAAGCTTCTCTTGCTGAAGATCAGTAATCATCCTCTCTCTTAGCTTTCTCTTATTTATTGTGTCTCATTACAGTGTAATAAGGAACACCAATAACTGTAATAACAAATGTAACATCAGTTTGCTATCCAAAGAGTGATCCTATAAAGTGACCCTTCCATTGTTCTTGATCTAACCTCTGGAGTCACCACAGCTGTACACGGCTCTTTGTTCACATGCTCAGCAGTCAGAGGACACATGCTTCTGATCATGTCATGTTCAAAGTCCATGACCCAAAATGCTTTCTGTGTACCATTCCCTCTTTTTATGTACACTTACAGCATGGCATGCTGACCCTCATCCCGGCTGTGTGGAGCTCTGGCAGCTCCAAACTAAAAATAGCAGAGAAGGCGATGGTAGTCTAAGTGACATCATGGAACAGTGTAGGGCTGCAACAACTAATTGATAAAATCGATAATTATCGATAATGAAAATCGTTGTCAACGAATGCCGTTATCGATTAGTTGGGCTGCTCACGTTA
>JBBPDE010000128.1:12624439-12640176 GCA_037974605.1 Nannopetersius ansorgii
TGTGTGTGTGTGTGTGTGTGTGTGTGTGTGTGTGTGTGTGTGTGTGTGTGTGTGTGTGTGTGTGTGTATGTCCCTCTCTCTCCCCAGTCTCCCATCGTGTCTTCTCTCTGTATAAGGGTTTGAACAGTCCCTGTCACCTCTGTGTTTGAAGTCAATATGTATTGAGAGCTGAAAGTGGGTTTGGTTTTTCACCCCCTGTTGTTCCTCCTCTGTAGAAAGACAGGAGAGGATGTGTATGGACTGACCATCCCACTACTCACCACTTCAATGGGAGATAAGTTGGGGAAGACTGCAGGGAACGCAGTGTGGCTGAACCGGGATAAAACGTCTCCCTTTGAGTTCTACCAGTACTTCCTCAGGCTGCCAGACGCTACTGTGGAAAGGTGATGGAACTCCTAAAATGTTTGCAGGCAGCTTTTACGTAAAGCTTGGGTTGAACTGCATGAACTTGTTAGTTGTCTTTTCCCCCTTCTTTTCTTTTCTTTTTTTTATTGAAAGGCAAACACATACAGAATTATATGGCTTGTTTCCTTAGACCAAGATTAATCTTAAATCTAGACCAGTGATGGCAAACTCTAATCCTGGTGGGCTGGAGTCCAGTACAGTTTGGCTATTTTCCCTCAAACACATGATTCAACTCATCAGTTCATTTCCAGGATTAGGTGGTATGTTAAGAGTAGATCCTTTAGGACTGCAATTTGCCATCCCTGATCTGGACTAATAAAGATGTTCAGTTGTGACTCACCTCTAATATTACAGCTTTGCTTAAAATGGTTCCATAAAGTTTTGCTTGGCCAATGAATATTGCAGACTTGTGGCTGCCGAATGTCTTGAAATAGAATGAGAAAAATTGGTAATTGGGGTGTTGTACATGGTGGAGTTTTAAGTCATTCCCCTTTTTTCTCTCACGTTTGTCTGGGTTGTGAGTGTGTTGTGTTGGAGGACGATATTTCGTCTCACTGTGTATAGTATATGTATATGGCTGGGATGACAATAAATCTCTACTTGACTTGGCTTGATTTTCACTGCCACGTTTGGCTTCTGTTGTTGCCAAAGTTGTACTGGAAAATTAGGAGAAGACTAAGTATTTAGTGAAGACCTCAGCAAAGAGTTTTGCGTAGAAGAAAATCTCTTTATATAGCAAACATAATGTACATACGAATGTATTTGGTACTAATACACAGAGTTTGCCTTCCAGATATTTAAAGTTGTTCACCTTCCTGCCGCTGGCTGAGGTGGAGAAGGTGATGGAGCAACAAAGAAAAGACTCCGGCAAGAGAGTGGCCCACAAGCGGCTGGCCGCTGAGGTCACCAAACTGGTGCACGGGAAAAATGGTCTTGAAAGTGCCAAAAGGTGAGAGCATGCATAAACTTTAATTTAAAACAGAGCAGGCTTAGAGAGAGTCTTCTTATTTCTTATTCTTCTCATTAAAATAACAACAATGACTTCCGAATACAGATAGCGCTTTGAAAGTTATACCTTATGTACTCAAGTGTGAAAATCAGCTTATTTTTAATGAACAGGTGGAATTTGTGTGTAAGAAGTTTCAAAAAGATCCACAAAAATCCATAGGTCTCCATTCATTTTAAGCGCGTTTCTAGCGCCCTCTAGTGCGTGATGAAGAGATTTTTCATTGAGTAGGATGTCTCCCAAACATATAATTTACTGTATAATATTTCATGAAAGCATCATAAGATTAGAAGGGCAAAGTCTTCACATACTTCCAACAAGGCCTTGTGTATTTTTCTTTCTTTTTGTTTTACAGTCACACAATACAAACAATATTGTGACCTTATGCGTATTCGACTGAATCATTTTATAAAACTGAACAGTTCATTGCTACTGACACAACTGATAATGGAAAGGAGAGATATTGTATTGAACACAAACACTGTGTGTGTCCATCTGTCTGTCCAGGTGCACCAATGCTCTGTATAACAGTAGCATTGAAGCTTTGGAGGAAATGGATGATGATGAGCTGAAGGAGTTGTTCACAGAAGCTCCTTTTCAGGAGGCTTTCCTGGATCCTGGCACCACTGTACTGGACGCCTGTCGGCGGGTTGAGGCCATCCCTGAAGGACCCAGAGGGTATTCTTTAATAATTCATTGTCATTCATTGATTCTCTCATTCAGATCATTCAATCAGCTTTGCGTCTCAAAGTAGCGCCTGCACATAAAAAAACAATTAATGAACAATAATAGCTCACACCATCAATTAGTTTTTCAGCACTGAAGGATATGTAAGAACATAGATGGCACTATCATCAGATTTGTGTGGAGTACAAATGACATGATACATTGTCATTGGTAAAAAAATATTGAATTTTTTAACATATTTAATATGGTTTTATATGTAAGAAATTACTACCTGATAGACCCTGTAAGCATAGGAAGCACCGAGGCTAACCCAATATACGTCTCTAACGGTGATTAAGAACAGTTCACCTTTTCTAAAGTGGCATTTGGCAGATTCCCTTACCCAGAGTGACTTACACGTGATGGAGCAACTAAGGGTTAAGTGTCTTGGTCAAGGACACAATGGTGGGAAGTGTTTTACCCACTAGGCCTCTACCCTCCATTTTCTGGTTAATTCAAGTAGGTCAGACTGTGAATCTCACAGAAGATTAGAGGTAAAGTTGTAGACATTCTCAAACTGCAACCAAATGTTTAGATATCTTAGTCAGCACTGTCAGATCAGTTGTGAAAAAATGACAGTGCACAGTACCACCCAAGCACTGCCTACACATGGTTGTCCTTTGAAACTCTGTGTCAGAGCAAGAGAGGGACGTGTGAGGAAAGCCACAGAGAGCCCAAGCGTCACTTTGAATGAGCTACAAAGTTCAGTGACTGAGACTGGAGTGCAGATGCACCAAGAGCTTTGCATACAACTGGCCTGTTTTGGAGGGTGGCTAAAAAGAAGCCACTACTAGAGAAAAAAAAAACCACATCAAAGCACGTCTGAAGTTCGCCAGTTATTCAGCTAAAAGGTTCTGTGGTCAGATGAGAAAAATTAAGCTTGTGTATGGCTCATACTCAACACTGCCCATTCTCCACAAACACCATCCCAGCAGTGAAGTATGAGGATGGCAGCATCTTTGTTATGGGGATGCCTTTCCTCATTAGACACTGGGCACCCTGTTTAAACTGGTAAACTGAGGAATGGATGAATGATGCAGACGCTTCAGTCTCGCCAGTCAAGAATGTGTGGCACTATTCAGAAACTGCAGCCCTCCATCATTATCCTATTGAACAACCAGGAGCAGATTTACTATTAATGTGCAAAGCGGATTGTAATTGTCTTAAACAGACTTAAAGCTGTTATTGCAGTAAAATGTTTTATCAAGAAGCAGCATTTTTCACTTTTACATTTTTTAAAGATCTACTGACAAAGAATGAACTTTGACTTTAAAATGTACTTTAAGCGTATACTGTGTTGCGATAAAAATGTTGGCTAGATTAGGTGTCATTTGTAATCCTGACAAATCTTCTGACTCTTAAAGAGGTCACGTACTTTTACAGCACACTAATTATGCAGCATTTCGACTGCATGTTTTTGACTGCATGTAAACGTCTAGTAAAAAATTCCTTCTCTATAACATGAAAACCACCTGCTTAACAGTGCGCAGGTCTCACCATGACAGCTCTGACGAGTCAAGGCATAGATTGCTATGACAAATATTTCTCCTTCTGAAATGTCTTCAAGCGCTTCACCACTTTTGGGGTAGCTGGTGGTCTAGTGGTTAGGGAGTTCACTCTGAGATCAGAAGCTTGTGCGTTCGAATCCCTGGGCGCCCCTCGTTGGCGGCAGCCCCTGCTTCACTTAGTGAATGTGTTAAATACAGAGAACGAATTTTACATTGTTCACAAGAGTATGGGAGCGGAGCGGATTTTTTGAAAGTCGGAGCGTCGTGATTTTCTCTCGCAACCGCTCCGGCCCATAATGCAACTGTATTAGCTATAGCAAGAATGAATTCAGGCTACTGTTCTACTAAAGCACGTTGATATTTTTCTCCGAGTATTGTGTATTTGTTTTTCACTGAACGCACAGAGGTTTAATATAATAATAAATAAATAATGAAAAATTACAGTGGAGGGTTAATTGGAGACATTTTTTTCATGGAGCGAGGATCGAGCGGGGAGGGAGCGAGGAGTGGAAAATGGTTATCCCAGAGCGGAGCTGGAGCGGAGTGATCATGAAATGCTCTGAGCGCGGAGTGGAAATTCTTGCCGCTCCACTCCCATACTCTGGTGTTCACACTGTGTGCTGTGGTGTGTTCACGCGACCACTTTACTTTATTTGAAAGTCATTTAAATTTCCCCATTTTAGACAACTTAAAGAATGCCCAATTTCTATACTTTAATACTGAGATATTAATCGCAATAAAACAACACAGGTAATTACTTGGCTTTATTCTGCACATACTGTACATACTGTAAATCTTTTGATTTGGTTACTCATTCATTCTCACTCACTTTCTGTAACCGCTTAATCCTCACTTGGGTCAAAGGTACACGGAGCCTATTTCAGGGTCAATGGGCGCGAGGCAGGGTACCAGCCAACTGCAGGGTGCACACACCATTCACTCTCACACACACATACACACACACCCCTACGGTCATCAATTTTTTTACTCCGTTTCTAATTTGCTGCTCCCTGTGCAAACCCTCTACTCTTCTATTCTTTTTTTTTACGCTTTTGATTTTTTCTGATCATTTCCTTTATATGTGTGAAGATTTCTATTGCTGTATGAACCTGATCTACAATGCTAGAACAGAATAATGGTAAAAGAAAAAGGCTTTTCTCACTATACAAAGTGTATAGAGACTCTGACATCTGGCTTGTGAGGATAAATACAGATTTTTGATCTGATTGAAAATGAAGTGTGGCTTAAATGTGAATATTTACTTAATCCGACTTTATCCGTGTTTTAGGTATCGGATGATAACTGATGGTGGTGTGTGGTTTAACCACCAGAGGACGCTCAACCCAGAGCAGGTTCTGGTCCCTGGACAGCACATCCTTTCCAATGGACTCAGCCTGATCCGTGTAGGCAAGAAGAACTTTTCCATCATCAAGTGGCTTAGTATGTGATTCATCACTACAGATATAAATATCTGAAATATGGATTAAAAAAGAAGAGTGTTCTGGACATAGACTGTCCATACCTACACACCACATGCAAGTCAAGACATATGGAGCCACAAAACTGGTGACTCTGGGTCTTGTAAGGCCCTCACAGGAGTTCAAGAGATGCCGCAACAAGACTTGAGTGGGAGGATCCGATTAGATTGCACTCACACATTCTTATCAACTCAGAAAGAAGAGTGTACACAGGTGTGTGTGCCTGTGCTCGCGTGATTCCTGCTCACAGGAGTAGTAGTTGTTTAGTTTGTGCACCAAGAAGTGCTTCAGCCTTATCCTTCTTTTTTTACAAAATGTTTATTTATGTAAAGATAAATGTAATTCTGAATCACACCACCAGGTGTCATTGAAGTCATCTTTTGTATTTTTCTCTCCCCTCTCTTCTTTTTATCTGGATGCACTCAAAGTTCACTTTTGCCTCCAAGCAAGGTTCTTAAAAGCCTTTTTTTTTGGCCCTTTCACTTTTCTTGTCCACACTAGTTTTAGTCACAACAAATTACAAGTTATGTTAATTCTACATAACATTGTAATTCCCTGAATATAATATAATACTTTTCGAACTGTGTCATGAATAAAAAAACAAAATGAACATGGAAGTGGGTGAATCCAGATCATTTCAGTGCAAGCATGATTATGATTATGGTTCACCAGGTCAGCCCTGAAAAACTGACAGCTGGAAAAACATGAAGCACATAGTGTGCCACTTACAAACCATTTACCTGGCCTGAATATTCAAAAAAAAGGTTTATCTTCTGGCATAATCACTAAATATGGCCATACCAAAAATCTGAAAAAAATAAAATAAAAAAACAGGTGAAAGTGCTATAGCTCTGTTGCTGTGTGAGTGTGAACTGTGCTTGACTCACTGAGACACAGGCATGTCCTAATCGCAGTAGTAGTATTCCTGGAAGTGTCATTTCATTGGTAAACGTCTCACTTCAGGGAACAAACACAAGTTGCATTTTTGTCTCTCTTGCACTCTCACTCTCTCTTTCTCTTTCTCTCTCTCTCTCTCTCACACACACACACACACACACACACACACGTCTCAAATTACAGCACCTCTTGTTTTACAGATAGTAAATGAATTATACATCACAACAATAGTGCAGGTTTTTGTCTCACTTCGAACACGCCTCTACTATTTTGTGACCAGCGTCTGTATGTGTATAAACATGAATCATTTGGGAAATCTGTTCAAGCATGTAAAAAAATGAACATGTACAAAGAAGAGCTTTATTCATCAAGAATGTAAAATATAATGTTTCTTTTACTACTTTTATGAATTGCTCAAATTTTGGCATAGGCTAGCTCGCATAAGAAGAGGACTGTTACTGTGTCAGAACTGCAGCTAATCAGTTACACGATTCCTGCGATAATGCCGTAAGAGACAGTGAAGAGTGTGTTTCATAGTGTAGCCCCCTCAGCCCTGTGTGTGTGTGTGTGTGTGTGTGCGTGTGTGTGCGTGCGTGCGCATGTATGAGCGTGAGTGTGTCAGTGTTGTTTTCGGGGTGGGGGAGGTGCTCTTGGCTGAGAGAGCGCTCCTCGTAGAGGGGGCGGGGCCTGTGGGTGCGGAGCCAATCAGCGCCCTCCTCCGTTTAAATAGCTCTTTGTGTCAATCATCCTCCTCTCCACTCAGCCTCCCCTCTATCGCCATATTGGGCACCGAAAAAAGCCTCCTGTTATTTTTCTTTGCCTTTTTACTACGACACCGAGTTGACAGGAGTGGCCATCGCAACTGCACTTTGTTTTGATGATCCGTAGAAGGAAATTCCTCTTTGCCTCTGTGTTTTTTCTGTCTCCGCGTATCTTCTCTCTTCGTGTGTGAGTGTGTTGCGCGGCATGCAGCCGTTAGAAGAGAGTAGGAGTGTTTTTCTTCATGTCTGCTGTTGTGGTGGAGCTCGTTGAACCTGGAGGAAAGTGCCCGTTTTAAGACGTTTGAAATTTGTTTTTTTTAAACCTTCACACTGAAAACAGACTAGAGAGATGTCCGACGTGAGGCTGTCGAGTGGGAGCCCGACCCTGGAGCGGGTGGACGCCCGGCTGTCCGAGCAGCCGAAGCCGAGCGCCTGCAGGAATCTGTTCGGGCCAGTGGACCACGAAGAGTTAAAGAAGGAGTTAAAGGGACACCTGAGGGCCATTGATGAGGCGTCCACGGAGACATATAACTTCGACTTCTCCACCTACACGCCTCTCCCGCACGGACGGTTCATCTGGACCGCCGTGGAAAGTACGGACTTACCGAGCTTCTATAGCTCAACCGGGACCCGGAGCTTGGACCTGAACGGTAACCACGACGGCCCGGCCGACAGGAGGGAGCAGCACCCCGCTACGAGTCAGAGGAAAAGACCCGCCGGCCTCGGTACTCCTCTTTAGTCCTTCAGACAAAAAAAAATTACGGTACCCAGTCTGGTTTCGTCCACGAGTCTGTGGTGGAACGCTATTTCTCATTTAAAACGTGTAGTGGTCTGTGGATTTACTTTGTTTCTTACATAAGTTTAGAGTATCCTATTTTAGTCACACAAGTGAGAAATTTAAAACGGGTTGTTTTCATGTAGCAGTCTTTGGATGAGCTTTACTCATTTAATACGTGTAGTAATCTGCGGATAAACGTGTAATAGTTTGTAGATTTACTTATTTAAAACGTGTAGGAGTATGTAGATTTACTTTACTACTTGTGTGTGTAAGTCTGTAGAGGCTGGAAAACATCCCTTGTGAGCTACGATGCCTTAATAGTGTTTATTGACTCTGGAAGACTGGTCGAATTAAGACCTTTTTTAGATACATAAAACAGAAAGCACTACGTTTATATTTGCATAACAGTTCAACATTTATTTTGAATATTAAAATGTTTGATGATGAATGCGGTGTATTAATGTGTACCAACACCTCATACGACGTTTTTTCGAGACGCTAGAGTGTTTAAAAACGCAACCCGGTGTTCTCGAAACGCTCGTAACTTTTTCGGCTGATAGCAAGTTTCTAAAATGTGTGCGTGTGTGTGTTTCTGGTATAGACTCCTCGAGTCAAACTAAACGACCACACACCTGTGTGGATGAAGTGTCCTGCCGTCCTGCTCTGGGCCAGCAGCTCGATCTCACGCCCATGAAGTCGAGCCCACCACGGCAGACGTGAACCGAGGGGAGGTAAGAGAGCCCAGCCCAGACAGAGAGACTGATGTACATTACATTTATTTGCAGACGCTTTTATCCAAAACGACAAACAATATGAGGGCGCATTGAGGTGGACAGTGTGAGAACCAGAGAATAGTACTACGATGTCGTTTTGTTCCAAGCACTAATGAAAGAGTAATGCAAGAAGGAGCGATGTATACTGTACAGACCTTAAAGATGATTTACTGAGGACTCTTTACGGGCTGTACTGTTTTTACTGTACTGTGTGTATGTGTGGCCATTTCCTACACCTTCATGCTCATGTTACTAAAGCCCTGGAGCTTCAATTATTCCGCAGATATAATTCCTGAATTTAGTTTAGACATACGCGAGCAGCCTTTTGTGTTATTCTAGTGTATTTACTTCACTCTTGAGTGAAGTTGTGATGCTAAAACTGTTAGCCTGTGTGTCTGTGTGTCTGTATTCAGCCCTGACCGTGAACTGGAGTTTCCCTCTGACAGCAGCAGAGCAGATAGAAACCACTTCCCTCCCCAGAGGGGTTTAAACTAGTCTTTAGAGTCGAATATATATCACCAGCTTGAATTTTCGACCTGGTGTTGCTGTGGGTTGCGTGTTAGCAACCTAGAGCCATGATGTTGTTATTGAGGGTTATTCATCATGATCCTCATCTCATTTTGTTCTAGTTCCCAAATTATGTATTGTGTAGGTGTTTAGGTTGTATCGGAACTTTGAGCCAGTTTTTTAACGTTCGTGAGTAAAGCTGGTCTTTATTTCAGAGCTGGTGTTGAGGAACTGGCTGTCAGGTGGAGTGTTTGCACAGAGGTGCTAGTCACAGTGCAGAGATTAGGGCAGACTGCTGCCGTCATCTTCATGTAATCTTTAGGATGGTAATAACTGTGTGCAAAATTCACCTCATTCGTGTGAAAATGACTCCTAATAATGCCCCTGTCGATGTCTTTTTTTTTTTTTTTTTACTGTACTCACAGGTGCATTTATTTTACACACAAGCTCTGCAGACTCACTCTTGTGGCTGGTCTTGATAAAAACAGTTACAGTGCAGTGAAGGACTGCTTGCACTACATCTAACCCTTTCAAATGTGATTTCTGCATATTTGGAGCTAAACCTGGTGCCTTGTTCTCTTTTACAGAACTGAAGATGTTCTCTCCCTTCTGATGGCTTCAGTGCTTGGTGAATTAAACAATTCAAGGAGAGAGAGGGAAGGATAGGAAAGCAAAAAGCATATCAGCTCTAAGAGTGGAGAGACTGCACAAGCACTGAAACAAAACACAAGTTCTGGCACTAAAAAAAAAAGCAACTGCCTCAAAAAGCAGTCTATGTAGCAGTGTGCAATTAGGTTTAATCTCCTTTTTTGCTCATTTTTTTCTTACTACCTGTGTATATATATTTACTTTTCATATGTAGCACATAATATGTATCATGTTGGATTTTTCTTTCTCTTTTTCTCTTTTTTTTTTGAGTAGGTGTGAATTTGATTTGACTTGAAGAGTTGCAATTGTATACGTTTCAAAAGATTTCCAAAATGCTGTTGGTTACTTTTTAAATTTTATTTTTAATGGCAGTGTGCCCCATCTTACTCGTGTTCTCCATTGAAATCAATTGTAGTGTCCACACTCTGCAACGGCTGTCCCAAACTCATTCAGGTGGTACATGGTACATAAGTTGCCTTGTCTGGCGAAGATCAGTTTTGATCCTAGCAATCTTAAGTTTAATCTCTCACACCCACACCATGGTAAATGTCATGAATGCCTTATGCTCTGCAGAAAATGCAGAACCTGGCTGAAGTCTGTAGTGAAATCGAAATGCCTTTGTAATTTATCTGTCAGATTTTGACTTGGACAGCTGATCGACATTGTTCAGTACACTAGGTCAAAACATGTAGCATCGATCAGTATTAACACCAGGCGAGGCACTAGCTGTAAGACCCTCGCTTTTTCTTAAATTATTTTTCTGTAATATCTTTCTGGATTATTTGTATTTTGAGTGAAAAAAAAATTCTACTGATTTGCTTATTTGGCATTTCCTGTTCTGTTTCACTCAGTTGGACTTCAGCACCCTTTATTTCTTCATGTGGTGTAATATCAGGAAAAATAGCCTCTCGACTCTTTACACCTCCACTCTGATTTGATTCTGTGGTTAACTTTGAATCATAAGTGTATTTATAGAAAAAAAGTAAATATTAATATTTCAGCAGTCCACACAGCCTGTGTATTTCTTTAAACTTTGAAGTGTACCTGTGTACATAACTTTGTAAAAACACTGAGAAAATTAAAACTAACTTATTTATGTCAAGGATTTTTTTTTTTATTATTTTTGGGTTTTTTTTTCTAAAAATGGGTTTGGTCATGGTTATCCAAAGTGGCATTTGAGTTATTTTTTTAAATGCTTTTGGTAGTTTTTTTTTTTTTTAAGAAAAGTATTTTAACATATTGTGTAAGGTTGCAAACTGAGCCTGATAAAAAAAAAAGTAAATCAAAGCAATATTGTGGTATGAGCGGTTTTTGTAATGTGTGGTAAATCAATTAAAAGAGAATTAAATTACACCTGCATGTGTGTCATTTGCACTGGCATGCACTGTGTATGATGGGTATGTGTAGATTTTTCTTAATACATTCTAATGTTTTGGAAAAATTAGAAGATAAAAATCTTAGCTTCTGGATCCAATTTGTTTTTTTTTAATAACTCAAAACTGAGGCAAAGCCACCTAAGTTGCACAAGAGCATGAGGCTTTATTTACTACAACTTAAACAACACATAGCATAGTCTTAGCAACTTCCTTCCTTTACACGCTTCCGTTAGAAGACTAGATATAGGGAAAAAAAACTGAAACCTCAGTACACCCACACTGAATGGCCTTTTCCTGGATGAGAGCTGAATAGTGACATTTTGTCAGATTTACTTTGCCGGTCGGAAGCTGAAGTTTACCAGGTCTGAAGCGAGCTGACAGGAGGAAGGATATGGCTGGCATATTAGGGTTTAATAGGCTCAATAGCAATCAGGTGAGTTGCCCTTTGCTGATAAGATGATAGCATTATTTTCTCAAGGTAAATAAAGTTGTTATATTTCACAATCGTTTTTTTTTTTTAATTACACCAAATTATTAAATTAATTTGCAAACGCACACATCGAATCTGCTTCCACACAGCTGTGTTTCAAAAGAGGGCTAAATAAATGACATCAGTTCACGTGTGTGTGTGTGTGTGTAAGGGGTGGGGGGGGTTGTAGTAGCTGTGTAGTAAAATGCCGTCAGTCCGCCTGGAGTTTCACCACTGTGGCAGGACTTAGTCAGCTCCAGCCCTTACTCAATCAGGCCAGTGTTGTAACACTTGCCAAAGGGCGTACAAATCCAGCCACAGTACTGTAACAAGGCTTAAGTGTGCCAGTCACAGGACGGAGACGCTGCCTGGTATCAGTTCATCTGCCCTCAAGCAGCCAGAGAGTTGGTTTAATGAGGTTTTAATCAGCTTTCTTCCATTGTGATTTATAGAGCTACAAAGACCCTAAAAACCTAACTCTGAATAAAACTGTCAGCAGGCAAGTAGAGACTTGCAGTTCTTCAGTTTTATCCAAACTTTCCTCTCTGAGGTCACCCAAATATTAATTTTTCAGCCGTACAGTAATCTGTTTATTACGAGTTCAATGGATAATTGTGCCCAGCCACAGTATGAAACTTGCAGTTTAGGCCCTGTGTGAACAGTGGGCTCACAAGAAGGAACATATTCGAAAAATCAACATGAAGACACCTGCATCAGCTCTTTAAGGGCTCTTAGGGTGCAGGTGCATGACCTCAACCCCTCCCTACCCACCCCTTCCGCCTCCTTTAGGGATGGTCACATTGTTCAGTTGTGTGTGGCTTTGTGGGCTGAACCATTGTGAGAGTGTGTAGTGTGTGGCTCTGTGCACTGTTGTGTCTGGGTCTCCCACACAGACAAAGGGCCTCGTCAGAGAGAGAGAGATAGAGAGACAGACAGAGTTAGACAGAGTTGTTATGAAGAAGAGCCCACAAGGTTTGGGTTGAGTGTCTGTGCCATTAAAGCCACAGAGTGGAGGGTCTCGCACGGTAGAGGCAATAAACCAATAAAATGAGTTTTATAAGACCTCTACCTTCGTGCGCCTGACTTCCATTAAGAGGAGAATGATGCCAATTAGCCAAAGTCAAAATCCAGAAGAAAAAAAGACCAAGACTTACCTAAGTCTGGTGTAGCCATACAACACTGTCTCTTGGCAGGCCATTTTTTTCCTTCATTCATTCTGTTAATCCTCTCTTGGGTCACAGGTACCCAGAGCCTATCCCAAGGCCAATAGGCTCGAGGCAGGGACTCACCCTGGGCAGGGAGCCAGCCCACGGCCGAGGCCATATTTTTAAGATTTTAGAAAAACAATATAACAGTAAACTAAAAGAAAAATATTGAAATGAAAAAACTGAAATATCAGGTGATACATTATAACAATCTCAAACGCACAGGAGAGGAGATTGAAAACAAAAAAAAACAAATTTGTCACAGCAAAAAATCAAGATGAAACCCAGACTCAGGGGACTGAAGACAACCTCAAATGTGACTCATACTGATATTTCACTGCGAATATTCACACTCTCTGTGTACAATATTACAGTCATGCACTGTTGCCTCTCAGGTCTAAACCAGCTCACACAAGAGCAACTCAGTCTGTACCTGAAGAACTGGGGTGGATTTGAATAATTTGAATCAAATGATCAGCACAGCCTTTATATTTAATATCTCCATTGAATTTTTCAATTTTGCGTACAGTGTGCTTAACAGCAAGAACAGGGGGTGAGCTGTCAGTACATTTGAGAGGTCATCATCAACAAATGTGGGTTATCAAAAACTAAAAGAGAGGCAACAGAAAGCTGAGAGGGAAGCAAGTTTTCCAAAGGGAAAAAAAAGGAGAAAATGTATATATACATACATTATACATATATTACACAGTACTGTGCAAAAGTTTTAGGCAGGTGTGAAAAAAATGCTGTAAACAAAGAATGCTTTCAGAAATATAAACAATGGTTGTTTATTTTTGTCAATTTACAAAATGCAAAGTGAGCGAACAAAAGAACATCTTCTTGATCTGGATCTAAATCAAATCAATATTTGTTGTTATGACCTTTCGCCTTCAAACCAGCATCAATTCTTATAGGTACACGGGTGCTAATGATCATCAATGTCACACTTAGGTTAGAACACAGTCATTAACTGAAACAGAAACAGCTGTGTAGGAGGCTTAAAACTGGGTGAGGAATAGCCAAACTCTGCTACCAAGGTGAGGTTGTGGAAGTTTCATGTCATGACAAGATTGAGCACAGCAACAAGACCCAGTGTAGTTATACTGCATCAGCAAGGTCTCTCCCAGACAAAGATTTCAAAGCAGACTGGGGTTTCAAGATGTGCTGTTCAAGCTCTTTTGAAGAAGCACAAGGAAACGGGCAACTTTGAGGATTGTAGACGCAGCGGTTGGCCAAGGAAACTTAGTGCAGCAGATGAAAGACGCATCAAGCTTATTACCCTTTGAAATCGGAAGATGTCCAGCAGCATCATCAGCTCAGAACTGGCAGAAACCAGTGGGACCCAGGTACACCCATTTACTGTCCGGAGACGTCTGGCCAGAAGTGGTCTTCATGGAGGAGTTGAGGCCAAAAAGCCATACCTCCGACGTGGGAACAAGGCCTAGCAACTCAAGTAGGCACGAAAACATAGGAACTGGGGTGCGGAAAAGTGGCAGGATTGAAATATTACAGCCAAATATTTCTGGATTTGAAATATTTGGCTGTAGCAGAAGGCAGTTTGTTCGTCAAAGGGCTGGAGAGCAGTACGATAATTAGTGTCTCTAGGCAAAAGTGAAGCATGGTGGAGGTTCCTTGAGCATTTGGGGCTGCATTTGGAGTTAGAGATTTGATCAGGATTAATGGTGTTCTCAATGCTGAGAAATACAGGCAGATACTTATCCATCATGCAACACCAGGGAGGCGCATGATTGGTCCCAAATTTATTCTGCAACAGGACAAGGACCCCAAACATACAGCCAAAGTCATGAAGAACTATCTTCAGCATAAAGAACAAGAAGTCCTGGAAGTGATGGTATGCCCCCAACAGAGCCCTGATCTCAGCGTCATGTCTGAGCAAAAGTTTGGCCATCCCTTGATAAATAACATATTTTGGTCTTTTTTTTTTTTTTTTTTTTTTTAAAGATGTAAGTCTCTCTAAGACACATGCACAGTATTTTCAGCAAACATTGATGCAGAGTTACTTTTTATGTCATAAATTGAACAAAGATAAAAAAAAAAGCATTATTGTGGCACTCTGCAAAAGTTTACACCCTACATAATCAGTACACCTTCTCTGGCAGATATCACAGCTTGCAAACGCTTTTTATAGCAAGCTAAATGTCTTTCAGTTCTAGTACTTGGGATTTTCTCGCATTCTTCCTTGCAAAAGGCTTCTAGTTCTGTGATAGAGGCTTCTAGACTCTTCAGATCTACCCACAAATTTTTTTGTGATGTTTAAATCAGGTGACCATGATTGCTATTCTAAAACCTTCAGCTTGAGCATTGGCGGTTTCTTTAAGACTACAGGTGAAACAATGTTTCATCAAGAAAAAACTTCATAACTATCACTTTTTTATTCATGTGAAACAGAAAATGCTCATAACAATAAGGTTGCTCTTCTAATTTCAGCTCCTTGATAGCGTTACTGTTGTATACGGCTCTGGTCAAAAACGGGAAACAGCGCCTTCCCCAACTGTGGTGAAACAGAGATTTTCAGTGAATGATGTTTCACAGCGCCCCCATTCATTTCAATGTAAATCTTCTCAGACCCCGGCAGCTCGTTGATTTTAGAAGTTTCTATGGACTCTAATAGTAAATGAGTCTCTCCCGTGAAAAAAGTAACTGCCTTCTGTGATTGGGTAGGTCTCCACTTCAAAATGACTGACATAACACAGTGGCCAATCATTTTATGTACTGACCTTGAGTGTGAGACTGAAGCGTCATACATAACAAAACGTGTAACATATGCACAATAGATTGAGGAAAGAGCAGGAGAGAGAAGATACATCAAAATGTGAGGCAGCAAAAGCAGAACATGGAAATCAAGACAAAAAAATCAAGCTGCCCCGGGTGCACGGCGAGGTAGTGATTTCGCAGCGTGCGACGGAGATGAAGGGTGGTTTGTTTCACCAAAAATATTGAGCCGCCACTGACAGTCAACATGAAAATAAAACAAAATAAAACAAATACTGATGCCTTGAATGTTCTGGTAAACTGAGAGTGGGAACAGTTTAAGCTGTGGCAGGATGACAATCTGCAGTGCTAGCGTTAGCCAAGTTAGCTAGCGGAGCTGCTACTTTGTGCTCATTAACTAACTCCTCCCGTGTAGTTCTAGGATGATTTCTCACCTTTCTCAGAATCACTGACACCCCACGATGTGA
>JBBPDE010000128.1:12640276-12658799 GCA_037974605.1 Nannopetersius ansorgii
CATGTTGGAGAGTTTGGAGTCTGCTTGATTGATTGATTCTGTGGACAGGTGTCTTTTATATAGGTGACTAGTTAAGAGAGGTGTCTTTAATGAGGGTGAATAATTGAGTAGGAGTGTCCAACCACTCTGTGACCACTCTCACTCAATGAAATGCAAATCAGTTTTTATCTTTTATTTGTTAAAATAAACCTACATTAAAATATTACTGTTCTGAGACTTTTCATTTCTTTGTAATTGGACAAATTTACAAAATCAGCGAGGGGTCAAATAATTATTTCCTCCACTGTATAGAATATACAATATACAATGGATCAAACTGCAAATTATTGAAGTTTGATTCATCAAATGGGTTTACTAGGTTGGTGAGTAGTGGCTCTGCTCAAGGCCCTAAGAACAAGAAGTTGTAAATGAAATGTTCCTTTGCACAAGACTTCTAGGAATGATTTGTGTACACCCCTCAGCGTTTTTTTGTAAACCAGCACACCGGACACTTCATTTCCTGAGCAGAAACAATGTTGTCATCAGGTATTTGTCATGGGCCTCTCTTCATCATTTCAGTACTTTCAGTGCCTAATTCATGTGGTTTAAAACAGTGTCTTACGTATTTTTTCTCTGATTCTAGTTAACGTGTTTACTGTCCTCCGCTACTGTATTTACCTTTACCAACAAGTTCATATTTCTGTGTTAGTCTATCCATCAGTGGCCACAGAACTGCACCCTTTCCTGTAAATGTCAGTCAAGCAGTTCACTGAAATCTCAGAGTTCCTCCCTTCATTTCCTCTAATAACCACAATGTACGTCACAGTGAAGTTCTCAATAAATGAAAAGAATTATGAATAAATTCAAAGGGCATGTGAAAGTAGACAGAGATAAGAAGAAACACATAGCCACTGTTTGGAAATTTAAGGTAACTGAGACATTTTATTGCTGACTATTTAGAAATAAATTTTATACACCTATTTTAATGCATTGAGAAAATATGCTGTAATGAAAGGTCCTTATTATAACTTTTCTGTTATTTAAAGAGTTTGATAATTATTTAAATTATGAGTTTGATGTAGTACATAAAAATATCAAACTTTGTACTGATCATTCCATGTGGTCCACATTTTAACAAGCAGCAAAAACCACCAATTAAAAACGTTTTTGTGATGTCACAAAAAACAACACAATTACATATATCACATAAGAGGAGCATTTCAGTCTTTAGCGGTTTTGAATGAATACTCATATTAAAGTCTAAGATGGAGAACTGTAATGGTTGGAGAACTGTAATAGAAAAATGAATTATGACTGCTTTTGGTACATGAATGCACAGAAGAAAAAATAAGACAAAATGTACAATATGACTCTTGAACCTACTGTCAGTGTACCTTTATACAATTCCTTTTCCTACATGTAGGTATAGCCCCTAATCAAAACAGAGGGAATTCTTATTAGTATAGTCTCATCTCCAGTATGCAACATTCTTAAAAGCCTCTTCCTATTAACTGAATGGCATGCAGTATATATGTGTCCTTTGTTTGCTTATCATTAATTTCCACCAACGTTCGCATCCTCAGATAGCAGTGGCGCTGTGAAGTGTGATGTGGCCTGGGCTGCATGTTTGCTTTGGTCTTGTAGTACTCATTAGGTGGGCCCACCTGCAGCCAGTCAAAAGCTCTTTATCAGTTATCAGAGCGGCTCTCCCGCAGCACAAAGAGTAAAACGTCTACAGCAGCCCCTCACTCCTCCTGCTCTGCTCTAATCTGCTCAGCTATGCACGAGGCCACTGAACACGACCCACACAATACCTGCACACCGGTGCAGCTGGGGCGAGCACGTTTCTGAAAAGTCAAGTCATTATGGAGTGAACAGTTCTATATTGTGTGAACTGCTTGACAAAAGCATCACACACTTGCTTCAAACAGAGTGACGTTGTGAATTATTCTCAAATAGACTCGCTTATGTGGTTTCTTTATATATGCACTGACCAAAAAGCACCTTACAGATCCAAAAAGGAAGTAATCTAGTGGTATCCTGACACTAAATGTCATGGCAAGTGTATATTGATTAAGACATTTTACACAGCACTCATCAAGAATCCATTACGTGTTAGCTATTGTACATAAGCCTCACAGCTTCAAGTGTGCCCTGGCTGTTTCAATATATTTTCAGTCAGGAGATCAGTTTCACTTTTGATCAAATCCTCCCTTTAATATATATATATATATATTTTAATATATAGTCACTTACACATTTCTAACTTCCACACTGTGGAACATGAGTGTAAATATTTCAAAAAATTTCTTATTATTTGCCTTTTCTGACAGTCTGACACAGATGTGGCCTTTAAAACACTGGACTACCAGTGGAGCTTTAAAGAGCTTTGGATACAGCAGCTGGGGAGCACAAGTCTGTTAAGTGTGTGTGTGTGTGTGTATGTGTGTCAGTCAATGCAAGCATATGTTTTGTGTGTTTAGTGTATGCCCAGCCCAGGCGTGACGTGGCGTGGTGCGGCTCCCCGGTGCTGCAGTAGCAGCTCGGCCGCAGCTGTCTCTCCTCGTGCCTCACATACTGCCCTGGCTGGCCAAACCAGCGTTAGCCACTGAAGTGCTTCCAGCACTGGCCTGGAATTCTCCCTCCGTCTGGAAGAAAAGTCCCCAGCAATGTGACCCACTTCATTACACCATCTTGCCTTTTACGCAAAGCCTTAATGTGAGCACAGCCACACACCATTTTCACAGGTGCTGCGGCAAAACTGAAGTCAAGGTGGTTTAAACAGCTGAAAGGTTCGAGTGCTGACATCACAGCATGGACATAAAATGTGCAGGCTTTGGCATTATAACTCAGGGTAGTACCGTCACAAATATTGATGTCAATGTTTCAATCCTACTATGAATGGTTAGTCTGTCTAGTCTTTAATGCTACATCAAATCAACAAGTCAAATATGTCCTATGTTGTACATGGATGAAGAAGGGCGAACATGATGATAAAGCAGTCCTCTGATTCTACAATGAAGGTTGTCGTGAGCAAAACAGGCCCAAAGTCAAATGATTGGCGAATGATGCAAGTGCTGCATGTACCTCACATGTTGTGGACTGACAAATACTGACTGCTTTTAAAAGACAACACTAGATAAAATAGTGAAATACAGTGTAGTGAGGGCACAAAGAACCCCACTCTCACAATTACATATACCCACCCATTCAGACAACATTTTAGCCACATAAGAGGAGCATTTTAGTCTTTAGTGGTTTTGAATGAGGCACAATACCCAAAACAGCATATTTAAGTCTAAGATGGAGAACTGTAATGGAAAAATGAATTATGACTGCTTTTGGTACATGAATGCATAGAAAAAAATAAGACAAAATGTACAATATGACTCTTGAACCTACTGTCAGTGTACCTTTATACAATTCATTTTCCTACATGTATGTATAGCCCCTAATCAAAACAGAGGGAATTCTTATTAGTATAGTCTCATCTCCAGTATGCAACATTCTTAAAAGCCTCGTCCTATTAACTGACTGACAAATACTGATTACTAGATAAAAGTGTGAAATACAGTGTAGTGAGGGCCTTTACACACATGTACACACATACTGTGCCGTAAAAAGTAATTAGGCAACATTATAGGTGATTAATGCTTATTGGTTAACAGATCTTATATAAAGTGATGCAGTCTCATGACCAAAAATGTGTAATGACGAAAGATGTGTTTGCTAAGGCTGAGTGGTTCCGATAAATGCTAAATTTAGCTATTTTATTGTGGAAAATCCCACAAAATTGTTTATTTTCTCTCATTGTTATGACTAGGTGTGATGAAGGCCTGGTGAAACGTTATTAAAATATTAGTTATTAATAAATGAGGACAAAAAAGATTTATGGACATTAACAGAAAATAGTATATGGCTCATATCGCAGTATCCACCAAGAGGTGTAAAATCCACAAGGAAGTCCAAGTCCAAGGAAGTCACTCGTGTGAGTTAAATTTGAATGGTTACTATGAAGGACCAAATAGGAATGGAAAGCTCAAATAAGCAGCCACTGTCCTTAATGTCCTCTCATGGCACATTTATAAAACTTGTATAGAACTGGAAATGCACATGTATTGATTGCACACATCTGTTTGCATCCTGTGTTATTAAAAATAACGTTTTTAATTGAATGTTGTATTTCTTGGAATTCAAACTACATCACTTGCCGAAAGTATTGTTTGTTGTAGTTAATGTTATTGAAAAAAGTGCTGGTTTTGATCAGGTTCTGTTGTTGCCATTTTTGTCATAGCAGTAAAATAAAGTGGCCCCTTATAGTCACGCTTGAACATGCACCAGCACAGCATGTTGTTCTGTATTCAACCCATTCACCAAGTGAAGCAGTGGGCAGCCAGCAACACAACGCCTGGGAGCAGTGTGTGGGGATGATTCCTTACTCAATGGTTCTTCAGAGGTGCTACTGCAAGCCCTGGGACTCGAATTTACACCCTAGTCCTCACAGGCCATAACACTGCACTCTGCCTCATTAAAACCACCTGATTCTACTCATTAGCTAATTAGTATAACCATCTTGAATGGCTGTGTGGAACGCAGTTTGACAGATCACTGTAATGTACAGCTTAAGTGGTGACTCCTTTCATTAGCTAACCTGTGAAGATTGCCAATTAAAAACCATTTGCCAGTAAAAACACTGAACAAGGACTGTGGTGCTTGAGGATGGGTGACAGTGGTCCCAAACCCAACTGTTCAGGGCCTGCAGCTATTTTGAGAGCGCAGGAGTGCAGGGCGTCAGCTGCTACAGCACTACACCCCACTCCCCACACACCTGTTCTTACTCATATCTGTTTTCATGGGGGAGCACTGGTCCTTCACAGCGCCCTCCGCCACAGGTGGCCTCAGTAATGGCCACACTGCTCAGACTTGTCATCAGGTCACACAGGCCCCAGCAGCTCAGGGAAGGCCGAAATAAATCTAAAGACAATTTGAATTTGCTTCTAACATGTTCAGGCAGTTGTGCTCAGATGCCTGTAGGCTTCTTAGTTAATGAAATATCTGAACATCTAAACCCACACATATTCAGAGTCAGTGGCATATCAAAGACTTCTAGAAGCTGCAAGAGTGAGGTTTCCCCTCACAAAATTTGTATCACCCATTTGAAAACAAAATTTGATTTTGGCTGATTTCTCTCTTACGTACCTGATTATGTTTGTTAAACAGATTTAGTCTTCAGTCCGGCTACCAAAGGTCTAACAAGAAAGTGAGTGAGCGAGAAGTTTGAAGTGTTTAAGGTCTTTTAAGAATTTAACCCCATTGTTAAGTAACCTCCGACAAACTCGCTGAAAAATGGATGAAATCTTCTATAGCTAAAACAGCCTTTAGGGTGACAGATAAGTGTATATAAAATAGATAAAAGCTTCCTTCTCTTCATCGCTACATTTCTTCTAAAAGTTACCTTTCCCTACAGTGAAAAATTAAAGATGCTTAAGCTATCTTTACTGTCCTTCAAAAGTTTCAGCACCTCTTGATGGGAATTTTCACAGATTCCGTTAGATTCTTATTCTGGGCTGGCTGGCACCTAAGGGTGAGACAAGAGTCAGGAATTTCTGACAGTGTTTGGAATTGGTTTCTCGTTGATGTCGGGACTTTATTGCTCTTCCTTAATGTCTTTCCAGAAGCCTGAGCTCCAGTAGTGAGTCATGAGTGAGCTCTTCTGCCATCAAACAGTCTGTGAAACTGGGGGAGTCTCTCTTAACTCTCCACATGAAAGTAGCACAGTGTCTTGATCACACAGCGCTGACTCTGTAAACATGAGCAGAGGTCTCTGTCAGAGACATAAAACAGGAGACAAAAGCAGAATAACAGTGTGCGTACAGATGTGGAGCCACAGCCCTCTGTAATTGAACATGGCTCCAGACCAGACTTCCTCCTCTTGTACTCCATCCCTCCCCCATCCTCCACTCTCTCTCTCTCGGTCTGTCTCTCTCTCTCTCTCTCTCTCTCTCTGTCTCCCTCTGTCTCTCTCTCTCTCTCTCTCTGTCTCCCTCTGTCTCTCTCTCTCTTTCTCTCTCTGTCTCTCCTCGCCTGGCCCCTTGTTGATCTTGGGACATCCATCGTATTTTTTGGCCTTTGAAGACAAATATAATTGTGCAGAAATTTGAGAACCATTCTTTCTCTTCTTGGTCTCCACTTTAAAACTTTGTTCAAAAGCAATGCAGGATTGAATGTACCTACACAGAACATTTTGTAAAGACTAAAACTTAATAAAGCAAAAACTTCTTCCACACATCCAAAAGAAATTACATATTTTCATGAGTTCCCATTTCTTTGTAATCACAAAAACTCCTTCACAGTAATGAACAAGCAAGGATAGCATTTAAAATGTAAAGGCCTGTTTTATTTACACAAGTCTCTTTTGAGGTGAATATATTGCACAGTGCTTGTCATTCTTTAAGTCCAGACGCCACTGTAAGTCACAGTCAAAATAGCCTGCGCTCCACAATGAGGAATATAAGGCAATGCATGTACATCTCTTATAAAACTGTACAGAACAATAGTTGGTTAGTCATTCACACATTTCACATTTCATTTTCACCCCTTTTTTCACCAAACTCAAACTGTGGGAGCCTCCAGTCACAGTAAATGATGAAGCGAAGGGAGGAAAGGGGGTAGACCTGGCTCTGTTTTGCTAATTCTCTGTCTCTCTCTCTCTCTGAGCTCTCATCTCTCTCTGCACGCTGTAGTAAATGTTAAATTAACGTGCTAAAAAAGAAAACCACCTAGCAATTTGTTCTATGCGAGGCAAAGGGCCAGCAGCTGAGTGCGTTTGGTGAATGGAGCGCAGACGTACGAGTTCAACATACATCTCCCTGTCTGCCCCCAACTCCCACCCCACCCCACCTCACCCCCTCACTCTGCTCTTTACACACACTGCTCTGCAGTTCTGAAAACATTCTTTTTTGGTAGCTTTCATCAAACGGTGGCTTTAAGCCATCTCACCTTACCAGAAATTTTGCATTTAATTAGCTGGAGTGAGAAAATAATCAGAAGTCCAATGGAGGAAACTTCTCTGAAAAAGAAAAAAAAAAACTGAAAATGAATACGCTATTGAAAACCTTGGCACTCCTCACCCAGTCCGTAACCTCAAATAGCACTCCCTCTTCCTTTCTAATATTCCATTTAAGTCCATTAAACCCCATCAGCAGTGTTTTGCTGTTTTGATTAGTCCTGCCGTAGCTATTTATCAGTGGTGAATTTAACGTGCAGAAAACGTGTCCGCACTTACTAAATGTGAAGTGTAGATTAACATGGGGAATGGATCATCTGCGCCGTGCTTCCTTTTTGTTATGCGAGCTGGGCCTGTAGCTCAGAAGCTTAATGATGCTCTTGATGGATATGTGACTATGGATTTTGCCATGGTAGCATTTTTGTGGAGCACTGATTCCTAAACACACCAGGATTTACGGCTCCAATAACCGTATCTTTACACACCGCTGCCTCTGTACAGTAGCAAACTGACGGCACTCAAATAAAGAGAGAAATCTATGAGTGACTGCCCTTTGCTGAAAGCTGGAAACACACAGTTTGTTTTCTTTGGAAGATAAATTGAGACTTTCAGAGCTCTTTTTGTCTCTCCTGCTATCAGTCCTTTTCCATAACCTTCACCTGATTCTGTCTTTTTAAAGTCGCTAAAATAAGGAGAGAGAAGAAATGGAGCCTTTTTGGACATACAGTTTCCATAGCCCTTATCCAGAGATGTGACCCAATGTGACTGTTTCCTCTTTCACTGTCCCTCATCCATACTGACACCCAGACGCTTCATGACGGTAACGCGGGAGTGGCTTGGTCGCTGAAGCAGCTCCGGTTTGGGTTGGAATTGCTCCACCAGGATCTTCAGGATGTTCTCCATCTTTTGGTCCATCTGAAGCACCTACAGCAATAAAAAGATTGTTATTGTTATTAATAACAATAGGGCAGCTGAAGGTCTGGTGGTTAGGGATCTGCCTCTGTGTTTGAAAGGCCATGGGTTTGAATCCCATGACTGCTCCTGGCACCATTGAGGTACTCTTGAGCAAGGTACTGTTTCCAAACACTGCTGAATGCTGCTTTACATGGTGAAAGGGTTAAATGCAGAGGACAATTTTGTGCTGTTCACACTGTGTGCTGTGTTCACGTATGACAAAAATGGACATGTTGCACTTTATTTATTATTATTATTATTATTATTATTATTATTATTATTATTATTATTATTATTATTATTATTATGTGTTTACAGGACCATCTCCAGTCTTTATTACTTTATTGCACCAGTCTTTATTGCCTAATTCATGTTTACAGGACCATCTCCAGTCTTTATTGCTTAAATCTTATCTTTGTAAAACACTCTGTTCAACCTGAAAAACGTATAAGTGCATTTTTATGTTTGACATAAACATAAACTATGTGTTCAAAATGGACTATTATAAGAGTGTAGGAGTTAATGCACAGGAGTCCTGTGTGTCTCCTGTTAATGTGGCCTGCAGGACAGATGGACACTAAGCTGCAATTTATCTTTCGTAAGGATCTTCTTAAGTTCTAAAAAAAAAAAAAAAAAGCAACCTCTGCAAGACATGCAGAACTGTTTTTCTAACATAAATCCAGCTAGTCTGGGATATTTATAGCAGATAACTAAGCCTCGTTTATGCCACCATATCAGGGAACTCTCCTGCCATCAGTCACAATGCTGACATACACAAAAAAAGAAAACAAACAGTGAAAAAAAAAATAACAGCCCTCAGAAAGGCTTGAGTCGGGCCAGACTCCATTAACGACAGGCTGACATAAATATAAGTTCATAAAGTGGGTGAACATTCTCTGTCTGCTTGGGGGGAAGTATAAATCTGTATCATAAACATGTCCTCAGTAATCTATACTGCATTATCAGCATTCCACTGCCGTGGCTTTTACTCAGATTAGGAATTCCTCCTGACGTGTGAGCTGTAGCACTCTGACCCACAGACATCTCTAGAACACACACTTACGCCAGAAAAGCCGGACATTTTTTAGATTTAAGGAACGAGTCTTAGAGTTACATCTATTTAATAATATTTGAAGGCCATGAAATACAGGGCAACTAGTGACTAATGTGGAAATATATGCAAACTGGATTTTTAAAAACATAAATAAGTACACAGAGAGCAAAATTATCTACCATTTTTCAACAAGTTTTAGTGTGCAACTTATTTTCATTTGTTGAGTTTAAAATATAAGAAGAACTAAAAATCTGCTATAACATTTCCATAGGTCATCTGAATTAATATTGTGTATTAATATGTTCAGAAGTGCGATGTCTGTGTATTTACTGTCTATTTATTTTCACTCAGATTACATTTGTTGATGTAATCTGACCAGGGTGCTCAAACCTTTGCATATGACTGTATCAGCTTGACTTTGAGCTTTCCTGGCTAAACTCTACCGATGAACATGATCTTACATAAAATTGTCAATTTTACTACAAATCCTATTGCACCTAATGACTGCGTTTGTTAAGAGAAACACACGCTCATAACTGGTGTGATTAGTGGCCATGTTTTGGCCCTGAAAAACCCAACGTTCTAAAGCCACAGATCTAAAACTACAAAACAGTGTTTGATTGTTTAATTACAATCACATATCTCTCTGTTCTACAGCCAACCGTACAACATCACAGTAGTTCCACAGACCTTTTGCTAAAGCCTTTATAGCTTTATACTGAAAATAACTCTTAAGTTCTAGCTTAGTGCAACAGTTAGATAAAAAAATAAGGAGCCATGCCTATAAGCAAGCCAGTGTGGCCCACTGTGGTGAAGTTTTGGCACTTTGAATGTTCAGGGACACATGATACAAAGACAGGTGACACCTCAGCTGTCCCCAACACATGGTAAAGGACTGTGGACACAGTGGCTGCCCTGACAAAAAACCTCCCCCAACACAAGCACACGCACAGCCACTCACACAACACAGTTTCCGTTGCCCTACACCCGAACACAATTTCTTTACGTATCTGATCTGAACATTTATGTGACAGTGTTGGGTGTGTAGAGGTAGGGGCGTGGTGAAATTGTAAATTTGTGTAAATGACAAACAGAAGCACATCTTCTGTGCGGTTGTGTATCAGGCGGATTAGTGGTGGATGTCCTTGGACTGTCCCTTTGTGTCCTCTTGGCTCAGTGGACAGGACAGCTGCTGTAGGAAAGACACAGAACCGCGTTCATAATCACACACACTTCCCTTCCCAACTCCAACTCAACACGCCCTCCAAAACAACGCCACCTCGTTGCCTACCACACCCTCTAGCCTTTTGTGTTTGTGTTTTTGTTTACCATTTAATGGCCGTTTCCTGGTTTGCCAGAACACCACAATGCACCATGGCAACACTAGGAGACTGAAGCCTTGAATTTGAACTCAAGCTTCTGATATGACTAAAAATGTGCATTCACACACACACACACACACACACACACACACACACACACACACACACACACACACACACAGTGAATCTGAAACAGTCACTAATTCCCGAACATGTTCGATAGCACAGGGGAGCTAAAACCAAAGTTCTCCAGCCAAAATTTAACCTGAACATTCACACCCAACTAATTCCAGGAGGCCATGCCAAATAAGTAAATGTTAGAATTTTCTAACCTGCAGCGTCCTTGAGCTCTGGAAAGGTGCTATATAAAATAAACTTATTATTATTATTATTATTATTATTATTATTATTATTATTATTATTATTTAAAATAAACTTTCTAAACTGTTCTAACTAACATTTCATGTCATCAGGCCTGTTATGAATTTATGGATTTAATGATTAAACCAGTGTGTGTGTGTGTGTGTGTGTATATATATATATTCTGCCATAACAATGCAAGTTTCCCACTTGTGGGACTAATAAAAGTGTATTTTATCTTATCTTATATACATGTACCCAGCATTCTAAACGGAAATTCTCAAAAAAGGAAAATAAAATCCAGGACGAGGCCTAATTGCTGTTTGGTACACCATCTTATACTGCAGTGTTTCACGTGCCACCTATATGCTCAGTACACTGACAGTGTAAAGAACGCAACCATGTGTAGAAGCTTAATCAATAATGCCAGAGAATCACTGCTGCTTTCTTTAAACATGGCAAGGATTTTACAAACAGTGGTCTATGTAGTTTTCTAAGCATTCAGTTTCACTTATTTACACACATTTGAACACTTATCTTTATAAGGACTCCAAATAAGTGAAGACAAATTGTGTCTGTTCATGTACTTTTGGCTCTGTGAAAAACGAGCAGAGGATCCAGTTGGCAGAGAGAGATGGAGAGAGTGAGAAACATTAGTTGAAATATTTTGGCATCAGTCGAAGGCAAGCAGCTCCATGTACGAACCAAACTGGCATTTCATAAGTAGAAACAGAAAAGGGAAGAGCAGAAAAGGTGTAGAAAGGTATAAGACTCATGCGGACCGAAAATACACACGATGGACTTTGGACAGAGAAAATTCAGATGAGTAAGAGACAGAACACTTACTATTTATATCTATATTTATATCTATATCTATGTGTTTATTATATGCATACATTAAATTGTGAATATTATTTTATATATGATTTACTTTAATGTCATTATAATTAGATAACAGTAGATAATAATGAACATAATTAACATTGTATACTTATGTTTATAAAGCAAATCTTGAACTTGAACTTCGACAGAGGCCGTCTACAGAGTACTCTAAAAATGTTTAGACAGTTCAACCTACTAAAAGTGACTTCAAGGTTTAAAAAGCAGCTTAACCGATTTTATTCACCTCATAGAAATCCAAATCACACGCACACAATTTAAATCAGATTCTGTGTCAGCAAATCCCTCTGCCATAATAAACCAGACCAATCCAGTCCAGTCCATTCAGTCTTCAACAGCATTTAACACCACATCCATAGTACAAGCAAAGCTAACATTGGTCACAGTACACTGTTTTAAAGTGAAAAATACCCCAAAAAAACAAAAAAACAGAGACAGATAATGAGAGAGAGAGAGGAGAGGCAGAAAGTGAGTGAGTGAGAGAGAGAGAGAGAGGAGAGACAGAAAGAGAGAGAGAGACAGAGAGAAAGGAGATACAGAGAGAGACAGAGAGAGGGGAGACAGAAAGAGAGAGAGACAGTGAGAGAGAGAGAGAGAGAGAGAGAGAGAGAGAGAGAGACAGAGAGAGAGAGGAGAGAGAGAGAAAGAGAGAGATAATGAGAGAGAGAGATAATGAGAGAACGCATTTGTGAAGCTTCTTGTGTCCCAGAACAACAGCTCTGGTTCAGTTCAGGTAAAGTCTCCCTCTGTGTGTGTGTGTGTGTGTGTTTGTGTGTGTCTGTTTCTTTCTGTCTCTCTTTCAGTCTGTCCCTGCCAATACAGGCTCATAGTATTTCATTTCATCATCTCTCACAGTGATAGTTAGAGTGGGACATGACCTTTTGACAGACGCCAGACAAACAACACTGTGTACATTGGCTTAAACAGAGAAGAAGTATTCAGGAACTACTAGGAAATATCTACTTGGAATTATTCACTAAGCACTATGGATTTTTCAGCAACTACTGTGCATTTTGTAAGATTTACTATGTATTTTTTTGTATTTACTATGATTTGTGTGGTTCTGCTATGGATTATTTTAGTCTCTATAACAGTATGCATGCTCTACTATGCAATATTTAGCATCTCTACTATAAAAGATTCTACGTCTAGTATGTAAGTAATTTGTAATAATTATGAGTAAGGGTCACATGATGGCACTGTATTGTTCTTATGCACTGGCTGTCTAAGAACTGTATGTGTGACAGGCTGCCTGTGCTTTATATGTCATTAGTATAAAGACTAATGTGTAAAAATCATTATGACTTGTAGACACCTCAAACTGATTTGACATTGTAATTTCCTTTTCAGAACTTTATGAGGTCAAGTTCATGTGCAGTCAAGTTTGAACATATTAGAGCTGTGGAAAGGACAAACAGGAGAACGTTACAGAAGTGTATCTAAGGTGCTGAGGGCAGCACGTCCTTTGGAAACCTGTATAGTGAACAGAAAGCAAGAGCACAGAGTCCAGAGGTCAGAGACACCACAGCCCAGCTGAATGCATCATGTATAACACCGACGCATACAATATGCTCTTTGTGTTTGAAATGCAGTGAGAAAAAATACTACAGAGACAGAGAGAGGGAGAGAGAGAGAGAGAGAGAGAGAGAGAGAGAGAGAGAGAGAGAGAGAGAGAGAGATGATAAAGAGAGACAGAGAAGCAGACAAAGAGAGAGTGAAAATGAGAGAGCGGGAAAATGAAAGAGAGAAAATAAGAGACAAAGACAACGAGGGGAAATGAAAGAGAAGCACACAGAGTGGAATATAGATAACACAGCAGTGTGTGAGTCAGTGAAAAAGAAGAGAGAAAAACAGAAAAAAGAGAAAGAAGGAAGAGAGAGGAATTTGGCAGAGCAGAGAGAAAGCCACTGGAGTAATGGAGTGATTGAAAGTGAAGGAGAGATAGAGGTTTGTTTTAAAGAACAGGAAACAGATCGCAAGCACCTGACGCACATGATAAGTATCAAGGCCTTTGCCACGTGCCTCTAAACGGCAGCCAAAGGCTTTCTGAAGGGTTGG
The DNA here is from genome assembly GCA_037974605.1 of Nannopetersius ansorgii. NCBI lineage: Eukaryota > Metazoa > Chordata > Actinopteri > Characiformes > Alestidae > Nannopetersius > Nannopetersius ansorgii. The sequence continues at coordinate 12,653,910 of JBBPDE010000128.1, forward strand.
GGGTGGGGGGCGCTAATCTCCTTCTCTGCCTTTCTCTCTCTCCTCGCACAGTGCACACTCAAAGCTGCTTTTGTTTCTGAGTTACACTCGCAGGGAGGTACAATCAACCCGAACAAACGACTTTCTTTCACGCACATGGGCACCAACACAGACACATACACATGCACAAACACACCCACTTTCCCTTTCCTGAGTAAGTTGTGAAACAGTTGATTTTAGTTCACTTTGGGACTCTGAATATGATGCATTTGTATTTGGACTGGCACAGGGTGCTCCATTTGCATGTTGCATGTTGCATGTGCGTTTGTGTGAGAACAGTACTTTCTTTCACAAAGCAGAGGGAGTCCATATTTAAAAAGAAAGAGAGAGGAAAGAAAGGGCCTTCTGAACAAACAACTGCTCACAGCAGACACTGAAACAAGTGGAAAGAGAGGAGGATAAACATGTGACATAGAGCAATTCAAAATTACAGGTTAGAAACTGATCTTGTTTCCATAGAAAATTCCTGCTCAAAGTCAAACAACTGTGTCTGACTACTTTGTTCTTAGTTGGTATGTTAGTAGTTTAGTAGTTTGTAGTGGTAACGGCAGGGCCAGTAAGATTCATGAATGTTTAATCTTATCTAATATATAAAGTATATTGAAGTATATTATATAAAGTATATATTCAAAAAAGTAATCTAGACCAAAACCCTTCTTGCAACTCTATTTGAATGAGTTAGTGCTGTTTTGCCTCTAAATCTGAATACATAAATCTAATTTATGTGGAAACTTTAACAGTATTCATGTACATCATCGACTGTTTATCAATAAAATGGGCAATTTAGGACCTTGTGTAAATACAATAAAGAAAAAATAAAACTAAACAACAAGTTGCCAAAATATTAACTGGAATAAAAAGAAAATATAACTCGGAAGGCAAAATATAACTCGGAAGGCAAAGCAATTTAACTGTTTCCATTCACCACGAAGAAACACTGATCATGAAACCATTTGTGCTGTACTGTGACCTGCCGGAGACTAGCTTTTGCCTTTTTCATAGTCTAAAGGGCCGTTCTTGAACACGTCTTTTTTTCCCCTTAGTTCATTAGCCCTCATTGAATATGTGGCATGAATGGACCTCAATGCTCTTTTTTAAAGGGCTCATACACAGTCGTCCAGTTGGCCCTTTACACATTTGTGTTGCGGGTAGGCAGCTGAGCGTCCTTTCTTTACTAGTCTGTGGTGCATGCCCAAGGGTGTGGCCACAAATCCTCTTTCATAACCTCTGTGGGGGGGAAGGTGTATGTGTGTGTGCGAGCGCATCAGGCTGCTGGAACATTCCTTATTCGGACAGTCTCCTGTGGTTACTTCTAAAGCATGTTCACCAGCCAAAGGCTCTGTTAATGATTGCCTGTTGAACAGCGGGACTGGTTACGGTGAAGTATGATCCATGTCAATGTGTGTTTTAGACTTTTCTTACGTTTCTTATCTTTTTTTTTCACCTCGTTGTTAAACTTGGTGATGTTGAGCACGATGCACAGTCTCTCTCACACAGGGGCTCACAGAGAAACACACAATCCCTGAGCTCACTGCGAGCGGCACAAGTGTCCTATAAACGTGAGGGTGTGGGGACAGATGTAGGCTGGTGGGGAGTGTTTAGGCTGATCTCAGTGGGCCGTGTGGTCTCGTATGGTGAACACTGGCGTCTTTATGGACTCACTGACTCTCTCCAGCTGCTCCACCACACTCAGACAGAGCAGAGGAGGGAGAGGGGCCTGAACCTAGCTCCACTGTACCTCTCTACTGCCATCTAACATGCAGGATAGGGTTAATTCCATTAACTCAGAGGACTATAACTCACCACTACATCACGTAAATACATGTGTTAAGGTAGTTACTGAGTAATGGATACTGGATAACAAGCCATTAAAGATATTTTACTGAATGGTCTAGAGTTGAACAAACAACTAGGTCCCTTTCCTTGGTTGGATGAGTTCAGCGTGGAAGAACTTGATATAGGTGACCTCAAAGCCATCCGCGTCTTTACCCTTGATTAGTTGATCAGCCAATATATGTTTGAAGTTTAAATTTGTGGTTTTAGCAGGTTTCCAGTGTTGAAGTTTTCAGTATTAATGGAAAAGATTTGGGTGACCATTGACTTAGTGTTTGTAGTGTTTGTAATTACATGCAGCTACCCCCGGAGTAACTAGTAAATTGAGCTGTTCCTTCAGGGAAAAACACTGCAAGAAAAGTTCTTTGTTTTCTTCATTATCCATGAAAGCTTTATTACCTAGCTGACAAGAAATTGTCAGAATAAATGTTTACACAATATGACATAACCCCTATGTTTATATGAAGAACTGCTCTTTGTTGCTTCCATCAAATAATCTACAAGTTTGAGCGACTCCAAAACAAACTTAGATTTAACCCACTGACCCTATGCTTCTTCAGAAACTAGAGCAAGACATATGGCCTTGTTATGAGCGTCATACTCAGACACTTTGCTTTTCACCTCTGGAATTCCCCGGCTGATAAGCATCAGACAAGGAAATACGAAGCTATTTAATCGGAGCATCAGAAACAAGTTCCATCCTTTACGCGCCACATTTAACCTTCACATTCATGGATTACTGGAATAGCTGTCAGAGACATTTCCTGTCAACTGCCCAATCAATCAGCCCATAATGTTTAAGAACACATCATTGATCAGAGCCAACACAGCTGGAAAAGACTAAGGGCACTGAGGGAAAAGGCAGCAGTTTGGCTGAAGTATTTGCCCCTATGGATCTAAAACCTGAGAAAAAACACACTGATCAGCATTAAAACTACTGACAGGTGAAATTCATTCATATCTCAGTTTCATATTTACAGTTTCACCTGTAAAAGATAAGAAATATACAGTATTAGGCAGTAAGTAAACAGTTTTTGAAGTTGGGGTATTGGAAGCAGGAATAACTGGCAAAAATAAGGAGTGACTTTGGCAATAGCCAAATTGTATTGACTATCCAACTAGGTCAGCTCATCCATAAAAGTGTTCTGAGGTGAACCTGGCCTAGCAGTTTATACAACCTACAAGTGGTGAAAGGAAGGTGACAGGGTCACGGGTGCTCAACCCTTCTGTTCTGATCCCACAGAAGAGCTACTGTTGCACAAATTGCCGAAAAAGTTAATGCTGGTTATGATGTCAGAAAAGTTAATGCTGGTTATGATGTCAGAAAAGTTAATGCTGGTTATGATGGTGGTCTGGTGGTTAGGGAGTAGCCACTGCAATTGAAAGGTTGTGGGTTCAAAACCCAGGCCTGCCTGTGGCATTGCTGAGGTACCCACTTGGCAACCGGGTAAAGACAAAGAAAGAATTTCACACTGTTCACACTGTATGCAAGGCCATGGTATGTTCATGTGCGACTATAGGAGCCACTTAGAAAACACAGTGCCTTGCAGCTAGCTGTGCAGCCACAGACCTCTGTCCACTGAAGGCACCTCTATTGAGCAAATGAATATTATAACTAAATGGGGCAATAGAAGAAGGAGCCTGGTCTGATGAATCATGTTTTTCTTTACATTATGTGGATGGCTGAGTGCGTGCTTGTTGCTTACCTGGAGAACAGATGGCACCAGGATGCATAATGAGAATGTGATCCTTTATGCAATGTCTTGTTGGGAAACTCTGACTCCTGGCATTCATGTGGACATTACGATGCCACATAAGGGGTGGACACATGAGGTTGTGGCGCCCTAGTGGGTAGGATAGTTTCCTCTGACCCAGAGGCCATGGGTTCGACTTAGACCTTCAGCACACCAGGGTTAAGACCCTTAACCTCTAGTTGCTCCAGGGAGACTGCCCTCTGTAGTTAAGGAATGGAAATCACTTTGGATAAAAGCGTCTGATGAATGGTGTAAATAATAACACCTACCTAAACATTGTGACAGAACAAGTACACCCCTTCATGACAATGTTTTTCCCTTTTTAGCAGGATAATGTGCTCTGCCATACTGAAAAACATGACAAAGTTTAAGGTGTTAGCTTGGCCTCAGAATTCCAGGATCTCAATCCAGTTGAGAATCTGTGGGATGCACTAGACAAACTAGTCTGATCCATGGATGTCCCACCTCACAACTTACATAACTTAAAGGATCTGCTGTGAACTTCTTGGTGCCAGATATCACAGTACACCTTCAGAGGTATTGTGGAGTCCATGCCTCCATGGGTCAGAGCTGTTTTGGTGACCCATACAATATCAGGCAGGTGGTTTAATGTTTTTGGGTTAAACATGTATTTCAACATTTCAACAACATTTAGTGATATTACATTTTTGTTCATACTTAAATATAGAACAGCTTACTGACATTTGTGTGTTTTTTGTGAATTTTAGTTGCTACAGTTTTATATACTGTTTACGATTGTCAACTACTGCGAGTTGATACAAGTGCTAAAGTGAAGCGTGTTTGGCTCAGCTCCCTAAACTCAGGCAGCTACAGACATCCATCCTCCACCTGCTCTTTTCTTTATGCTCAGTCAGTGACCACAGCACCACACAGTGCTCCACATAAGTCACCTCCCCCTCAGCTGAGAGGCAGTAGATAGGTATTTTTAGATGGTAGGTAAACACATCTAGTGCCCTTCAAACACTGCCCAGTCTCTCCACCCTCCTCCATCCCTCTCTCCCTGCTGCCCGGCCAGTGGAAGAAGCAGGCCGTCATCAGGCACATCACTGTCCCCTTTTTAGTCCTTGTGTTGACTCATTATGTCTAAAATAGAGCCTTGCAGGAAATACCTACAGCTTGTTGGTATTTCAAATTCCCAAAGGCTCCATGACCAGGATAGACATGTGTAGGTTTGTGTGTGTGTGTGTGTGTGTGTGTGTGTGTGTGTGTGTGTGTGTGTGTGTGTGTGTGTGTGTGTGTGTGT
>JBBPDE010000128.1:12710994-12721741 GCA_037974605.1 Nannopetersius ansorgii
ACACACACACACACACACACACACACACACACACACACACACACACACACACACACACACACACACACACAGGTCATCAGGATTTTTTGGCAGATATCAGTGAGGCTGTTATGATTGTAAAGGGGAAGGGTGGGATTTAGCTAAAGCAACAAGCCAGGGCTGTGTCCCCTCAAGCCACCCACATACACGATACCCAAAATTGCATTTAAATCTGACCACCCAAGCACACACACCTCAGATGGATCCTGGACCTGTAACAGAACTGATGGCTAAAGGGTACAAACAACAGTTAATCAAACTGGCCACTAGAACAGATTTGACATATCAAGGCATGACCTCCACAAGATTTCTAAAGGTATCTGACACTAAGGTGTTAGTATCCTTTAAGTTCCCCCAAATCCTGCAAGTTAAGAGACTCAGGCTCTAGGGACCAGATTAATTTGCCAAGCATATCACACAGATACTATTTCAGATTGAAATCAAAGGAATTTGATGGTCAAGTCAACACCCTGAACTCAAACCATTCCAGTGTGACACAGAGGCATTACCTTCTGAAAGTGCAGCTGTCATGAAGGTACGTGCCCTGCCTGCAACAGTGTTTAAGTAGGTGGTTCATGTAAAAACAACATGAATGCCAGGACCCATGTTTTCTCAGCTTGCATAGAATATCACCTTCTTCCATTTTTCTATGGTCTAGTTCTGATGCTTACATGCCCATTGATGAGCAGGGTCAGTGCGGGCCCTCAGTCTGTGGTTACACAGCCCTATATGAAGCAAGCCATTACCAACTGTATGTTATGACACCTTACTATCTTAGCCAGCATTACCTTTTTCAGCAGTTTGAGCTACAGTTGCTTTTCGTGAGATCAGACCAGATGTGGTAGGCTTCACTTCCCAAATGCATCAGTGAGCCTTGAGACCCGGTGGCTGGCTCACTGGATGTTCTTCTCAAACCACATTTGGTAAATACAAACAACTGCACACTTGTAACACCCATGCTGTTTTGACAGAAGACACTCTGACCCAGTTGTATAGCCATCACAACTTGACCCATATAACCATATTGTAACGATTTGGGTCAGTGGCAGTTTTGAGCCACTGCTTTTCTGTTGTTTTTCTGTGTTTCTGTTTTTTGGGTTCTTGTTTGCACAGTTCTGTTTGTTCTTGGTTTTTCTGTTCTCGTTTAAAAGTCTATGGTTGCTATTTCTGTTCTAGTTTCTGGGGGGCTCTTATTTTGACATATTCTAGTTTTGCTTTAGTTCAAGGTAGTTCTTGTCATATGAGTCTATGTCTGTGTCATGTGCCTGTCTGCGTCAGCTGTTCCCTGTTAGTTTATTCATGTTATCCACCTGTGTGTATTTACCCCTTTAGTTTCCCTGTGTACTTAGGTCCTGTGATTGTGTTGTTCTGTCTCAGTCCATCGTCGTTCGTTTGTCGTCCGAACTCCTCCTGTTGTGCATGTTTGGAACTCCTCAGGTTAGCCTTTTTGTGTTGTGATTGGAACTGCATCAAGCCGTGCCTGTGTTGGCCGCTGAGCCCTGTCTTTCTGTTTGAGGACTGTCAATAAAAAGCCACAGAATGGATTCACGTCTCCTTGCCTGGTCCGTTCCGGGAGAGAGTTCACGGCCGCTGGGTCCTAGCCCGGGCAGCCGTGACACATATGTAAATATATATGGATACAAGGGTCAAGTTGGCGTGGTTCGGGGGGTCAACGCAGACAAACAGACCACACAGTGCGTACCAGTTAATTTGTGTAGGTAAAATTATGTCAACCCCTGTATATAACCTATGTTTGCATTGCTATGAATATATATATATATATATATATACAGTAAACCCCCAGTTTTACGCGGATCGGGACTCGTGGATCCAGTCACATGCGTTTTTTTTTTTTTTTGAGAACGAAACTAATCGTTTTACGCGGAAATATTCAAAACAACGCGGAACCTGCAAATATTCTCCGCTATTTTTTTTCTTCTGGCTCCCCGTGCATGGCCGTAGGGCTCTCTCTTACTCTCTCTCTTTCTCTCTCTGTATCTCTCTCTCTCTAGTTCGTGACTTTTCCAGAGCGCGCCTCTCTCTCTCTCTTGCGCTCACTCTCTCTCTGTATCACTCTCATGTGTGCTCTCCCCCTGTCTCTCTCTTGATCATGACTTTTCCGGAGCATGCATCTCTCTCTCTCTCTCTCTCTCTCTCTGTATCTCTTTCGCGCTTATATATATATATATAACAGCTCCAGGAACATCTGAACGGCAGAATAAGACGGACATGCTTAGAGAACCAGAAGTTAAATAAACCACGTGTACATTAGATTAAAGATTACTGTCTGATATTAATCTAGTCTTACGAGGTTAGCACTAATACCAGACGTTTGGTCTAGTGGAGCTGTACAGAATGGCTGCTTCGTTCCTGTGTGCTGCTCTTGTTGATAGAGTAGTGTCATTTCAAGTGGATCACTCCAAAGCAACACTGTCCGGGTCAGGGACCAGTCTAAATACCTCAGACTAATCCCACTCTCTTTGTGTAGACTGGTGAGTAAGTGTGAACGGAACTGCTGTGTTTGTGTCAGTGCTGGGAAACGCCCTTTAGCTTCAATCAGCAAACTCATGTGAAGTCGGCTGAGGCCAACAACCTTCCACTGCCTTGTCCCAACTGATACATAGGCTGCTAAAGCAAGTTCACAAACAAAATCAAAAAACTGTTCATGTATCAGGGAAAAGAATATGTAATATCTTAGTTTGCAGAAGGGAATATGTAAACGTGAGCTGGAAGTAATAGCTGTCGTTCAACTGATTTAGATATAATCCATTAATCCTGCCAATCCACACTCCTTTAACAGAATATTTTTTCAATGCTATTTTTAAATGTACTTTAATATGTACAGAATTTTACATCTAACTGAGGTGAAAATTCTTTTTCATTCTTTTTTCATTCTTTTATATTACTTTCATTTTATGTCACAAACTACTATAATGAGTAAAGGAAACAAAATACGTTGAATTTTGTATTAAAACTCTGATTATCTGTGATCTGTACATTCATGCACAAACTCACAAACTACTGCAGTGCTGACAAAGCTGACTGAGGGAGATGGTGCCACAAGTGGTGTGAGAGGAAACAGAAGCAAGGCCAACAGGTTTGTGTCCATGCTAGGTCGACAACTAACCCCAAGAGACCAGATGTTCCTTCCACTTGCGTATGTCTGCTATTTGACCAAAAACTGCATTTAAGACTGTGTTTGACACAGCAGGAGGAGAGGGACTACTGTGTTTTCATTCTCAGTCATTTAGCAAAATGGATTAGACTTAGTGAGGATAATATTAATATGAGGCTTATGTGTGCTTACTTGTGTATAACTGTTAAGACCAAACTCATACTTAAAAGAACATTTCAGCCAATATACTGGATGAGCCGGTGTATCGCCTGAGCCCGGCCTCATGAGTTTTCGTGCAGCCATCACGATATCAAAATACATGCTGAGATCACGCTTTAGGCCTTTTTTTTTGTGCTGGGACAACACTTCACTTTTTCGTGCTAATTGAAACAGGTTGAAATGCCGTGAGATGGGGAAAGTCCCTAACCCTAACCCTAACCTTAATCTTAACCCTAACAGTCACCAGTTAGCGCAGATACTGATGGTGTTAGGCATTGTGCATTAAAATGCATAGGTTAATGAAGCGTAGTGAAAAGCCCTAAAGCATGATTACTGGACGTATTTTGATTACATTGTGTGAAAGTCATGAGATCGAGTTGATCGCCTTGGTTAAACTAGCCAATTAGCTTAACGCTTTGCATGTGCCTAGCAGGAGCAATTGAGTTATAGATGTTTGACCATAGCATCTAGTCATGGCCACACAGTCATATGTTCTCCTAGTAACATTTAAGAGCTAAAATTCAGAAACATCTGTCCCCCTCCCTGCTCTTTGTACACATGCAACTCAATCCTGGCCTTGAAAAATCCCTCTCCGTAACCTTACCCCCCTGCGCCTAGCGGTACAAGGCAACCACCAGCGTGTTTAATGGAGGCCTGCAAACATACGACTAGTGGGGGGGATGAACAGAGATCTCTCTATACAGCCAATGGCCATATGGGGACCAGGGCTGGAGGTGGTAATTGATGGTATCTGTCTATGGCTCTGCGACCCGGCTAACAGACATGCAGAAATGCTGCAATGGAGGTTAGAAGAAAAAAGGGGGCAAAAGCTAGTGTTACATCCCTCCTACCCTATTCATTCATTTATTCATGTGGGGGCCCATGATCACAAAGAGTTAAACCCACCTCCCCCCCAAGTCAACAATGGGGTCTCTACCAAAGGATAAAGCACTTAGCTTAGCTCATCTCAGAAGAAATAAGTCTGGGTCACACAGGTACTGTATGTTCAGAGCCAGAGAGGCCATGGCACATGGACACACTACATCCTTTTAACCCTTTACAACAAGAAGAACAGACAGAGATGCGGCTGACCAGATGGTGGACGACCACAATGAACATTAGCTGTGCCACAATGATGTGATGGAGACACACTGGCAGCACAGAGTGGCAGCGCATGTGGTGTGGACAGCTATACAGTGCAGTGTCACGGGCCAGGAACAACAGTCTGTACACCTGGTCTCCTATAGCTTTAACAAACCACACTTCTTCATTAAAACCCTTCCATTACAGGGTATGCACCTTTCCTTTTAAACAATTTTTATCTCCCAAATGTATCCCCATCCATACTGAAATTGCTGTACAGCATCAATTGTCAACTGTGAGACTCATCAATCGTAATACTTTAAAAAAGTAAAACACAGCTAGGGCTTATTTTTTGGTAACTATATAACTTCACAATACTTTTTTTAAGCCACAAAATGCCATCATAATTAATTTTATTCCCTCACATTCACTGTGCTGCAACACACCAAATGAAACAGGACTAATTACTCTCTCTTTTTAACAAATCATGAAGTTGGCCAGTGTTCTTTAAGAATGGACAATATCTAAATAAACATTCTGTATGTATGTAGTGTACATATGTTATTCAGTGGATGGTTATGTTTTTCACAGGAATTTTGCAAGGGAGACTTTCTTCACTAGTGCCTATGTTATTTTTTACACATCACAGCTTTTTCTTTTTTATGAACCCATTCTGCACTGTACCTGAAAAATAATAAAATAAAACCTCAAACAGGTCATAAATCTACTGATAAATTGAGCATCAACAGCCCCTGGAAAAGAATAGGTAAACAGTCTCAACAGTTTGCCCACCAGTCAGTGTTGCCCTCCTCTGCAGAGCTGTTTTGTACAGGCTATGTTTGAGTAGGTGCGCCCCAATTGTCTCTGTTTGCATGAACAGACAGAGAGGTGCTGAGGAGCCTCTCCATTTGTTCAAATCTCATCTATTCAGCTTCCACAAACACAGACCCTTTAACAGCTCTGGCACAGCAGGGCTTCAGCCAGCCACCACTGAAATGAGCAGTATAGATCGGACACCGTAGCTACGCATCATTTCTCTAACAAGCTGTCTGCAGAAAAGAGTTATTCTTCTTCCAATGTGATAATGAAGGTCATCTACATAAGCTTCATGAACATCACAAAAGAGTGAATATATAAGAGTGAATATTTGCCTTTTACTTTTTAGTCACATGATCTTGCTTTTTGGTTGAAACACAGATGAGTTCAGATGCAAAAAATGCTTTGATGCATCATGATGCTATTAAGGCCATGTCCACACGTACACGGGTATTTCTGAAAACGGAGATTTTCCATTTTCGTTTTAAAAAAAAAATCACGTCCACACGAGCACGTTTTCAAAAATATCTCCGTCCACACGCAACCACAAAAAACGCTGTCAAGAGCATGCCAAGGCAGCAGGTGGCGATATAACCTTAAACTGTATAGCATTGATGACCAATCAGAAGCCTTGGAAGGGAGCATCATTACCTGTTTCTGGTAGGCAAACAATAGCACAAAAAATAAACCACCAACCACTGTTCCGACTGGGGGATATTCCATGAAACAGGATTAAGGGAAAGTCTGACTTACTTTTCCTTGAAATAAGCCAGACTTTCGCTTAATCCTGTTTCATGGAATACCCCGCAGGTCTCGTCCAAAACCGGCGCCAACGTTGGCGGCGGGCGCAGGGCAGAGACAGTGTCTGTGTTGAATGTAATAGCATCCGAAGCTGACTCTGACGTCTCTGCCCTTCATTACTGGATGGACAGTAACTCCGCGCATGAGTATAAACATACCAACACTTATAACGCGGTTGAGAGCCGCAGTATTTTGTACACGCCTGGCATTTTAGATGACAACCAAGACGCACACGATGACGTTATATGAGTGGCGCACGGTCCGTTTTTCAAAATCTTCATTTTTCTTGTCCACACGCAAACGCAGAAACGGAGTTTTCCAAAATCGCCACTTTGGCCGGAGTTTTTAAAAGCCTACGTTTTCACCGTGCCCAAAACGCTGTTTACGTGTGGACGAAAGGCCAAAACACATAGAAGAGCCTCCGTTTTCAGAAATACCCATGTACGTGTGGACAGGGCCTAAGTCTCTTGTAAATGAAAAGACTAAATATTTAGCTTATTTTATGGCTAAAATATAACTCTCAGGCTTTGTTCAGACGCAACCTTTCAAAAATCATTAAACAGTGAAATAGTTGTTAAAATAGTCATAAATGAATCATTTCGAGATTTACATCCCAAATAAAAAAGGGTCCAATGATATGCACTTTGCATTCTAAGTGAATACCCTGCTACTGTATTTACTATTCAATACTGCATGCTTTAGTCAGTTGTCTTTCTAACAATTCTTGCACCAACTAGAACACAGGCCATTGAATCTTAAATGAGAGAGAGACAGCCCTAAAGGAGCCAGGAAAGAAGCCCTCCAGTATGTGTTGTCTCTACTGCTGCTCCTGCATTTGAAGGCCCTGAACACGGTGTCTCCAATTGTCAGCTATGAAAACAGTTAAATATCATCACAAATTAAACCAATACTAGTTTTCCATTTTGACACACAGCTGTTAGAAGAAAAAGTATCTGTACGACCATAATTGATGTGTTAATTGCTGTAGTGTCTCTGCCTGCAAAAGTCTTGAGCGTTCTTCACACCAGCCCTTAGTATTTGTAGCCGCCATTCGAACTCACGCCATTTCATTAGCAGATGAATGCAAGTGCTGAGCTCATGCTCGACACCTTCAATAGCAAACTGAATATGATGCCCCAGGCAGCTCTTGCTTTCTTTCTCTCTCTCTCTCTCTGGGGTCATGCAGAGGACTACAGAGAGTGGGTGAACTTCTGACTCTCTGCCTGAATGACATGCACCATTGTGAAGAGATATTCAACATGTGGAAGAAAAGAAAGGGGAAGGACTACGATGCGTAATTTCTCTCTGCATGTATGAAGTCTCTTGCACATACATGATACCCACACATCCTCCTCAAGATGTGTTAAAAATGCAAATTGCATAGTGTTTAACCAAGGTCAGCTGCCAAAAGAAGAAAAAAGAAACAACAAAAGAAACGTCACAGGGAAATCAGAATTTGTATTGCACAGACAAAGGAGGAGAGTATTGTGTCTAGCACAGCTGCTACAATCATCAGATGAAAGAGGCTGCAGATCTGTGAAACAGTACCTTCTTGCTGGTTAAATGCTACAATCCCTTGTCACCCACTATACAAACTACACACCATCTGGCAGGAGTGTAATGGTTAAATGCAACAAGAATATGGAGCTGAAATACATTCCTGCATACATTTCTGATCTTGTGCAATTCTCCCCCCACCAAAAAAAAAAGGAAAAAGGACAAGAGAATACTCCAGGCGTGCAAGAGTCCTTATCTGGCAAGAGACCCAGAAAAGGTCTGGATATGATCCAAAGCTAATATTTCTCAATGTGGGCTTGCCACAAACCTTCACCATTATCACCCAGCTTTGTTTCGATAAAAGTCTTCTGTTACTCCCTAATACAGGTACTTTACTGTATTACTTTACCTTTTTTTCCCATCTGTAACAAAGTCCTGTGGAGCTGAATATGCATGTGGCTGAACACTTTAATCAAGAAAGACCGCCTTTTAAGGACAGCTGTTGCAAATTCATGAATGGAAATGTGAAAAGATTGATCAATATTTCACATGGAATGGCTCACAGCTAAAATAACAGCAAAACACTCCTTTCAAGCGTCTGCTGTTAAAACTACTTTAGATTAATGTTGATGACTGCCTGAATCCAAGTGCGATAGAAACTTGGAATTTGCGGCCTTGAAATTTATCAGGAATCCAGGAATTTTTATGTTTGACTCAAGAACAAACACAGCCTACACTCTTAAAAATAAAGGTTCCTATTTGGTTCTTGGCTTATACAAGAAGTTCTTGGAAAAACCACAAACTCTATGTATTTATTAGTATAGAACTATTACATAATATAGAGGGATTAAAAAGGATTTTCACACTCAAAGTAAAGCAAAAACAATTCTTTAATAAAGTACCACCCATTTAATCTTCCGGGAAACAAAAACGTTTCTTACACAAAATCACTCCAGAGAACTTTATTACTGGCGAGTGTCTAGATTCAGCGAAGAACACAAGACAAATTCCACTGAGGTAATGAGGATTTTATGAGGCTAAATGTGTTTGTAGATCTTCTTAGCAGCAAAGGAGGACAGAGAGAAAGAGATGGGGAATAAGAGAGAGAGAGAGAGAGAGAGAGAGAGAGAGAGAGAAAGAGCGGGTGTAACTTCAACTTGTGTCAGCAAACAGAGATCAAACCACACCGTCTCATCAAAAAGGGATTGAAGTCGGTGTGTGTAAGTGTGTGTGTATGGAGCAGCAGGTGTGAATGCCTTTTATTCTTTGAGGTAGCGATGCTTTGAGATGAGGAACAGTGCTTGTACTAAATGTGTCCTTTAGGGCAGAGACCAGCTGTGCTTTGTGACTGACATGCTAGTCATACACACAGCCACGCAATCATGACCTTCACGACCTTCACGCTCCACTGGACCACCAGCTACTTATTACTGCCTGTCTCAGGGAGAGAGTGAGTGTGTGTGTGTGTGTGTGTGTGTGTGTGTGTGTGAGTGAGTGAGTGAGTGTGTGTGCACATTTGAGTGAGTGAGATTAAACCGATTTTAAAAAGGGGTTGAAAAAGACATTTGCCACAAACTGTGGCTGTTTCTAAGGATCATAGTTTAAATTTCAAAAGTCATATCTAGTTTTTTCTAGTTTTAGAGGCAGTTCAGTGGCTTTAAGGCACTAGACGGTTGTCCTCATGTACATCCTAATGTACATAAATTCAGTGTTTTTCTTGTTCTAAGTGAGGTAGCCTGTAAGTAGAAGTAGAGGCGGCAGTAGAAGTAGTAGTAGCAGTAGTTGTGGTAGTAGTAGTAATAGCACTTAGTAGTATAACACAGTAGTATACGCAGGAGCAGTAGTCATAGTAGCCACAATAGAAATAGTAGTAGTAGTAGTAGTAGTAGTTGTAGTTGTAGTAAGCATATAGTAAGCATAATAGTAACAGAAGCACTAGTAGCAGTAGGAGTACTACTTACTAGTAGTAACACTAGCAGTAATAGTAACAGTAGTGGTAGTAGGGCATTAACAGAAAAGCTGATTTGTTGATGCGTCAACGTCAGAGGCACGAGTCGACGACCCCTGAGAGAAAACCCTGTTTTTTTTTTCTTTCTCTGTGTGCGCGCTTGGGTACACAATGCAATCTATGCCTCTGATTGGCTTACTCTGATATGTGTTCCTTGACTTAACCAATTATTATGGTCACTTCATAAAAAGGGCGGTAACGTTGGTGTGTGGAGGAAAATGTAAACACAAGACCAGAGGCCGTAGGTGACAGACACACATCTGAAACGACTTTCGATAGCTTACATAAGTGATGCTAGCACTGCAGGGAGTCGTGCAGTCCAGAGGAGCGGTGTAGCTTTATAGAAAAAAATGGCAGATCTGCTTGTTAATATAGTCATTAAATATGTGAGACCTTTGGCTGCAGTACAAGGCGAAGGATAATGTTACAGAGAAGTTGCTCATTGTTGGATGCCTGTATAGTGACGGTGTTAGTAGTAACAGTAATATAAGTACTAATACTACTAGTAGCAGGAGTAGCAGTAACAGTAGTAGTCAGAGCTGTAGTTAAGACCACTTTGGCCAAGTGGAGATCCAAAGCTACTGAAGACCTAGTTAAGACAAGGTGAAAAGAGGTTTGAGTCCAAGTCAAGACCAAGGCCAAATGCTTCAGCGTGCCAAAACCATGTCTGTGGCCAAAATGAAAATGATGAGCATGGATGCATTGCATGGATGGATTTTAAACTTTTTTAACCAGTGCCCAGTTTCTGATCAGGCTTCCTTAATCAATGATTTTGCTTCTTGAAATAGAAAACAACAGCACATGTTTTATTAAAGTCAGTTGGACCAACTAGAATATTTAGGAGACAAGTCCAAGTGCAAATACCAACAGGTCCAAAACAAGTCTACAGCATCTTGAGTCTGGTTGCAGAGTGGTAGTTCTACAGCCCTGGAAATAGCAGTATCAGCAGTAGCAGTAAGAGTACTAATATTAGCTAAATGAATAGTACTAATAGTAGTAGCAGTAGGGCTGGGGGTAAGCGATTATTTTTATTTTTCATCTAATTAGTCATTAGAATAGTCGACTATTCGATAAAAATAATCGCCCGAATAATCGACTATTCTAATGACTAATTAGATGATTTATCTAACTATTATTTTTCTGTTGCATGATAAAAAAAAACATAAAAT
>JBBPDE010000128.1:12721841-12733438 GCA_037974605.1 Nannopetersius ansorgii
GCTGAACCTGAAAAGTGGACGGAGTTTCGTTATCCATGCTGATTTGTTTTGGTCGCCCACGTGCGTCTGGTGAGTGGTTGTGATGTGTCGACTACTGCATTTGACGTCGACGTCATCGACGCGTCACTGCAGGCCTAAGTAGCAGTAGTACCAGGAGTAATAACAGTAGCAGTAACAGTAGGAGCAATAGTAGTTGTATTATTATTAGTAGTAACAACAGTAGTAGTAGTAGAAGATCTTCTACGCAGATTATTATTTTTTTAACCAAACGGGCCATTTACCGCAGAAATCTCCAGAACAGCACAGAATATTCTCTGCATATTTTTTTTTTGCTTTTTTCGTGGCAATATGTTTTTTTTTTTTTTTTTTACTTATTTTAGTTTTAAATGATTAAAAATATGTAATTTACTAAAAACATATATAGTAATACAAATATAAATTCAGCTAAATTCACCCCTGTGTACATTTTCGTTGAGGGTAGTGTATTAAGCTGAATTTAAACTTCTCTCACTCTCTCTTACTCTCTCTCTCTCTCTCTCTCGGTCTCTCTTTCTCTTGCTCTCTCTGTCTCTCTCTCTCTCCCATTTTCGTTAAGGGTAATGTGTTAAATTAAATTAAACTGTTCTGAGGGCATATTTGGGAGCATATTTAGGGCTTACACTATAAAAATAGGCATTTTTAGGCCTTTTTTGATCAAAACACAACAATGTGGTTTTTCACTATACATGGGTGCTCTTGGAACGTAACCCCGGTAAATAGCGGGGGATTACTGTACTAATAACAGTAATAGTAATAATAGTAGTAACAGTAGTAGCAGTAATAGCAGTAGAAATAGTAGTAACAGTAGTAGCAGTAATAGCAGTACAAAGAGTAGTAATAGTAGTAGCAGTAATAGCAGCAGTAATCATAGCAGCAGCAGTACAGAAGCAGTAGTGGCGGTAGCAGTAGCAGTAATAATAGTAGTTCTAGAAGTAGTAGTCGCAGTTGATGTAGTAGTAATAGTAATAGTAGTAGCAGTATTAGCAGATGAAGTAGTAGTAGTAGAAATAGTTATCATAGTAGCAGTAATCGTAGTAGCAGTAGTAGTATTGGTAGTAATAGTAGTAGATGTACTAGAAATAGCAGTAGTAGTGGTAGTACTAGTAGTGGTAGCAGTAGCAGTAGTACCACTGGTAGTGGTAGTAGTAGTAGTAGCAGTAGTAGTATTACTAGTAGTAGTAGTATTATTAATAATAGTAGCTGTTGTAATAGTAGTAATTGTAGTAGCAGAAGTAGCAATAGTCAGTCAGTTTGCATTCTAGTCCATGTAGTTCCTAAATAGTAACCAAACAAATTTAACAGGCTTATGATTTTAAAGGGTTACCTTAAAAGATAATATTTTGCTATATTCATCCAGTTTAATTATTTAATTACGAAACTAATTTCCATTTCTCTTTTTCAACATAAGATGAAAATATAACAAGAGTTAAAGAAGCTATATCTTTCAGCTTTTCATCACACTGAAATAATAATATTTGCTCTTCTGCTTATGAAGGCAAACTACACAATGCTCATCATCACCAGCAACACCTGTTTGAGTGGTTCTTTTAGCAATGCTAAAGAAGAACTCTTATTTCCCTAAAGAACCAGGCTTGTGATTGGGATGTGAAGAAACTTTTAAAGGTATGAAGAATGTTCATATATAAAGGATCTAATGCCAATTTAAAGCTTCTTCCATGTATCTTTGGCATGTATGGAGTTGGCTTGTGACAGGCCTGAAATTCAGTTTAGGTGGCATGTAAATAGTTATGACTTTTGCTTTTAATTTTACAGAACTATATAATACACATGTCGTACATATTCAGAAATGAAGCATCTGTATTCAGTCCAAGCAATATTCTGAAAACAACAGTATTCACAATACAGTTACATTTACATTTTAAGAGAGCATTTTTAGAAAACCTATCAATAAATAAAAACATATAATGCCTAAAAGAAGAACAAGCAAACACAATTTAAAGAGCAACAACTACTTCTAATTTTTAAGTTCAGGACAGGGTTACTGGAAAACGGTATCTAAAAATGTTCCAGTTCTTTAACATTCTACTAAAAAAAAAACAACATTCAATGCAGTTTAGGAGGCCTGTGACAACTTCCAGATCACAAGAGGCTTGATTATAAAGTTTTTACGAGGTCCATAGCAGTATCTACCCAAATCTACCCCACATTTGCTGAGTTCATAAGAGAGGGGTACTCCTGCTCCGGGGACTGTAGGGAGGAGCAGTGGCCTGAAGAATGAAAGAATACAAGTTGCGAATTTTGCAGCTTGATATAAATTGTTCATTAAACATCATAACAGAAGAATGATGAAGAGAATACTTCCCACCAATAACAGCAAAAACCATACATGTAGCACAAGGTTAAAAAGCAGATCTCAGTGAATGTTTATCGCTTTCTTTTTGTTTATTTGCCACAACCCAACTGATAAAACACGTCCACTTCACATCCTACTTCACAATATTTCAAAATTATACGACTGAGGAAATTACCTATGATCATCTCAAACAACTGCAATCAAGTAATTATGCAACAACTGTGACAGGCCTAACAAGGAGGTTCTTTAATTTTTTAATTGTTTAAAAACGTTCTTCACACTCACATTTCCAAACAAGGCTGTGAAAGGGTACTAAAGGGAACCAAAAACGAATTTTCTGTACTGTCATTCACTTAACTCTTTAGATACCTTCATTTTGTATTTCTAAGCCTTGAAATATATATAAGGCTTAATATTTATCTGTGTAGTTTACTATCAGCAATACTTTAGTAATTTTGCAATGAAATGTGAAATATATGAAAGTGAACAATTAAACCAAACCAGAACAAGAAAAGTTGACTTAAGATGACGGTTATATGATTTTTTTTTATTTATAATTTTGCCTTGTTCAAAATTGCCTTGTTCCAGATGTTCGCAGATGTTCTTTTTGAAGTTCAGCTTTTTCACTCATTCTTTTATCCGGGCATTCAGGTGGGAACTGAGAATACTCTACAGACGACATCATGTCCTGCACGCCCACCCACACACACATGCACAGACAAACACTCTGACTTTTCGGCTAAAAATAAGATCTGAGTTGGGATACAGTACAGCACACAATTCCCTAACCAAAGACACAGGACATGTCCTTTTCATTTCACCACTCTGTCAGTAAGCAGCTATGCGTGAAAGATTGTGGACTTATCAAACAAACAGTTTGCATATAAGTGATTAAAAGTGCAGAAGTATGCTCATAGTAAGTTATATATTAAATCAAGTGTGGCTCTGAAACACTGGTTTGTGTGTGTGGGCGGGTGGGTGGCTGCACTTGTGTGTTTGTATTTGCACACTGCTGCATGTGCCCTCCAGCCAGAGCTATTTTTTACACAAACTACAAAAAATCTTACTGTTCTTTTTTTTCTCTCGGATGAAATTGGTAAATTAAGAGTCTGGTTAACACATTGGACCACAGAGAGAGCGAGAGAGAAATGTAAAAACAGAGTGGAAAAAATGTCCAAAAAAACCTCAAAGAAGGAAAAAAAAGAGGAGTTCAGACCCCCTCTGAGTCGTAAGCTCTTAGTGTCTGTGTGCGGAGCTAAAAACAGGCACACATGCCCCAGTCATCTGTGTCCACTGTGAGCTCTTTGTGCTCCTTTAGACCACTGGAACCTCCACTCCAACCAAGCATTATATGTGATTAGTGTTAAAGTGACTTATAGCTTACTTGTTACGATTCAAGGCCAACCCCACCCCACCTTCCTCTGAACCTACTACAAACACATTATATAGAAAAAAACACAAGGCATTAATATATCTTTTACAATCCCCTATATCTCTTCATATACTGCAATACCATATACAATATATCAACTGCATTTTAGAAGGAGTGTTTGGACAGTCCCTCACTTATGCGTATGCTTGCACATTTATTTCTGCAGTGGCTTGGTTAAAATTTACAGCATATATATATGTTATATTTATTTATTTATAATATATATATTTAAGGATACATTAGGACCAGGCTGAAAAATAAGGGCCATGCTATTACCAAATGGACAAAGCCTTACCTCCCCACCCCCACCCACCCCCAACCCCTTTTTGCATGGAAACGGTTCTTGTTCCAAGTGTGAAGTTGAGCCAGAGTTGAAAAGGCATGAAAGGAGCAGGTTACGATTCAGAGCCGCTCTTTACTCGCCTTGGAGCAGTGAGTAAAAACAGATTTCACTTTTCACAAATTGACACAGTTCCTAGTCCCAAGTTTGACAATGAGCAGACAACTCTCTTCCAGATCCACAGATTTACAGTGTTAGATACACGGCCACAACCATATTAGCCTTATGAAAAAAGAGAAAGTGGAGGGAAACCATTTTTAAGGACAAACCGAATTTTACAAACACACTCCTCTTAATGCGTGCCTTGCTGATTCATTTCTGAAGCAAACCATGTAATGTGGATTAAGCACAAATGTAACTATGTCCACATGACCCAATCAAAGTGTGAGGGCAGTGCGTGTCTTTTTCTCTTTTTGCAACACAGCAACTCAGCCCACAAACATCAACAGCAGCTTTGGAACCAAAATGCCAGTCTGGCCACAGAATCAAAAGCATCTCTCCTATTTATTTCACACGACTGGTGGCTATGTCCCTACTTACAAACACAGGCTTAAAGTATAATTTCACACTAAATATTGCCTCCTATGTCTTTCACACACTCATATACACAAGAATTCACTTAGTAGCACACTGTACGCCCACACAGGTGAAGCAGGCGGTCCGGGCTCGCTGCAGCTGGGCTAGTGACAGATATGTGTGGAGCGCTGCTCTGTGGCCTGTGCTTCACATCAAAGCAACAGGCGGCTCTAATAAAGACTCCGCTCATCATGCATTCCCATCAAACAGCAGCCCTGGCCAACAGGCCTCAGCACTGAGCCAGTGCACTACAGCTCATTAAAGCTCAGTTAGCACCAACACAATTACCCAGCGAGAGCATGTTCTTAACATACTAAAAAGAGGAACCAAATGTCCTACAAATGAAAGAATGGACTGTTGATGGCCTGGAGTTATTATTGTCCTGGTGCTATTGATTCAATATGCAATAAGTAATAAAACTGACCAGCAAATGCTTACCATACAAGTGCACTTTGTAGTTACAGACTGCAGTCTGTATTTGGTATGTCTGCAATATTTGTTAGCCCCCATTAACTTTGGTAGAGTCAAACAGTACAGAGTCACAAAATGTAAGATAATGTGTTTCAAGGGATAAGGCAGATAACCTTCAACCTTCATAACCTTCCTTTCCATCTTTAAGTGAATATTACTTATGCCAAGAATTATATTCAAAAAGAGAAAGATAGTTGGTTTTCCATAGCATATGAGCGAAGGATAGGATGATGCCATGGAAGGCCTTGGAAACTGTTTAAAATTAATAAGATATTTCCATTAAATTAAACATAGAATTCTTGTTCCATGGCTGCCTTTTTAATACTGTTAGAGTTTCCTCCTCTAGCTTCCATGCTGGCAGGCAGGAGGACACAGGGAAAGAGAGAAGAGCTGATGAGTACAGAGCCGGGCTCTAAGGAGACAGGCCGGCGCTCGCAGCCTTGAGGTTGCTCCCGGCTAATCTGATTTAAGCACTGGACCATAAAGGCCAGAACCACCTGGAGACAGTCTCTCTGGTGATAACAGTTAGTAGTGGACTGTGATAGTGAAGAGCTCAGAACAGATTTTAAACATGCCAAAGAACTGGATAAGGGATCTGTTGGACCGTGTGACTTCTAGTCTGTTAAGTCTTTAGAGGCTCATTATTTTAGCCAGAAATGTACTGCAGCAAAAGGGTTTGACTGAATTCCCTATCAGTCAAAGGACTGAACTGAACTGGACAGCTGCTGACTTGGCTTCAGCTGATCACATTTTCAAAGGAAAGATGAGGGAAAAAGAAAGAGCGGTCTAGAACCTCCATTGTCATGTGCTTGAGTGCCATCTGTTGATCCAGTTAAAAAATTCTGCAGCTCACTTGGCATCTTATTTACAATTTCTGACATCTCCATTTCAATTCATTTCACGCTGGCTTAAGCCTGTTTCTAATGTTTTGGATTGTTCAGAATCAGTTACCGCTGCTTTAACCACAATACCTTAGCGCATTAGCGCTCCTCGTTAGCCTAAACGGCTAAATCTCACAAGAATGTTTTATGGACTTTTGAGAAATGACTTGCCGCACAAGCCCCTCAGTGTTCAGGGCCATGGATAAGCAGTTTATATAGCTGGGAGCAGGAGGTGGGGGTGCTCTAAAGGGGCTTAGGGACAGCATGGAGAATTAAACTGAATACCCAGACAGAATTAGTTCCATGCAGATTGAGGTTATGGCTACGCAACTAAAAATCAAGCCCACGCCCCCACTCCACCTCGCCAGACTTTTTCATTGTTTTATCAGTTCAAAAGCCTTTATAGGGTTAAAAGCATGGAGTGGGGTAAAGAACCAGCCCACTCCATCCCTGCATAAGAGAATCCTTTAGCACATCAGTTCTAAACTGCCCCCGCCCCCCTCTAGACACCTGTGTGCAGAAAAGGGTCTTTGTCCAGCCAGCCTTAATTTCATCTGACTCTCCCCCCACACATGTGGAACAGCTCAGTGGCCCTCATAACCTTAGCTGATTAGGGCTGCAGCTCAGAGTGTGCCATTAGCCCGAAACAGGGGAGCGCAGGGGGAGTGTGTGTCAAGCGCCCAAGCGTGTATGTCTCTACGGGTCGTCTCACTAGCTCAGAGCCACGCCTTCACTACGTTTGTGGAGGAGACGAGTGGAGGAGCGTCTAAATGAGGAGGTGGTGAAGCTCAGGTTACATCGGCATAGCTCACTTACACACGCAGATACGCACAATGCTTTTTGAGAGGGTGAGATTTGTCCAGATTTTTTTTCTCATGCTGAGGTTTTGTGCATGCAATATGGTTAATAGCTTGAGGAACAGCAAATATAGCCACTAGTGACTTTTGTTCTTCCAGGTTTCAAAGTGTGCTACATGGTAAATCAAATGCAAGAATAAACACTTCAGTCAAGCAGAGCAAGAGATTTATTCACACCCTATGGGCATAATATTTTAGTCAATAGCAAACACAACATTGTTTTGCTTCTGTGTCTGACACAGTGACTCACCTTGAAATCTGGAACGATCTAAACCTCAGCAATAAAAAAGCTAATGTAAAAATCTGAACAGGATTTTATAGGATACTTCATATCTATGTTGATACCATTTCTTTCCGTAGTCAACTTTTGCTCTTATTGAAATGCCATATAATATTTTTTATATGTAAAGTAAACAGAGCACTGATTTGCAGAATCTGTTCTCAGCTTATCTTTTCAGTCTTTAAATTGCTCTCTCTGACTGTACCTGAATGAGCAAATCTTGAATTGCACTTTTAATGTGGGTGTTTTTTTGTTATGAGTATTATTTCTTGTATATATAAAAGAAAAAAAATCACCTGAGGTTGGGCATTACAATGATTCTACCATGGTCTACCAAGTAGTGTTGTAACTAAACCAAGTTTATCAAGTGTGTAGTCATGTAAGTGTATTTTATACATGTAGGACCTGAAAGAGTTTCACAGTCAGACAGTAAGTAAGAAAATTAAGGCAAAACCACAAGATAAATTAAATGTAATTAAATAACAGAAAATAAAGTAAAAATATAAGGTTGGCATGGAAACCAGAAACAGGAGATGTTTAATACTACACGTTTTAACGAGAACCTACAGGAATTTGGCCTTGAGTGTAAACAGTGATGTTGAGCAGTGTGTGGGTGTTAAATGTAGTATTGATGGGTGCTGAGCTTGCGTGGCAGGGGCAGCGTCCGGCCACCACCGCCGCTTTCCCTGTTTGCTTTGACAGTGCTTGGCTTATATGCTTAAGCTCGTCAATACACACTGAAATTCTGCACCTCCTCCTCCACTAGCCAGTGTTGGCTCAGGATACCTTCATAACAGAGGCAGAGCCAAGTAGTATAGCAGCCTTCAACACATACACACAGAAGCCTGCAAGTGTGTACTTTCTGGCGTAAACTTGTTACGTATGATTATGGGATTCAAAAGAATTTCCTTTTTGCCCTAAAAAGTGCATAAAATTGAGCAATGTGGGTCAACACCAAGAGAGTTCCATTTGTAGCGCCGCATTCAGTGAATGGGACAAAACGTTTCAGTGGCCATTGGCCTTGTCCAAACATTTGAGTACTTCCCACATTGTTTGGGGTCTTTGGGAATCTTTGAGATTCTGGTGCAAACCCCACAAGGCCCTCATCCAACCAACGTCAAAACACACACACACCATGCCAAAGAGCCAGGCCTGCCTTCACAAACAGCTCATTTTCATGCTTCAGACATTCAGAGAGTGAGGGGAAGAGAAAGAGAGAGAGAGAGAGAGAGAGAGAGAGAGAGAGAGAGAGAGAGAGAGAGAGAGAGAGAGAGAGAGGCAGGCATAAAGACGCTGCCTCTCTAGCCTCCATTCACCTCTTCAGATCAGTCTACACACTTGGGGAATTTCATTCCCATCTTGGCTCAGAGAATGGGAAGTTTCCCTCCCTTCTTCTCCTCACAGTCCAATTCATTTAAAAAAAGTTAAAATTCTTTTTTTTACAGTGTATAGTGTAAATATTAAAAATGTTATGAACATGAGACTTTTTACAGACACCAAACGCACAGCCTTTCCCTCCTACATCCTAAGGGCATCAAAATTTGTTCCATGAGCTTTCAGAGCAATCTTCTGTAAATCCTCTCAACATCTGTGCACAGAAGGGAGAAAATTGCTGAGCAGTAGGGAGAAACCTCTGATAAACTGATAGAGAATAGACCTTGAGACTAGTGCTTCAGAATAAAGCCCAGATGGAGTAAGCATGCTGCTGTCTTCCCGTAAATACGCCGCAGTAGTGGTGGGTGGGGGTGTGAGGTCGCTCTCTTCCTCACTTCCCACCAGTGGAGGAGGACTTCTCCACACTGACAGCTTAAACGAGCTGCTCCCAGATCTGTCTGATGCTCCAGAGACAAAAAAAACAGCCATTAAAGCACTCTGCTGCCAACTGAGGCAGGCAAACACCTGCAGAGACCTGGAAATACTGCTAAAAGGCACCAGACCTCTTCAGGCAGGGGAAAAATCCACAGCTCCTTACGGTAATCTAGAGAGTTACACACAACACCCTGATGCAACAGGCTAAAATGACAAACAATTGCTTAGATTATTTGCAAGATTAACCCATTAAAATTTTATATTTGGGTTTACACTTTATCTCCTCTCTCTATAAATAGTTTCATAGGATTTACATAATCCATAATAGTTATGGAATAATAGTCTTAGGAGGAATAACTGAAAATTAAGCCAGTAGTTATGTGCATAAAATCTAAAATGTTACGCTTATGTTAAATTAAGCAAGGGATTTAAAGCATTTAATAGTACATTGCTAATAGGTATAAAATAACTGTGAAATTTAACACTCAAGTTAATTTTTTTCCATTCCCACTTTAACATTTCAGTGAAAGCATCTCAAACAGTTCACTTAGAGTAAGAAAGAACATTTAAGATATTCTAAGCAAGTAGATTTTAGTGGTTAAGAACAATGAGGCAAAGGAAAGATTTCTCTTCTATAAATCATATACTCATCTTATTTCTATGATGAATGGCTGCTACATGGCCTGACACTTGAGAGGGGAAAAGCTGCCACTTTTAAAACAATGGAATTCACTCACTCAACAAAATAGAAAAAAGATGTTTCCAATCCTCACGTTATTGTGCAATTTCATGCAATTTCTTTGTCCGAGGGGATGGACTACTATAGCAATTCCCATTTGAGCGGAACAACTTGCAAATAGAGGGGTAATGAATTCCGTGTGCCAAAGAGAGAGAGAGGGGGAGAGAGAGTATGCCGGGCAGGGGTGAGGTTGACCGGACACACACAAACACACCCTTCCCTAGTACTGGAAAACACTTGACAGCAACATTTCCACTTTTGCTGGACTGTTTCCTCTGCTTCAGGGTGGAAGGTTTATTGACTACTCTATAGAGAGATGGTGTAAAATACGCTAGACGGGGCTAGCGTGAAACGATGATGAGTAGTGTGTGTGTGTGTGTGTGTGTGTGTGTGTGTATGAATGTTGCCACAGCACAACCTGCTGGTTAATGGGCACATTTATAGTTTTAGAGCTTGAAAAGGTGTGCTCTTAAAAAAAAAGGCTAAACTTTTCTAACCAGACAACAGCTGTTTCAGCAGCCCGATAAGAATACCCACTTTATTCAGTCAAGGCCTCAGCATGGCTTTCAGCTGTTTTTCAAAGGAAACCTGCTTCATAAAATATCACCAGCACACTTGTCCACTGCAGCGGGGAGCAGATGTGTAAGTGATTTACTAAGATAAACATACATGACCCAGACGTCTGGTGCTGACCAAAACACAAAACCTCTTCTATGCTTCTCCAACAGTAGGCCAGCAGTGCATAACAAACTATCGGCACAAGCTCACAATCTATATGGTACTATTCTCAGGTAATAAAGGTCAACGGTACACCATTAGGGATGTGTAATAAATTAAAAACTCCTGTATGATTAAATGCCCATTTAGTTCATCACAAAGAGATATAATTGCATTTTTACAATGGTCAATGATAGAAATCAATTAGTGTTGGGCGCCGGTGGTTTAATAACATATATCAATAAAAATGACCTAATAGTTCAGTTGCTGGACTACAAGGAGAAGCAGCAAAACTTTTTACTTGCTACACCATGCAAATGTGGCCAGAGTTTTACATTTTAGCGCCATTTAACTGCCCCGGTGCTCCAGCAGAGCCTGCCAATATGATTAATTCCATTGGACCAAAGCACCCTAATTTGTCCAGCTTTTGCAAAGATGATGTAAACACTCCAAAGATTACTTCACCATAGTTTATTTTTACTCTCATTCATCTAAGAGTGAGTCATCGTCTTTGATCTCCCAGACTGTTTTTCTCCTTTTCTTATTAATCAGTTCATTAAAGCATGCTTGAACAGAGCGGTTTGTTCCGCCTCTAAGCACAGGGTGACTCACGCCACTCACCATTCATTCTGGTTTGTCATTTGTAAAAAAGCTCATCCTATGGAAAACTCATTACTGCATGTCACAAACTACCAAAATTTCAGTTTCAGCATTAGATTTCATCCTTTGGCATTAGATCAGTGAGAGACACTCTGGGCCTTCTAGGCCTTAAGAAGAAGCCTAATGTTTTCTGGGAACTAGTTTAGTCAACAGAATCTCACTTATTTCATTGTATTCAATAGAAACACTCATTTCATTTTAAGGCTTGGCAGAAAACAATAGGGCTAAATTCTTAACATTAAAACTAGGGATGCACCGATCGGAAACGGACGATTTTCTGATCGGTGATCGGCCGATCACTCACACGTATTGCTGATTTCAAACCGATCTTGGGCATGCGCTTTACTTGCAGCACAGACACGCGCGCATTCAGGCTGCGTTCACGTGTACGCTCAATGGAGGCGTTTCTCCGTGAGCGCCCGCCATTCAAATCTGCTCAACAGCGATTGGTTGCCGCTGCTGCGCTCCCGGCGTGGAAGACA
>JBBPDE010000128.1:12742038-12752038 GCA_037974605.1 Nannopetersius ansorgii
AAGAAAAATACCGCAAATTTGCAGAAACTGGAGAGACGCTGAGCCTCGCGATGTGTACGCGCCGCCATCTTGGTCTAGCGACCCCCAGTGGTCGTAGATGAGAACTGTGACAAGTACATAAAATAGAACGAAGTGAAAACACAGGCGGTGATTGGCCACAGCGTTATGTCAGCCATTTTGAAGTGGAGAACTACCCTATCACAGAAGGCAGTTACTTGTTTCACAGATAGGACTTATTTACCATTAGAGTCCATTGAAACCTCAAAAATTCGTGAGCCGCCAGGGCCTGAGAAGATTTAAATTGAAATCAATGGGGATGCTAGTGAAACACGTTTCACCACATTTGGGGGTGGTGCTGTTTCAGGATTTTGCCCAGAGTCGTAACTGTAACGCTACTGAGGAGCTGAAATTAGGAGAGCAACCTAATATATATGAGCATTTATTTGTTTCACACCAATAAAAAAGTGATAGTTAAGATGTTTTTTGTATTATTTTTCTTGGTGAAACATTGTTTCAACTGTAGTCTTATAGACTATCCATGTTGTAGATTGCACATTACTCTATATTAGATTGTTCAGCATTTTGTTCATTGTGTCTTTACATATTGTTGTGTTTTATACTGTTGTGTTTGAAAGACCATCGACCGGAACCAAATTCCTTGTATATGTTCGCTTACATTTTTGGCCAATAAACACAATGACCATCAGTTGCGATGATACTAATGAGACATGAGAGGCCAAAATGTTTCTTCAAACTGATAAATGAACTGTCATAATATGTCTAAAAAGAGCATGTTCATCCTGGGCTGGTGAGGTTTGATTAAAACAACATCAAAATAAAAGAAGCTGAGAAGGTCGGAATAAGACTTCTTTTAAATATTTCAGTACAGAGAGCAGCCAAGTGGCTTCACTTCACTAAGAATACTGAATAGCGGCACAACTGGCAAACTTGTTCTCTGTAAATACATAGGTTTTTCACACATGGGTTAATTGTGGGTGATGTGGCAAAAAAACAAATAAAACATGACACTTCAAGTCATTTTCACAATGCATGTCATGGTATTTCTAAGTTACAATGGGTGAAAAACAACAGATGTTTTTGTTCTTATATTCCAAGTAGTGATGGCTAACACAGTACTGATTGAATTTATATTTGATATGTCATTATTAGATCCAAGCGAACGAGAACTAAAATGCAACAGTGTGTCTTTTTCTGCTTTGGCCCAGACTAATGAAACCAAACAGCATATATAAATACACCCATATGATCAGTTAACATCTGTCTTCTTAAAGTGTTATTGGTTCGTAGCTTTCATATGATACTGCATAGGATGTGGTGCAGAAGCATAAAGCACTAGACACAAAGGGTCAAGAAAAGGAAAGAAAACCTGATAGCCTTGAAAAGCTAGATATTAACTTCAGTGCCTTTAAGTTTTTTGTTTGGAGTTTTTTTAATGCTTCTTGGCCATAAACCTCATCTTGTGAATATTAACAGAACATTATGCTGGAACAATGCTTACTGAACGAATGAGCAGATGCTGGTAGTTTCTCACGTTTGGCCACATTTTAACAATCAGAGGAAATTTGTCATGTTTGACCCAGCCGTGTGGGAAATTGAGGAAGAGCGGCAGAAAGAATGCGTCGTCTGGAGTATATACCGAATTATTACCATGATACTGAAGGTGTTTAACAGATAGAAATGATAGCAGTGTCAGCTGTGCATGAGGCGTAGGAACAGCGTCCCACACACAATCGGTCAAAGGCCAGACTAACTAGGATGGATGTATCGGTATCTTCAGGAAGGCTGAGTCTTTATTACATCGGAAGGCAAAATGGAATGTGTAAACAGAAGGAATGCATTCATAGCCCTTTCACAAAGCATTAATAGATGGTGGCTTGCCAGTCCACCATGGCAATGAAATACATGAATAAATAAATAAATGAAATCCCAGGGTAAGCCCTTACCAGATTCCATTACCTATGCAATAAATTACATTATCTAATAAACCTTTTTTCTTGGAAAGGCTATGCACTCCACTCTACTAATGCATTAACACATTTGATCATCAAATGAATAAAAGGCTTGTTCTCATTCCTGCATTATTCCTCTGTCATGGCACAAATCTAATTTTTAATCACAAAAAAATGTACTGAGCCACTGTCCTGAAATCCTACAGTTCAAATAATTAAGCATATAATTTTTGGAAATGATGTATCCATGTAGAAGTGCATTAACTTACAAAGCTTTTCATTGTAGAAAATGTGCTTACATAAGTGAAATATCTGGGCATGCTGCTCAACACTGGCATTTCTCTAGTCCTCCAAAACATCTAATGCTAATCCTCATTATGTCAACAGCAACATCAGAAAAGATCTGCTAGTAAGGCCCCCCTTTTCACCTCTCAATGCTCTCTCACTAATACTGATGCAGCAGTCCTCATGTATCTTGTTAACACCAGCAAAGTTTGATGCAGATACAGTACTGTGGATGGCGCAACATCTCACTGAATAGATCTAATGTAGCTCATCATCAGCAATGGCTGCAGCCGAGGTATCCATAGGTAGATGATGTACTGAATGGTTCAAACCCAGCAAAGACAATCACATGGAGAAATCATACACAGAGCATACCAGAAAGTAGCACGGCTCTAATATCTGAACAAAAAGATGAGACACAAATATGGGCACCACTCCAGTGGACAAGAAAGTGAAATATGAATATAGTTAAACTCTTCACCATTCATGCTCAAAAGCTGTACTTCCACCTAATGCAGTTTCAGAAGCAGACAACATGTCAGTTTGTCAAGTAGATGGTTTGACTGGAAATAGAAGATACCTGGTTGAATTTAACCGCTGTGTAGAGACAGAATCCTCCTCCTTTGCCAAGAAAGGGCTTGTTAGTAGACTGAAAGAAAGAAAGAGTGGTGGTTCCTGGTCTTTGTGTTTTCAAGAATGTGTAAAAACATAACTGAAGTTGAAATAATTTAGGAGCTTCAAGCTAGCACTTGTGAGGAAAAAATGAAGTGTACAGTGACTGATAAGATGGGTGAAATGATCTCCTTACATACACAAGACACAAAAAGACGTGAGTTATAACAACAATCCCCAAAACTGCTCCAAAGAAGCTTTTCAATTTCGAATCAAGAAGAAGTACAAATCTAATGGTGATAAGTTCACTCTCTGAGTCCATATTTTGAATGCATGAGAAAATGTATAAACCAGAGCCTGACAGTAAGAAATCTAAGCTAATGACCTACAGCAGTCAGATAATAAATTAAAGGTCCATAGAATTAAATGTTGCACCACTGAAGTGAGACTGTAGATCATCATAGTGATTCACATGCCTTTCACTCATATTTCATAGCCTCAGCAAGATCAAAAATGTGCTTATTCACCCCACACAGTGAAATAGCATTGTGGCCCTAAAACATCATGCTCTACCCACAGACCTCCACAAATCCTGTAGCACTGTTTTTTCAGGAGAAGTGGTTAGAGGAGGTCCACAGAGCTGCAAACTGATTGTATAGGATTCTATAGGCACTCAACATAATTCAGGGTATCAGCTGGCATTCAGGGAAATAGCTTTGACCCCTGGGAAATCCTAATTGACTAAATTCTAACAACCTGCTCTACATTACCCAAGCATCTCTCTTCTAAAATAGCACAACAGTTCTGCAATAGACCTCACAGCAGAGTCCTCGAAAGGTCTATTACCCCAGGGCCTGAAGCACTCAACACACCGCTGAGCCCTAAAGTGCTTTAGGGGATCACTATAGACTTGGGGCCACACAAACTAAACCATGGCGTACAGAATTAATGGGTTACACTGGAGTACGTTAAACTTCATGAATGTATGGATGCATGGATGGATGGATTGACATATAGACTGATGGATGAAAATGCATGGATAATAAAGATATAACTTAGTCACTATACTCACTGCGAAGCATCCGTCACCACAGGGAGTGGGATAAATTCACTGGTGAAGTCTATGTCGTCCACTAGGCTGTTCGTGCGTGAGATGTCAGGAGGTCCATCCATTTTTTTCTTTACTGCAATAAAGCACATTAGCATCCACAATCAGATATATTTCATGCGAAGATTACAGAATTGGTTCAGCAAAAAAGCCACACATTAGTTACATTAACTACATTAGCTTCATAGCTCCAACTAATTTGGAGATCAAACTCAACTTGGTTAATTTAGGGAAAAGTGAACAGTAAAAATAGAAATTTGGACTGAACTATCACTTTAATGTGGGTATCAAGTAAAAAAGAAAGAGGAGATGATATGATACCTGGAGAAGAAGGACAGCTAAAATTGAAAGAAGACCACGAGTGATGACGTTCTGTGGACATGCATTAGAAAACAGAGGCACACAAACACACACACACACAAAATGTTTTCTTCCTGGAGCAAAACAAAAGAGAAACATAAGAGAAAAATGAAATAACATAACCTAACTCCCTAAGCAAGCAGTGGATACTACATCTCAGATTATCTAGTAACCCACACAGCGTGACACTGTGATTCAAACTACATCAACAAGAAAAAATGCAGTGCAGTCAACCTTGTGAAATGTACTAATGAAATAGATTTTATTAAAAGTCAGCTTGTAGACAGTGTTTTGATTTGGGAGTCAAACGCCTTGTACAACAAAAGCTGAACAGCACAGCCCACTGGATCTCAACAATTACTTAGACTGAGAGATACGGAGTTGGCAGACAAGAGAAGTTAAATAAAAAGAGAGAGAGTGAGACAGGGTGAGTAGGGGGGGCAAGTAGAGAGAATGAGTGAAAGAGTGAGAGGCAGAATAATAGAGAAATAAAGAAAACGGCTCAGTCAGAAAGCCCAGTCTTATTAATAGCACCCCTGTCTGCATAAACACGTTTGGTTTGGTAGGGCCCCAGCCAATAAAAACAAACATGGTGCCTGGTGACAGCAGGGTCCCGGAGCCACAACCCCATTCACAGATTCTCTCAGGCCACCAGACCAGACAGATAACACAGAGATAAGCCGGATGTTGACCAAACTCAACAATGCCCAGTTTATTTCTGACCACTGATGGAACACAATGAGCTGATCTATCATTATACCACAAATACAACAATCAAATATTGCCATTTGGTTGAAATATTTGTCATTGTTAAATTGTTCATCAGCTTGGAGCTGGGTGAACGCTGCATGATTTTTAGTATTCACTGTTCCTCATGACAAGTTTTCACAATCTAAAACAAATGATCAGGTAAAGAGGTCTACTGGAATTGACTGATGGTCATGGATGGTCATGTAGTCTGAGAGGAAAAGAGTGATCAGGAGCCCATCAATATTTTTAAACATGCTTAATTTATATGACTAAAATGTTCAGAGTCCTGTAGTGTGAGATGGTAAATCATGCAACCAACTGCAGGCTTTAATGATGAAAAGCTAGCAGAAAGGAAAAAAGTAACTTCATAACCAGAACTTAAAGACTTCAGATTTGTGTGTCTGTGCGTAAAAGACACAAACAAGTCTTTTACAATTTTAGATTTGTTTATGTGATCACAGTGAGATCTGGGACATCGAGCCTAACCTCATTACGTGTATGAAAACATATCTCTGTTTGAGCTTGTAGTGTTTTGCGTCATCAAATCTAAAAGGCAAGAAATTCTGATGCTCTATAGTTATGCAAGCTGTTTGGAGTTGTGTGGGGCATGCTCAGTTTAAAGTAGGCCTAGGAAAAACGGTCAAATGTTGAGAAACAACTTGCTTCATCTGATTAATGTATACTCTTGAGTTTTCATGCGTTCCCAAAATCAGCAGCTAAAAGAGAAATGTAACTGGTGGTTTAGAAGAGAGATAGCAAGAAACAGTCTCAGATGTAACGGCCAGGTTAAATTAGGTTTTACGTAGGGTAGCACATAATAGCACTTTCAGTAAACATCTTTTTGACCCAAGATGCTTTTGTCATGTTTGAAATCAGAAGAGCTCATTCCTGCTTCCACATTATTCTGAATTAGTTTGATCTCAGGCACTGACAATGATATAATTGATAAAAGTATAAATAACATGAAAAAGGAGGCAAACATAAAGCAAATATATTTGTACAATCACGACTAAACTCACCTGTCTGCCTGAACATCTTGGTGATGCCTGCAGGGATAAATGCAGGAATCAGTTCAAGCAATCCACCCCTTCCTGTGAGGCAATGAATCTATTTGTGTGCTTATCTCAAGGAATAATGACCATCAATAAATTTCATTGTCATCAATGAATTCAATTTGTCATCATTCAACAAACTAGACAGACCCTCACTGACCCTTGAGAACTGCAACCCTCTTTAGTTAAAATGGTTGTTATTCTCTCTCATTCCACCTCTAGCCTTCATGAGGATAAAAGACTTGTGAATTTTCCACTGGCCGTGCATAACTAACAAAACTCTAAAACTAGATTCTGGGTTTGTTTTCTTGGAGGTCTAATAAAAGCCCACAGTTTTGCATACTGGGCCTGAAATTTCCATACCCGCAGCGTGAAAAATGAGTATATTTTCTCTTGGTTGAGCACACTTTAGACACCCCTGAATCAAAAAGACCATCTGATTGAGCTTCATGATAAGCTAAAGTGTTAATGAGGGAAGTTTTTCCTCATTCTGGTGAAGTTCAAAGCCTTACAGCATATGGTCCTATTTCATTATCTCTCTTTCCCCACTAAACTAATTATGCTTCAGAAGAGACATTTTCTTTTACCAATAACTGGTTTCTCTGCTGGGGACTGTCTGTGTAAATGTCTCTGCTTTTATGCTAAAGCCATTCAACAGGAAAAACCTGTAAAACCCTGCAAAAAACAGACTTATTAACAGCAAGAGGGCGTGGATTAGTTTGGCAGGGGCTCGTTTTTACACAGGATGTGTTCCAGTCACATATGGAAAATGACATCTATGGAAAATGGGCCAGGTCAACCGTTCTTTTTATCTGTTTAACTGTTTTCTTCTCCGCTCCTACTGCATGGGACAGAAAAACTTTTGGTTTATTTTCGATTTTTTAATTAAGCAAAAGGAACAAACTTACATAGACTACCAACTAACATATATTTATTTATTCTATATATTCTTCCTAGAAATGACAGAAAATGAACAGACATTATGCAGTATTTAACTTACACCACAACCTCTATAGCCCCAGCCCAAACACTGGACCCTACTCTGACCTGATCTATGATCTGAGGCCGGGAATCCACAAGAGCATGAAATGGCTTCACTGGCTAACAAGAATGTCAGGATTACTCTCTCCTCCACAATGTTTGTGTGATATGCTTCAAATCTAAATAATTTGGAAAGAATATTAAAACAATTGTTTCATGCAAAAACAATAATTAAACAAAAAATATTTTTTTGTCAAGACATCATCTATAACATGGAAAAAAACTTTACATGCTACTACAATATGTACTAATCATGGGGAGGATTATCCTAAAAGGTTCTTGATGGAACTATAGGACATATTTGAGCTTAATATATTTTTCAACTGGATGAGTGGTCAGCTGAAAATGAAAAAAAAGATCTTTGCAAATATTTAGTTTTGAATAAAAATGGTTTTGACTAAGGATTAGACTATTAGTATTGTGACATTATACAGGCAATTGAGTGTTGTGTTTTGAACTAAACATGGAATATGTTCATCATTTATCTGGGCTTCAATACCTGGTGGTTCTTCAAGGAAGAAAGGCACGTCTCGCTTGTCATCTTTGTCATCTATATGGTCGTAGGTGATCTGAGGGATGGACAGGGCCTTCTCTCCAGCATTCACCAATGAACCATTATCACGCGTAGACTTCAGCCTCCGCTTATACCGCTTACTCTGTACTCAGGACAGAAAGTGGAGATATAAGTGTTGGTTATGTGAAGTGTCAACTATATAGGATGCATACAAAGTGTATGTGATGATTGCTTAGAGTGTATTAACCAGTCCTCTCATTTATCTCTTATATAATCATTTTCTATATATTTAAGAAAAACCTCAGGCCCTTACTCTCTCTTAACTGGTTTTCCTTATTTGTGTATTAACCTTTGTTAAGGTGTTTAGGCAGTAACTTGGTAAAAAGCAGGTGTCGATCTTAGTGTAGCTTTACAGGTATGAAGAACAGGCGTAGACTACTTAAGTACTGATATACGTCACTCTGGATTTGAGCATCTGTCTTAAACATAAACTTATAGGACTATAAACATTAATGTATGCTTATAATTTTTTCACCAGTTCTTTGAATCACCCTGATGACTGTGACGGGTTGCTCAAATCAAAATAGTGAAATAAATTTAAATTTTTTCATGTCAAACTGTTCCGTAGTTCTTGAAGTAAAAAGAAGAAATATGCTATGAAGACAGAAGAGTGTCTGTCTTAGCTGTAATGGTGAAGAGAAAGGCCCAAGGCCTTTTCCCACATAGTCTTTTGGAGAAAAAAAAAGGAAATTTATAATTACTTTAGCTGTGACGCAAATCAGTCACCACACACATCGGTCAACAAAGAGTCATTTAATCAAATCTAATCTAAATGTAATCAAGCGTACAATCTATGAAGCAGCTCAGAGATGCCTTTGTTTTCATCTGTGAGAAAGACATGAAGGTATTCAAAATTCCTGCATGAAATACTCTCAGATCCAGACACATCTGTGGTTCCTCACAAATGAAATGGGAATTCAGGACTCATATGAATTGGAAATTTGCCCTTCTGGGAGAATTTCATAAATATTTTGAACTGCCAATAGAAAGCTTGTATTCCAGGATCTTTCCTTTATTAATGGCTCTTGCGGTTGATCAGCTAACATTCAGCTCCAGTGATTAAATCCTCTCATGCTCATTACTTGAGTCGCTTTGAATTGTACCATTTCTCTTTTATTTCAGCATGAGTCAGACGGGCTTTGACGATGAAATTATTTTTTCTCATTAAACTGAACAGTCCGTGTAGGAGGATAGTAGAAGGAATCAGTGAATGACTGCTTTGGAAATGAACAAGGAATGAATGGTCGGTTTATGAACGAGAGAACAGTCACACGCCCACGCAGAGAAAGAGGTGGAAGTAGCGGCTGCTCTCCCAATATGTTTGGAGACAGAGCTATACAAAGATTTTTTTGTTGTTGTTGCACTACACAAAGGTTTGCTCCCAGGAGAGAGGCGGCCGTGACATCATCTCATCTGACTGTGTCATTGTGTAGAGAAGACAAAGAGGCCCGGGGTCAACTGGGTGTCCAGGGGAGAGAGCGGGAGAGCGAGAGTGGGATACATAGTGCAAAAGAAAGAGAGAGAGAGAGAGAGAGAGAGAGGGAAAAACTCATTCTTTCAGGGTCTGCCGTGTGACTTCAGACCACACTATTACACTTCAGCCTACACACTGCAAATTCCCGCCATTTGTTATAGAAGTTAAAATGCATGACAAATTTTCAGCCCACTTCTTCCAGCCATGTGTAGCGTAGCAGTAATCAGACCAAAGCACGGGATAGCTGACCTTCACTACTATGGCACAATGTCCCTATTACAATTACTGCAAACTGATCCTGTCCCTTCTAACACACCTAATTCTATCTGCCAAACACACCTTTGTCGTTTCACCTGCGCCAGGTGCACATGTGAATGGGCCCAAGGCAAAGATTACATACACTGTAACTCTACAGAAGCTTTCTTCACGGTGACCTACTATAGCTGTTCAGTGAGCTTAACCAACAGGGAGGACAATGACAAGAAAAGCACAAAGAAGAAGCGGCTCCCTTTATGAAGAGGCGGAGAGAGCATTACTCTCACCAGTTTCCTGAAGTTTCCAGGACTGGAGTTCTCTGAGTTTGTAACTGGGATGTAGTCACCCATCAGCACATACATCTTCCAGGTAGCTGGACAGCCATCGGGTTTCTCACAAGCATAACATCGCCACAGCGTCTGTAAATCAGGACAGAAACCCTTCACTACTGCACTACTTGCTTCAGTCTTAGAAACGCTTAAAGGGGTGGTTCAGAATGTAACAGTTATGATGTGCACT
>JBBPDE010000128.1:12757038-12762706 GCA_037974605.1 Nannopetersius ansorgii
GCAAGTCTATGATTGCTTTCTCATTACCCTTCACATTAAATTCAACTTGTTAATTAACTAGACTGGAAACTTCATCTGAGATGGATTCAAAAGGCCATTTGATTGAAAGGTCTTGGATTAAGGCATACTGCAGCTCACTCCTTCTGTGTTGCTGTAACTGTGCAATGCTGATAAACAAGGATATCTATTGATCCTTTCAGCTACTCTGTTCTAACAGTAGCTGAATATTTCAATTAGTGGTTTGACTATAGGGTGCACATTCTAACCATTACACAGTCTACTGACAAAAGTCTAAAAGGTGGAATTATCCGCCATTTAAAACCCTGCAGAGTAGCCCCTATGATTGGCTACTTTTGTTTTGAAAAATGGCAGGTTTTTATTTGCCAAACTGAGCAAATTTGAGTAATATGACAGTGACGTAAAATATAAATAAATATCAATCGCACATCCATTACACTTTGGTTCAGATTTACCTGTCAAATATCTTCTCTGCTCTGTGTACTCTGTGCTTTTTGTAAATTAGATCATTTGTAAGGGACTTACGACACCCCACCACAGTGCATCAGCGTAGCTTGAGAAGCCTGTCTTGCCCTCCTCATCAACCGCATCTTTCTCCGCAAGATACACAAAGTATGAGGAGAAGATCAGACCCAGGAATCCAATATACAGTGTTGTTATCAGCTCCTGGTACAGAGAGGAAAAAACGGTTATAATATTATTAAAAGTTCTAAACTAATCCAGACATTTATGAGAGAAACTAGATTCTAGATCTTTCAATCTGTTTCATCAACAATATTAGACTGGTTCATAAGTTAGGCTTCACATACTGTAGATTTAGGCATTGCACTTTTAATATCAGAAAGCTTTACTGTGTAATATAGGACCCATTAATAATACAGACCGTGTATAGAAATACAGTCTATAGAGATAGAAGACTATTAAGCTTATGGACCTCAATAATCTCACATTCTTCAAGGTCTTAAAAATTCATATATTCACAGCAGAAGACTGGAGAGAGGAATGTAGATCTATTCCACTGGTATATGAATGTATGTGTGTGCATCCCTCAGAAAAGAATATTATGCCTCTGATCACTGGAACAAGATCATTCAGGTTAAGGCCCTGATTAGTTCGGCATGGACTCATGAATTCCTTATTTGGCGAAGATGCAGAAGATGACCATGATCGTGAGACAGTTTAATAGCACTGAAAATGTGACAGTAACACCTGCATCATATAAGATTGACTATAAACCTAGAAGATGTCATTTGACCAAAAAAAACATTTTAAATGATTAAAACATTTATTTAGGAGGCTTATGCTAATTCATACTTCTTGTCTAGGAAAGTATTTTAAAAATAAAAAATATTAAATCAAAATATTTTACTGAATTACAGATGTTTTGTTGATGTGGCTGCTGATATGAGCACTATAGTCTTACATTTATCAGACACTTTTATCCAAAGCGCCTTCCATTCCCTAACTACAGGGGACAGTCTCCCTGGAGCAACTTGGGGTTAAGGGTCTTGCTCAGGGACCCAGTGGTGGTCTGCTGAAGGTAGGATTCGAACCCATGACCTCTTGGTCTGCAGGCAAGTGTCCTACCCACTGAGCTACCTCCATTCCATCGTGTGTTAGCACTGCCTGTTTCACCTCCTAGAAATGTTTCATATAAAGACGGATTGATTTCAACTATTTTACAGTATATTAGCACTAGAACAGTCACAGCACACTGTTGCACATCAAATTTGTTGAATAAGATTTTATTGTTTTGTCTTCTCACTGGTATTCTATATATCAGGCTCTGGTTTTGTGTAGTTCTGAGGAGTTTGCAGAGAAGCCCAGTAAAGCCCACTGAGCAAATGTGGCTGAGCAGTTTAGTTAATCTGGTGGAAATGGCTGAGCTGTCAAGAGCGGCTCAAGGAAGCACTATCAGCCTGCAGATGATTGACTTTGAACAGAGCTGGTTATTATTTAAAGCAGTGGTTCTCAACCTTTTGCAAGCTGGGCCCCCCCCCAAGCTGGTTCACCCACCCCAAGGGACGATTTGCAGTTGGGCATCTATTAACAACCATCTCCGCCCACCCCCGGAAGGATGATTTAAAGTTGGGGCACCAGTAACAACCATCTACCTGCCACCTCCCCCCCACCACCCTGGGAGGATGATTTGATCGTGTTATAATTGGTGCAAATAGGTGGCATTTGCATTTAATTTGCATTTAGCATTTTTTTCCCCGGTCCAGTAGCCGACTCGCGGCCCCCGCGACACTTTTCGTGCCCCCCCGGTTGAGAACCACTGATTTAAAGCATGCATTCCTCCCAGAATCTATTAGAACACTAAAAACCAGCAATGCACTAAAGAATCAGCGTCACAGTTTTAGTCAGACATGGCTTACCTGTCGATGAATAAAGACTACAGAACCCAGAAGCCTCCATGTGCCTCCCTGCCGATCCACATGGAGCATGCGCAGGATCTGAAGGAAGCGGATTCCTCTGAAATCAAAAGACACTGTCAGCCATTCAAGGCTAAACATTCAAGTTTACATACTGTACATTTACCAGAAAGCAGTTTAACACAAAGCACTAATCACTGCAGTTAAGTTACTAAAAATCATACACTATATGCACAAAAGTATTGGGACACATTTCTTTTTCAGGGTCAGGTCCTTTACATCCTGTGAAGGGCAACTTTGTGGACACAGTTTGGGGAATAATCTTTTCTATTCCAGCATGACTGTGGTCCAGCACACAAAGCAAGCTCCATAAAGACATGGTTGAAGCAGTTCCATGTGGGAGAACTGGACTGGGGGCACAGAGCCCTGACTTTAACCTCACCCAGCACCTTTGGGATGAACTGGAACGGAGCTTGTGAGTCAGGTCTCCTCGCCCAGCATCAGTGTCTGACCTCAGAAATACTCTACAGAATGAATGGACATGAATTCCCACAGAAACTCCAAAATCTTGTGAAAAGCCTTCCAAGAAGAGTAGAAGCTGTTATGGCTGCAAAGGGGGAACTATATTATAGTCTACAGATTTGAACTATATATTATAGTCTACAGATTTGAACACAATGCCATTAAAGTTCCAGTAATGGTCACATTAGCCAATACTTTTGACCATATAGTGCATGTGTGACCTAAGAGTATATTCTGTTTAAACATTGATTTGTTGGATGTAATCATCTTACTACAGTGATACCTGATGGCAGAGGTTGCAAAAACTTGCCCATTGGAGCCCACACTCAGCACTACGACTGAAGCAACCACCACTATCAGATCTGCCCCAGGGAAAAAACATCGTAGTCACATACATAGTTTTGTTTGTTTAGTTCTATTGAGGTATCATTATATTTCTGCCATATTGCTCATCTCTAGTTATTTTAATTTAATGAAAAATAGAGAAAGAAAATCATCTGTTTAACATATCAGAAATACTAACTGCATGCGCAAAACTTTTAAGTATTTCCAGATGTGTGATTTACAGAGTAAGAAGTATTTTGGGACTAAACTGTGTAGATGTGTACCTATGATAGAGATGGGTTTTCTGATGAAGCGCAGTCTGCCTTTGATGCCCACATATTTGCTCCTGCAGCCTGCAGACCACAGCCGCACCACATACTCCGTACCAAAAAACACCACCAACACAATCTCCTAAAGACAGGGAAACATGACCATTGTATTTATGTGTGTGTGTGTGTGTGTGTGTGTGTGTGTGTGTGTGTGTGTGTGTGTGTGTCTAAACAGCATGGCTGAAGGAACAGTGAACGCAAAACTGTTCCAAGGCCTAAACTCTGTCTAGGATGAGCACAGGTCCCATGAGGAGGAATTCAGTCTGACCTCTCTAAGACAGAAAACACTTATTTAGCCTTCTGCTCTGACCTCTGATTCATAATGAATTGACCCTGATTGCCACTCTGACCCCTGAGGCGATATGAGCAGTGAAGTTACGTGGGTGGCCAGAGAAGAGCTTGCTTACACAGACTGGTGATACAGACAAAGCTGTAATACTACACTCTCAGCTGTAGTGTCATCGCGCACACACACATCATATGAGGTGTTCTGAGCAAATACACCATGTAGGCCACACATGTCAAGTCTGTGGAAATATCAGTTTCATCAACCAGGGATCAGATGATTACATAAGATTAATTCTGCTAAAAGGGACATTCAGATGTTCTGTGAATGAAATGTTATTTACAATAAACAAATGACTACAACTTCATAACGTTTTTTAACATTCAGTGCCTAAAAGTGCAACAATGGCCGAGCATGTGGGAGTGTACAGACTATTTATGACTGTCTGTCACATACTGGTTTGCCAGCCTACATTCCTACTGCCCATATTTCTATTCACAGAAGTTCACATAGAAAAAATACAGGGAATTAATCTACAGGGAATTCAGATGAAAAGCAAAAGCAGTGCAAATTATTGGTATTCAGGTGAATAAAGCACATAAACTATACTGAAGAGAAAGTACGGACACTGTCACAAAAATTGTGTGTGTGTGTGTGTGTGTGTGTGTGTGTGTGTTTTTGTTTTCAATAGCAGTGAACAGTGACTATAAAAATAGGGAATAATTCGTGTCAGTTTCATTTTACAGTGACAAGGCTCAAAAAATAGTCGGAAGTTAACTGGCAAAATAAAACCATACAAGAGAGAGAAAAATGTCATTGCCTTTGAGATTTATACAATTGAGTGAAAGTATTCAATCTCAATTATACTTTTTTTTATATATATAATATATAAAATTTTATATATAAAATCCTAAACCTCCAGTATAGTAACTACATGAAATAAATTCAGGCATTAAAATAATAATAATAATAATAATAATAATAATAATAATAATAAATAATAATAATAATAATAATAATAATAATAATAATAATAATAATAATAATAATCCAACAGAAAAGCATCTGCACGAGTCTATCGGTTGTGTAAAGATGTACTATCGCCATCAAGTGGATGTCTATGGTACTGCACTATACTAGGGCGATCACACAGGTTTCGTAGAGGCTTTAAAATATTACAAAAAGAAACACCCTTTAAGTTATACCCTTATGCTTGAAGTTTTAAATGATAGAAAATAAACCGATTAACACTCACCATCCAGAATAATGTCCCTGTGGCAAAGTCTGCATACTGCTCGATGGTGGAAAGCACACTGAATATCAGACATACCAGGACCATAAGGAACCTGAGAACAGGGGAACATATTAAGTCACTTTCTTACTATCCCAACTATGAAAATCAGTTATCAAGCTTTAATCTGTTATCTGTTTATGCGCTACAGCTGCTGCTGAGAATGTTGTTTGTGATTTCATATTTTTCATGCTAAAACAGCTTTTGATCATACAGTACATTTTCCCTTCATTTCTGACCACATGCATCTTCATCAAAGTCTTCATCATATCATCCCTATAGCTTGGATATAAGTCACATAGTGATTATACACAGTATTATTATATAATTCAGCATCATATCAGTATCAAAGTCATTTCCATTCATGAGTTCACATTACGCACAGATGCACCACAGAAACAAACGACAGCAAGAAATACAAACTAGATGCAGATAACAATATATTTGTTTCTAGCTCATCAAAAACATACAATAGTCTGTAATAGCCGACAGCAATTTAGCAATTTTGGGTAAGTGATAAGGA
>JBBPDE010000128.1:12805269-12818741 GCA_037974605.1 Nannopetersius ansorgii
TGGAGAATGCTTGCACTGCTGTCTGAGACATGTAAGAGACAGGTGAGGGTTGCACTGAACTCTGTTGAGCTGTGGATGTCCATTTGGTGGAAGCTGTACTTGTAGGGTATGTTATATGATTGGCAGCAACTTGAGTAGAACTGGGCTGAGTAGTGCTCTTTAGGGTGGATCTCTGAATGGAAGTCTCTGAAGGGACATCCTGGGCAGAATAAAGGGAGACAGGAGGTGTAGAGTCAGGCACTTCAGAGAGAGTAGATGTAGGTGTGCTGGTGGAAGGGGTGGCGGGGTGAGTAGAGCTTCTTGGCGCTGCCTGAGGCCGATTGAACTGCCGTTTGTCGGATGCAACAGGTTCAGAGATGTTGAGCCTGGATGAGGCATGGTTTGGCAGAACCCGGAAATTGGATGTGAAATGCTTCCCGAACACCAGCAGATCAGGATCCACACCTGCAAAACACATCTGGAATCAGCTGAAATGGAATGTTTCAAGCAAAACCACTGGAATTACATATTCATGTTTAGCTAGCTGTCCAAACCCCCACTGTTAGAAAATGCGTTGGGTCTTCAAATCTTGAGAAGAACTGTAGAGGAAATGACCAAATGTTTTTCAAATGGCAGATGTTTCTAGAATTCCAAGAAAGCTATAAGCTTAATACCTTTAGTAACATTATATAGGATGACGTTGCTTCTTTGGTGAAGGATGCAGCTTTCCAGAGTTGGGCAGTGGAAGTGAAAACAGTTGGCACTGTCCTGAGTGGTGTTGTAATGATACACAGCCAGGTTACAGGAGACTGCAGGACGGAGAGAGAAAGA
This sequence comes from Nannopetersius ansorgii, assembly GCA_037974605.1. NCBI lineage: Eukaryota > Metazoa > Chordata > Actinopteri > Characiformes > Alestidae > Nannopetersius > Nannopetersius ansorgii. The sequence continues at coordinate 12,806,080 of JBBPDE010000128.1, forward strand.
CTGGGTTAGTGCTGTTGAAAGTTCTGCTGGGTGGCGGACTAACTTAAAAGCCATGAAAGAATCTTCTTTGGGAGCTCAGTGATCTCTGACAGAAGGGCGGCATTGGGTTGCTTTAGCCCTGAGTTGCTGATTGTCAAGATCAAACACTCCAATACACAGAAGCATCTACAAGTTTGTGGGAACTTTTTGTTTTGCTTTCCTATGGCCAAGTGCATGTTCTGAAGTAGTCTATGCCCAGCCTTTAGACTTCTGTCTGTAAGCAGTGGCAGTTTAATCTCTGAAACCTTAATAATCTGTATGTGGCCTTCACTTCAGCCTTTCATTCTCATATTCTACATAATCTATATATTCATTTACTGCATAATATATCTTGAAATTAATTACTTAATAGTAAAGTAAACAATATTTAGAAACTGTGTTATAAAAGAGCAGGTCTGAATCCTGGTCTTGGAGTTATTACATTTTCTTTTATTGTTGTTATTTCTATTATTTTTATTCATAAGGCACTTAACCCGCAGTTTCTGATTGACTCAGTATACAACACTTAGTTCTGAGTACACAATCCAATTAGTTGAAAGGTGTTATCAGCATGATTTCACAGAAGGGTTGAAAAAGAAAAACAAGAAAATGAATGTCAGAAAGAAGGCACCAGAGAGAGATCAGAGAGGTTTAAGGAGAGGACGAGGTTAAGCTCAGAGATGTGGAAATGACTGACACTTACAAAGCTTTGATGAAACAGGAGAATCATGAGAAATGAGAAAGCTGATCAAATGAACAAAGAGAGAGATGAAATGATTGTTACGGCTGTGCTCGAACATGAAATATTGCAAGTGAAAGGGTAGCGTAAATGAGTGCGCCACAGCCTGAAAGAGCGTGTGAGCAAGAAATGAAGAATGGAGGAAGCTGCAGCAGGAGAGCGCTGAGGAGATAAAGATAAAGGAGTAGCCGAAGGCCACAAAGGATGAGCGTGAAAAGGGCTCTGAGAACAGAAACTTTTAGAAATGACTGTGCTGTTAAAGAAGAGACTAGAAATGTAAATAAAAAGCATGAATAAACATTCAGTTTTCCCTTGATGTTAAAGTAGCATGAGCCGTATTACAAGTGGCACTTATTACAAGTGGCACTTTGTTTTGCAGCATTTCCCTCTTTTATTAATCAGAATCAGCACTCAGAAGTTTTTTTATTACTTTTTTCCTCATTCATAATCTGCACATATACCACTTCAAGGTGAACTAAATGAGTATGAATTTTTATAGCTTTATATTTCTATATCAGTGGTTCTGTAAATACCGAACTGACCGGTCAAATATAAACTGTCCTCATAAGAAACGTTTGTCCTCTCCCTGACCTGTGAGGTGAACTGTAACACAGTAAAAAGCGAGCAGGCACTCATCATTAGTGTTAAGTGGTATCACCATTAGGTCAACGGCCTGGGGAAGAAAGTGAGTATAAGTGCGTACACGCTTGACTGCACCGATATAAAGCTCCTTCACAACAGAGGGTCCCAGCCCTGAGAACACGGATAAAACAAGACTGGGACCCCAGTGCCAGTCCTGAGATCAGAGGTCCTATAGGACTGGGGTACTAAAGGATTGGCTCTGGGCTCCCAGCATGAATCGCAGAGGTCCTACAGGACCAACTCTGGGGTCTCGGCCCTAAGGGCAGGGATCACAAACCTAAGGGTGAGGGTCCTTACAAGACTGGTCCTATTTGACTGACTCTGGGGTCCGAGCCCTAAGGGTGAGGGTCCTACAAGACAGGCTCTAGGGTCTTAATCCTAGGGGCAGGGGTCCGACAGGAGTAGGATATTTAAGGACCAGCACTGGGGTCACAGCCCTAGGAAAAGGGTCCTACATGACTGCCGTAGTAAAATATCTGCTCTGGGGTCTCAGCCCTGGAAGCAGGGGTTCTACAGGACTGGGATATTAGCGGACCGTCACTAGCGTTCCAGCCCTAACGGCAGGGGCCCTACAGGACTGAGGTAGTAAACGACGAATTCTGGGGTCCCAGCTCCAACGGCAGGGGTCCTATAAAACTGGGATCCTAAAGGACTGGCGATGGGTTCTAAGCCCCGTGCTCAGGGGGTCCTACAGGGGACGCTTTCATAACTCACAGTTGGTGGTGAGGCAGCACGCGCGGCTGCATTTGAGCGCGCTCTCCTCCTGATAGAGCTCCAGCAGCGTGGCTCCTCTGCGCCGAGACTCCTCCACTGCGATGGACAGCCCGGGGAAGCGGCGGATCCAGCAGTTCCTGTAGTAGCTGGTGGGGGAGCACAGGGGCTCCACTTCTTTAAGCCAACTGAACAGCCACAGCGCGCTCCATGCGATGATCATCGTTTACATACAGCTCCAGAGAGGCGTCAGATCATGTTAGCGCGAGCATGGCTGAGGGGCAGGGATGTGCGCGAGCGCGTTTGTGTGTGTATATTGCTGCAGGTGGGGCGGGAGTGTGTGGAGGAATGGTTTATGGAGCGAGGAGGTAAGATGAGCCTGAATCTGTTCCCTCAACCCCTCCTCCTCCACCTGATACACCAGGGAGCATCGCGCGGACACTGAAGGCACCGAGCTGATACAACCTGCGAGATTGGAGGACAGCACCAGAGCGGGACACGAGGAGCAGCGATTTTGGCCATATAGGCTGAAAAATCAGACAAAACACCTAACATCAGTTTAAAAAAACTGTGTTTAGACGAAGGTGATGAGGAGCACTGTTCAACCACTAAGTCCAAACTTTTCCAAAGGTGTAGAGAAAACAGCTGCATGTGATTTACATCATTTTCAAACTCATCAAACCATCCAGTGACTCCTCATTAACTTTGGATGGGACAGAGTGATCCTGGAAGAGATCCTTCCCCCTTACTCCATCAGAGGAGAAATATGACTGTCAGGAAAACATACTGGGTGTTGACAATAAAATGGCATTCGGTGTAATAATTTTTAATTAATTTGACTTATTTTTTAAAATTCATTTACAGTATCTTAGCTTTGGTGTTGAGGATGTTGAGGACATGGCACTGAGACTGTAATATTGCGCACTACTAAGTGTTTTTATTCTGTAAAGACATAAATGAATGGCATTTAATATATTTTTTTAAATATCATAATTAAAAATATATATATTTAATAGATAGATAGATAGATAGATAGATAGATAGATAGATAGATAGATCGACTGTCAGGCAGATAGATAGACATACATTGATAGACTGATGGACAGGCAGATAAGATTGACAGATACAATTATAGATAGACTGATAGACAAATATATATAGCTAGACAGATAGAGAGATATACAGATAGATAGGACAGACGGATAGACAGGTGGATAGCAGTTTGGCAAATGTGCCTACTAGTTAGAAACCACTAGATGGCAACATTGTTGTAAATCAGGAACTGACCAACAGTCTGAATTATTCTCTGGGAGAGAGTCGCAGAACAGTCTGTCCCAGTATTCTTCCAGAGCTGCGTGTGAGATAGCTAAATTCATTTGGAGGGTGTTTGCACTTTTCTGTGTGTTTTTAGATTAAAAAAAGCTTTCACTCAAGTTTATTGGCAAAGAAATTAATCTACATTTTTGTCGTGAACAGTGTATTACAATGTATTTCTGTTTCGTTATGTTGTATTGGCGACAGCATCTGTGTGATTTTGTGGTTGACCACAATTCTGACCTTCAAGATTTATTTGTTTATTATAGACCAACATGATCCAAATAGAATCATTTTCAGTTTCTGTGCTGTGTGACATGGGCATCCACCCAAGGCAGCGTATTGTTGAAGTTAACATGGGGGCTCCAAAAACGGGGGTGGGTGGTGGATGTGAGGTTTGGAACAGGGGGTGCCCAAAGCAGACTAGAATGGCCACTGGCTACATGTGTAGTTTGTTATAGATTTATTATTATTTTTTTACTTTTCTTCAGTTTTTATGGAAAAGTACTGTTTACTAGACTCATTGTTTAACAGATGTTACTTGAGCATGTGTCTAGAATAATCTGTCCACCTCTGTATGTTTCCATCTTCATTTTTTACCACTTTACCTGAACCCTAGAGAAAAAGAGACAAAGAAAGATATACAGAGAAAGAGAGTTATTTACCCACAGGTTAACTACTGTAAGCACTGCTGCAACCAATTACCCCAGTAGTTTGGAAAATATGTTTTTTGAAGCAAAAAGAAGCAACATGTGAGAATGTGTGCTTGACCACCAGAGTCACAGAGCTGGCTCTGGAGATTCACTTTGAGGTATTTAGTTTGGATTTACTTTGATGCATTTAGATCATTTATATGCTCCAAAGATTTTTTTATCAGACTTTCAGTGTTTTTTAACACTCGGTGTGTTTATGGACGGAAGAGATCTGCACAGTTAGAGTCAACAGGCCCTTGTAAACCTGTCCAACTTTAATTGTAATTGGATCACTGAATGAATAAAGATGCCATGATGGTAGATGTGCACTGACACTTTTAAACCGCTAGAGGACTAGGGCTGCTACAGAGATGAGAACGGCCAACAGTGCCGTAACATCATTCATACCTACTTCTAAGTTCATAGTTTTTTCTTTTTAGATGGCAAGACAAGCAAGAAGAGAAAATGGGAAGAGCACAGCATGTTTGTGTTTGTTTTACTAAATAAAGATAAGGCTTCTAGTGATGGGCTCATATTAAACATGGGGAAAACAATTCAGATGCTGCCACACTCGTTTTATTTTGATTCTTCAAGCTGTTACTGGGCAGATTTGGCTCCTTCATTGATAGACAGTGTAAAATCAAACAAAGTGTCCAGTTATCAAGTACTGATATGAACAGACGGGTGTTTATTGTCCCAGGTTTCTCTGTACAGACTCACATTGGCACAGCTGTGGGTTTTTTTGCGTCTCCTTCTGCAGATGTGGCAGAAGTACTTCAAGTTAATTCAGAAACGTATAGCACATATTGTGTTCATCCAACATCAGACATGATAAATAGGACATAACAAACTGGATTCAAACAGTGTCCGTGTTGCCCAGCTCTGCTCCTGGAGTTCACCTCCAGTTGAGTGGATCTCTTCCACACCTGCTCCAGCTCCTGAAGGACTGGATCACTGGCTGATGGTTTAGTCGGGACACACTGCATACATTTTTTTTTAATTCTTTTCAGTACTAATCTCTGATAGTTTGGCTGAAATATAATGAAATCAATATGATAAAGCGCCAGGACAAATATAACTTATACTTCAGTGTAAATTCCCCTTTTTTTCACCACCTTGAATGTAGGAATCTCTGGTTACCAAGTGACCACCAGTCTTGCTGCTACCCCATGCAACTGTGTGAAAAAAAGACACTATGACAAACACTCGAGTAAAATTAGATTAAAGAGGAGGAAGGGGGGGGGGGGCATCTTCATGCAAATGTCCTGCTTTTATAGGTTCAGTTATACAAAAGGAAGCAAAAAATAAAACAGATCACAAAAGCCTGTCACACTTGCACAGTGAAAATCCTGACATCCTAGAACATTCAGGCTGTGTTTCCAAATCCGGAAAAGGTTCCAGTAGTGAAGCCCCTCCTGCTGGGCTTTCGGGGCAGCAGTGCTGTGGAGCCTTTCACCCCCCCGTATCCTCATCGGCTCTGACCGGACCACCGAAGGCTATGACTGCAGTCAGTAGGGGAGCTGTGGTGGTGGTTGTAGCTGTGGTAGTAGTAGTAGTAGTAGAAGTAGTAGTAGTTGTTGTTGTAGTGGTAAAAGCAGGCTCTAGCCTGGGCAGGGTGTTGATATCAGTCTTTGACCAGTCTGTAGATATGATGCTGGGCGCCATGCTCACTGGTGGATACTTCAAATACATAAGCCACACATAGCAAAGTCTCCAGAGTGTCTCTGTTTGTAACAACCTGGGATAGACAGAGGTGAAAAGAAAAAGAAAAGAAAGATCAACAGGTGATGTGCCTCAGTCTGGACATAATGGAGGTCACTTTCCAGCAGGTAGAGTGGCCTAAACCACCACACAAGCACTGTGACTTAATCAGAATTTAAAGTGTCGACCAAAAAAGGCTGTTTATACTTATTCTCTATACAGTAACCCCCCAGTTTTACGCGGATCAGGAGTCGCGAATTCAGTCACACCGAACTCCTAGCTTTAAGCGGAACTCCCCACAATAACGCAGAAACTGCAAATATCCTCTGCTTTTTTTTTTTTTTTGCTTTTTTGTGGCAAAAAAGTTTGTTGCTGTTGTTCAGAACACAATGTAAACTGTGCTTTTCAACAGCCAAACTTACAAACACAAATGACTGTAGTGGTAAAGTCTTTAAGTCATACTGTATCCTAAACCCCTCTTCTATAGCTATACAGTCTCCTCTTAAACAATGGTAATAATAATGCATTTTATTTATTTAAAGGCGCCTTTCTGGCACACAAGGACACCGAAATATGCTGAAAGTGTGGCCTAAACGAGTAGACCTCAGTTGAGGTAAAAATATAATTTATTTAAATTAATATAAGTGATTAAATGCAACTAGCCACCACCCACCTCTGCTCCTCATAGTTACTGTGAAAATGGCTGACAGCACATCATCACATGAACTAGTTTTCCAGCTGTGATGTGAGAGAGCTTTTGTGTGCTCATGTGTGTGTGCATCTGTTTTAGTGTCACTCAAAGTCAATCTGGGCTAAATCACACCACTGAGAACACATTCAGGCTCATGAGTGAGTCTCCTATGCAGCTCATTGCAGGCTGAGTAGATCATTGTCTCAAAGTTGCAGTGAGTAGGCAGCGGCCTGCACAGTGGAAACCAGTGTTCTGCGACTGTTGTTAGGGACACACTGTTGCTGTAGCAATAGCCTCATTTACATCCAGCTCAATACACTCCTCTCCTCACAGCTGACTCAGGAAGATAAATGCCACACTTAAGAGGTGAGTTACTGATGAGGTAGGAGAATTCCTCATGTTACTACAATATTTGTCTCTTGCAGTACACGCATCTTCATTAAATGAATAGTTTATTCGTAGTCCATTTTCTGAGATCCAAAAATAACTTCCAAATGTTCACAGGATATAGAATTGCATCCCTCTATGAATTCCAAATGGTCTTTTATCACAGGTTGACAACATCATGTCCTCAGGTTAATGTGAGAACTGCACATGAATATCTCAACACACTCACTGATAATGACAAATTGGTAAAGCAATGTATCGTTGCCACAAACCATCACGAGCTACTAGAACTCAGGTTGCAAACTGTATATTACTGATCACAATAATGTGTTTATACTTAACCTATGAAAGATAAAAAAAAATCTTTAAATACTAAATAATTCACAATTTCTCCTAAATAAAAACATCTGTTTTATTAACCTTATTACACCTGTTGATAAGGTAAGCGTGTAAAATAGTACCTTCTGTTGAGCCTCTAAAAATACAAAATAAATAAAGTTTGTTTTCCCTCTATTTTGTAATCCCCAAACACAGAGCACATACAATTAATAATTGGTTAATAATTACATTTAAAATGTATTGGTTTCTTCCTGGTATGATAAATAAATATTGCTCTCAAAATACAACATGATAAAAGCCTAAAAACATTTCTTAATAAAAAATAATCGAGACCTTTTTTAAGAATCCACTGAACATCTTTAGATCCTTTGTAAGTTTGTCTTGAGAAAGCTTTTGTAAATCTGGCCCGGGTTCTTCTGAAAAGATATAATTAAATGCACTACAATAAATATAGTTTTTCAAAGCACATCTGCCCCCTTATTCTGTCTCGAGGAACCTCTGTGAGGTACCTTTTACAGCCTACAATAGTTCAGAATAGGACGTCTCAAACCAGTCCTCAGGACAGCCCACATTTTTTACCCCAACTTTTGAAAAACACTTCAAAAACAAACACCGACTGTTTACCTGTAGTATAGTGAAGTTTTCCAATACGCTGTTCATCATATATTTCTCTGGGAGATGTTTGAGTTTATGGATGAAGTTGATCATATATTCACACAGAGGTGACCGGTGGATTCTGAACACATATCTCCCATTCTCAAACCGTGCATATTCCGTCTGTTGAGAGAGGAGAAGAGAGATGTTTCTCATCTTGGTAAACATAATCAGAAAATCACGCTAGCTGTACATGTTTATATATATGAGCCAGTGCCAGGTAATGTAATTCCTCTGTGATTCATAAGGGTTTATACACGCTGGAAAAAATAGGTGCTACAATCCATAAGCCTCAATGGTGCCCTCATGATGTGATATGAAATTTGATAAAAAATTTCATTACTGTAATGTCTGGCAGCAGATATAGGTGCATCTCTGTTTAATCTCAATACACCAAAGCCATTGGCAATATTGTGCAACATCTTTCTCTGTCTCCTCCCCCCTCGTTGGCTCTTACCTCCACTTTCTCCACCACCTGCTTGCCGAAGGAGCACACTTTAGTGGAGGAGGTGATGATCATGTTATCGGGGCTTTCATACTGGCTTGAGACGCCATAGAAAAAACTACTGTCATCCTGGAGGTTCACACTGAGGTCCGCCTGCATCAACACAAAAGGTTTAATCATCACTGAGCTGCTGCCAGCCATTCCTTACACAGTATCTGCTGTGAAGTGCAACAGGTGCACAGTGTACATTCAGCCTGACATCGCTCAGCAAAAGGTGACCTAGATGGCTGCAATCAAACACATCTGTCTTCAGGTTTGTGCAGTGACGCTTTTGGAGGACAAATTGCACCACAATCAGACCGATATAGAGAACCACAACAGTTTACTGTGTGTATGCAGTAACCTCGAGTCACCCTAATCCTCTGCATGTAGATTTATACACTGTCAACCATCAGAATCTCCTGGCTTTATTACGTTATTGTCACTTAACAGATGCTTTTATCTAAAGCGACTTAAAAGCATTACTTGGAATTACAGGGCTTTACAGCTCCCTTCAGTAGTCCAGTGCACACAGAGCGACCTGGTTTCAAGTGTCTAACCCAGGGACACAGCAGCACCGTCATACAGTGAGAAACAAGGATTTTGATCCCAGCTCCTTCTTTTAATGTTCGCACTCACAGACAGCAACCTTTCTCTTAGCAGGGTGAAGCCCTTAAGCTTTGAAGATTTCCTCAGCCAACTCCATTCTGTCCCTATAGCGATAGTATATCTTACCACTATATAAGATGCCCAGACTAAACAGCATCTGGCTTGGACACACTTGTAAAGTCCAGCCACCCGCTCAGACCCACTCCATGTTGATTTAGTTTAGCCTTCCACACATCACGTAACACCAGCCTGGTAGACCTCAGATGACTCTGGCTCAGTTAACCTATTTAACTGCAGAGAACACTCTTCTCTCTTATAACTACAGACCTCTCTAATTTCCATTCTGTTTCAGTAGGTTCAAGTCTCCACTTCTCATTTGTTTTAACGCCTTAATATAAATGTAAATGACATTTCCCTTCTTGCAAAGCAATACAGCTTTGTTATCTAATTTAAATTCAAACCGAAATACTTCATGTTCTGCTTACAATGACAATATTTGACTATATTTTACTTTCAATAAACTGCGCATGAAAAATTAACATAAAATGACAACAAGCATTTGATACTGCCCATGATTACTGGAATAAATAGTTGAAGCAACATATAATGTGTATTTTGGTGTGATATGACCATATTTTAGCTTTATTTTGTTCTAGATCTAGATAAGACCAGTGAAAGACCAGTGACCAGTGTTACACCAGTGAAATAGGGAGGAGTACAGGCGATCTTGTTCTTGGGGCTGTTTTGTCTAAATAATGGGCTTGAATGGTAATGGGGATTGATGAACAAGGTTTCCTTCACAGCTCAGGGTTAGCAAAGCCATGTTCTCATCTTAGCCCTTACAAAGACACACACTCAAGACAGGTTCACCTTTTCCCCTCTCACTCGCTGCCTCCTAATGCCCCATTATAACCCCCCTGCCACCTCTCTCTAACCCCCCACACCTATTCCATCTCTATGCCTTGCTCTCCATTATTCCCTTATTTATCTTCATTTCTCAGCTGAACCCGCGCTCCCCCGCTTCCTCTCTTTCTGCGAGGGAATTCATCCAATTACAATCAACATCCCACAACGTTCCAAATCGCATTACGTCGCCTAGCTCCCTGTGTAACAATTTAGCACGGCCATCTCAAATCCGATTCCACCGGCACTTCAAAAGCGAGAGGTGATCCGTTAGGACACACCCGCAGGGTGCAGTGCGAGAGGCCGGCCATAGCCGGTGTGGAAATTTAATCTAGAATACCATAGCTTTGGAGAACCGCCAGGAGGCCTGTCAGCGTTGTCATGGCGACCTCTGCCTGTGGGCGTCCAAGTCATGACCCATACACGAGTTTATGGAACAACGCTCATTTACGATAAGACTCCTAGGGCAGGTTTTCTGAACAAAGCTTAAAGCTAGCCCTTGCCCTGGATTAAACGATACTGGCGTTGTACTTTAAAGTCTAGACTAGGCATCACCATATGTTCTGGCCCAAAATGCATTTAGTCACTACTCCTATCGGGATAAGACCTTGTATCGAAGTAGCAGCAGAAGACACAGTGAGGAGTGAAGACTCTGAATAAAAACCTTCATGAGGATCTGAAATGTTTTGCACATTCTTACAGTCGTCTGAAAAAGTACGGATGTCACTCATTTTGTTGATTTACTAAGGTCACATCCTCTACAGAGAACAAACTTCTTCATATTTTAATATACTGTTACTAGGTTATTAACTAAATGTAACATTTCAGAAAAATTTTAAACATAAAATGTGGCCTGTGCAAAAGTTTATTTTGTATATTCTGCAGTTTTTGTTTTATAAAGATCTCAAAAAATTGAAACTGTGCACTAATATTTTACAAAAATACCATACTTTAGTGTATTGCATGTATAGGATGAATGTGTACTTTTTTCATTTAGATAATCAACAATATATATATAATCTACCTGTGGGTGTTTCCCTCAGTAAATCTGGACCAAATTTGTAATCATGAAACATCATTGTTGTTGCAGCTTAGTCCAGGACTAGATTTCATGTCTAAGAAACCAGTTTACTAAAAATGACCCTGTATATGTGAAACAGCTCTCAGTGCTATTTAATAATTTATTTATGATCTCAGAGTTGGGATTGGTCCACTTGTGACCTCACCCACAAAGGTCAACAGACAAGTGCTGAAACAATACTCAGCTTAACTATTTCTCACTTACCTCCCACCCCCTCTATCTTTCTATCTATCTCTGCAGTCTGGAAAGCTCTATAAATAGGTGGGTGCGTGTGGTGTGGGATGGTGTAACTGTGAGGGGGACAGGTGGCCAAGCTCAGATTTCTGCACTGAAAGAGTAGATCCTGTCACTCTTCCCAGTCCAAGGCCCTGGAGATCTCCACCCTCCCTCTCGTTGTGCCCTCTGGACAAGTCACCGATCTGTCTTCTTAGCCAGCGTAAAGCAAACACTTTCACACTAATGTGCAACCGTTCCCAAATGAACTCAGATGTACTCAGCAGATAAAATATATAATCACATGTCTACGTCTCAGGGGTTTTCAGAGCATATGACTATTGCTGGCTATCAAGCAGTTCGTTAAGTTCATGGCTTTCTCTGACTCGTGTCTGAAACGTTGCTCCTTCCTTTCCACCTTCCACACGTCTGATAATTTGATAATCTGTATAATCAAAATCAAGATGAGCAGAGCCTCCTCTTCACTCTAAACGTATCAGTAGCCTCAGTGCTTAGGGGTGAATATTTGGCACATTAATGATTTTTGATGGATCTTACCCAGAACTTGACGAGGAAGAAAGCGTTGGCTGGTCCTTTTTCGAACAGCTCCTTCAGCCCTCCTTTCTTCTCAGGGAACTTGTCGTAGATCTGTCGGATGTCCACGGCCTCCAAATAAGGGTCAGAGTATGTTGGGTTTGACTGACCAATGTGCACAAACAAATGCTTGTTGAACTGAAGACAGAACAGACATGACAGAGTGAGTGAAAGGCAGTCATATGCAAACGCAGGCATATGTGATGAATATTACTACGCTTTAACAAACGTACATTTTCTGGGTCCTGTGGCTGCTCTAAAAAGGCAGAGAACTCCAACATTCGCAGCTTGGAGCTGGCGATGCTTCGGCCCTGCCAAGGGGGGGCACTAGGGGACATGGACAAACCTGACGCACTCTCATAACCTGAAGGAGAAGAAGCAAACTCGTGTTGCTGTGGAGCAAGTTATGCTTTGACTTTAAAGTTGGGGAAGAACTATTGCAAGACAAACCTGTGATGGGAGGACCTGTGGCTTGCATGACATAGTTCTGTTGTGAAAATGGCTTGATGCTGAATGGACAAAAGAAGCACACACTTTGTTTATGCAAAGAGTTTATACATTTTTTCTTACAAACCTTAAAAAAGTGTGGTCTCTGTTGATCAATCTAGAAACGCTTACTTACTCTTCTGTAGGTGCGGGCTGACCTGAAAGTGCTCCATGCCAAAACTACAAAAAAAAACAAAAAACATTTTTTCATTTCCGAGGATTTTCACATGCATTCAGTTATTTACTCCAGTTCCCAAATTTCCTCAAATTACTATTAAGAGCTGGAATTGAAAAGCACAGGAATTGTGGTAACCATTATGTGCACAGTTTTATTATTGTGCAGAGAACTGGTCAACAGCCAAATGTAATTAGTCACAAGAAGTCAAACGGATTGCAGTTGGAGA
>JBBPDE010000128.1:12841519-12852597 GCA_037974605.1 Nannopetersius ansorgii
AGAAACATTTAAGTGTGACAAACATGCAAAAGAATAAGAAATCAGGAAGGGGGCAAATAGTTTTTCACACCACTGTACATGCTGAGCAGAGGAAATGAAAGAAGAGGGAGACACTTCCGTCACATTAATAAAAGCACATCAGAAAACATTCCCACAGATGGGCTTCAAATAGCTGTCCATTCCGATTTAGAAAGATCTGTTGCCGCAGTGTGTAAAGTTACTCACCAGTAAGCGTCGACAGTAGCCAAACCTTCTGCTCCCATCTTCTCCGGTCAAAACAAATGAGAAGGTCTCACTAAAAAAACATTCAAAATAAAACTAAATTTGAGACTGTCCTTTTTTATAGTGTGTAGCAGCCTTTCGAAAGACAAGCAGGTTACCTGGGGAAGTTGTCCACAGGAGCCCAGTCTTTAGCATCAGGGAAGCAGAACTGGGGAATGACCTTCAGCTGGTCCTCAGCCTCCCTCATGAACTTAAAGCTCCTCTCGAGCTAAACGTGCAAAATGAAACATTCAACACCCAGAAATGATCATATGTAAGACTCACAAATCTTCCCTGTTCTCTCAATAGCTCATGCACTGCTAATGCATGTTGGCTGTCCTTTACTTGTGTCATGTGGAGCAAAACTCAACACATTTGGCTGCATTTCACTCTCATTACTGCTCACAACTCATTGCATGATCATTCCTAACACATAACTTTGTGAAAATGAAGGCAGAAAATGTACACATTTGGAGGTTAGCAGTAGTCCTCAGAGTGCAAGAAGACAAACACAACAGAGCCATTTATTTCACATCTGTATAAAATCAAGTCAAAGTGACATTTGCCGTATTCATTTTATGGTCAAAAGCACTTGGAATTCTGACTATTTGAGGTTGTTGGACATGCCATTCCAAAACCATGGGCATTCACATGAAGCTGAAACCCCCTTTGTAACAAAGGCCACTCTTCTTGGAAGGCTTTCCACAAGATTTTGGAGTTTGTCTGTCAGAATTTGTGCCTGTTTAGTCAAAAGAGCATTTGTAGCGCTGATGCTAGACAATAAGGTCTGGCTCATAACTGACATTCCAATTCATCAGAGAAATGTTCAGTCAGGTCTCTGTGTTGCCGAAAAGAAACTTTTCGACCCCAAACTTGTCTAATCCATGCCTTATTGGGACAGGAGAACAGCCTGGAACAGGAAAGGGTCTTCACCTGAACAGGCTGCCACAAAGTTGGAAGTATATGATTGTCTGAAATGTCTTTGTACTCTCTGGCATTAACATTTTCCTTCATTGGAACTAAGGGACCAGGCCCAAACTTTATTGTTGGCACTCAAGATGCCAGTAGGTTGTATTCTGCTGGAATCAACCAAAAACAGAATCATCCATCAGGCTGCTTAGTGAAGAATGATTCATCACTCCAGAGAACACTTCCACTGGTCAAGTGGAGTCTAAGCAATAAAATTTCATTATAAACAGTTGACAATAATCGTGTCCTTACTACAGAATCTTATTAATCAAATGGGTATAGATTACAGTGTGTGCAGTGCTTTAAAGTGAAAAATCTTTCGGCTCACAGCAGGCTCCTCCTCTTGTTCATCTAATAGCCAGTGTTTCCTTATTATCCACCTTGCATTAAGTCTATAAAGTCAAATTTACTTCTATAATAAATGACATGTATTTAACTAGCTGCCTGGTCTATCATGGCTGAGCTCTTGCTGCTGCTAGACACTTCCATTTTTGTAGCACTTATAGTATAGCACTGGGCAACACATTTCATTGCAATCATTGACGCTCACTGATGTTCAGTTTTTTTCCTACCTTCATTGGTTCTAGAGATCAACTAAATTCTAAGGTTGTTGTAATACTTATTTCATATTAGTCTCACTGATGCGTGTGTCTCACACTCAATGCGTGACAGTTGGCAACCCTGTTATCTACATGTACAACAAACAAACAACATATCAATATGCGAAAAGTTATGAGTATAACAAAATACCCTGTCAGCCAAGCCACCAAATTTAGTTTTTTTCTAAAAATGACATTTCTAACTAAAACTTTGAAGCTACATGAAAATAAACATTACCATGGAAATCAGCGTGCCAAGATTGTATAGTGTAATGAAGTGTAGTGAAACAAATTTTTCTTGTCTGGTGTAATTGAATTGGGCAGATCTAACAGGGCAGACATTTCACAAACTGACTTGTTGCAAAATGACATCTTATGACAGTACCATGTTTGAAGTCACCTTGCTCTTCAGTACATCATATTTATCCACAGATGTGTGTGGATATTACATGGTTGTGAGCTTGATTTTATTTGTAAGCAAGGGGTGTGGCTTAAAACACCTTAACTTAATAACTGAAAAGAGTTCACATACTTTAGACTACATAGTGTATATCAAAATATATAATAAACATTGCAGCTATCTAAGCATTGGCCCCATCATCAGGAGATCCGCCATCCGTGGCCAGAAGTCCAAGAGAACACAATTAGCTTTTTTCCCTCTCCCCCATCACTCAGGGTGATGGTAGCCAGCACGGGTGTCTGTTAGGTGACACAACAGAATTAGCAGTCTGCACTCTCTTCTAAGCTCGTTACTCTGTCCAGTGACTTGAATAAAGTATGGACGGCTGCACTGCCACAAGCTGTGAGACAGAATCCTGCTTTGTGTAAAGCCTGCGTAACCCAGCGGAAGTCACTTAAAATTCATTCAAGAACCAAGAACCAAAGAGTTTTACTTTGTGCCATATTTTTTGCTCTCTTGATTTTGGAAGACGTGTAACAAGTTTGTCCTGCTTTTAACTATAACTGAGCATCTAAGAACCTCCAACTTCCAGGACCAGAATATTCTAAAAGGTTGTTATAACCCTGTTTGGCACATTGAGTGTGATGTAGATCAATGGCCAGACGGAGATCATCTGCATTTTCTCTAGTCCCCCCCCCACCAAACACACACAAATCCCCTAACAGTCAACAAAATGTTTAGGTCTCTTACCTAATCTCCCAAACCCAGTTAAAACCCCATTAAAAATCACCTACTGTACCTACTCACATAAAGTAAGCAGAGACACTGTTTCCTGGGAAGTGTGTAAGTAATCGAGAATATCTGATGCAACTACTGAACTACTAACTACCTTTAGATCTGTTCTATCTCTTCAGTCATCCACAGGTATTTATTTTATTTTCAGCCTAATAACAGGGATCAGTAAGATCACACAGTACCTTGAGGGGGAACTGCTGGGTGACCTCAGGCAGATATGGTGCTCCTGCTTTGGTTTTATGGAGTGCCACCACCAAGAAGTACTCAAAGAGCTTTCTCTCCTGGAGGTCCATCAGGTCTTTCTCCAGTGTGCAATAACGGCCAGTCTGCTTTAACATGGACTGCACGGACACCAGCCTCTGGCTATGAGCTATTACACACCAGTAAAACACAGTCAGACTCACAACAACATACATGAAGTGGGTCTAACAGACATCTCAGGGTAAAACACATCAGAAGGGGCCTTTGGCATGTCATGATACACAGTGTTCTTTGCTCACCTTTCAGTTTTTCTTCTGTGTCACTTTCGGATTCACTGTTTTCATCCGTCACTGTATCAAACAGAAAATGCAGGAAATGTGACAAGATTTCAAGAAATTGGTATGCAGCTATGCGCTCACTCATGCTTTGGGCTTTGGTGCACATGTGCATCCCATAAAGCAGCATAACTTTACCATCCTTGGAAAAATGGGTCAAACACAAATGACCCAAAAATGTAAACGTGTCTTTACAGCTAAGTGGACACATGTGTGTTTTTGAGGGGGTGGGGTGGGGGGTCGAGAACAGTTGAACAATGAAACACATGGAGAATGTAACATGTCTCCTATGGGTGAATATTGACTAGTATCAAGGAGAAGTGTAAGCTCACTATTACAGTCATTTTCACTATTTGAGAAAGATCAGCTAATTATTATGTATATTATCAAAATTTTATTGAATATGTAAGAAAAATTTGTGGATGTGTATTTGTCCCCAGTTGTCACCTCGTCCCGAGCTGGATTCGGTCGACTGCGAGACGCGCTTCATCCTCTTCTTCCCCCTCCTGGCCTCAAAGATGCCATTGATCTTCAGCACCATCTGTTGGAAAAGAAAACAGCCACTATTATTATCAGGGAGAGGTTTTACCGCATTTGTTTTCAAAGCGTCTGTCCGAGACTTTAATTAATGAGCACCAAAGGAGAAGTCCTTTTTCCCTTAAAGGTTAGTCTCCACCATCTACTCCATCTGCAAGATTCTCTATAGAAGCTGAACAGAGCCATATTCCCTTGAGTTGAGCCATAAATCAATTACAGAAGGTATGAATTATGGAAACCAGCCTCCTTCTGAGTACCTTGGGGATTTTCCGTCTTCTGCGGTTGTAGGGGTCTCCTGAGAGGCATGGCGTATCATCAGGGCTGCTGGGGGTTGAAGGTGGGCTTATCCTCATTGGTGAGGCTATACCCCCATCTCTGTTGGTCTTACGCAGGTCTAGCAATTTGAAGCTGCGCCGTTCTGAGTTCTGCCTGAAGAAGCCAGACTTGGAGGAGAGCTGGCATTGGTGGGAATGGAGGGTTAAGTTAAACACAGACACTTTCCAAAATGAGTTACTGTGTTACTCTTCCTGCGTGCCTTTAAATTAACATTAAACATTCACTTTAAGATGGAGACGTAATGTAAATACCTTAGTTGGTGTGTCTGGAGTCGGGGAAGAAGGTGACATGGGCACAGGACATTTGCTTCCAGGACAGCGGTTTTCTAACTCTATGTCTTCATAAGGGTTTTCTTTTGATGGAGGGTCTGCAGAAAGGACGTTGAAAGGTTCAAGAACTTTTGTGTCACTGCTTTTTTGCACCAGTAATTAAGTCAGTGATTAAATTTACCTTGTCGTCTATAGCCTCATGCCAACAAAAGATTTCTGACGCCATTAGCATAACTGAGCATATAGGCCTACTGCTAATTTCCCCCATCAATACTCCTTCATTTCACTTCCATTTTTTTCCATGATGGGGTTCAGACTGACGTCATGTTTTGTTTCATTTATTATTGCTTTGCTCCAGATGTCTGAAAGTTTGCCAAGGAATCTACCAAAACTAGGACCATCAGCCACTAGCTTTGCTATCTATGCCATCTACATAAACATGCAATATGCAAGTGGTTTGGAAAGAGGGAGGACCATGGCAGAAGAAAAGAGAGGGCAAGAGATAGAGAGAGAGAGAGAGAGAGAGAGAGAGAGAGAGAAGAGGAGAAAGGAATAGAGAGAGAGGAGAAAGGAAAGAGGGGTGTTTTTTCAGACACACAACCCCTCTCCCACGTCGATTCATCCACCAGATGCGACTAGTGGGAGGAGAGTTTGAAGTAGGGACATCCAGTACCAGACCTGAGGAACACACACTTCTCTCTTCGTTTATGACAAATGAAGAAACTGGAGAACTAAACAGCATGAACAAATACACTTTAACGCCTGTCTAAGACCTGTCTTTTGCTTGTCATACACTAATGGATAAAAAAAACAATAATACCCCATCAATGTGCTTTTAGTCAAGACTCTCAGACTGTTCTTTCCGGCAGTTATACAGCAAAGTTCCACTACTCGGTCTCTTTGTCTATGGTGTTCTAAAATCAAATCAAATCCTTAAGAAGTCAAATGTGTAATAATTCATGGCTAAAAAACACACAAAAATGTGTTCTGGATCTTTTTAATATTTGGCCCCTGCTCTAAGCACAGATCAGCACAGTTAAGACTTCACATCATGCAGTGAGGATCTAAGGCCTGCAATAAGTCTCAGATATGGGGTAACCATAACAGACAGAATTGATGGTGAAGCAAAACAAAGAAACTCAAATTACCTTTTCCAATAAAATCATTCTTAATAAAGGGACCCCCTCCAAAATGATATACTCCTGCCCATGTCACACAAAGCTAAAACTTCTGGACTTGTTTTCCTTGTGGTTAGCAATTTTCAGTAAAAACCCCTGTGGAGTAGGACATATTGTGAATCCATTCATGTCCAAGAAGAACAATCTGGATCTCTTTTAAGGGGCATATATATTCAGGCGATGCCCATTTAGGTTATCTCCTACATCATTGTATTAGTTGCCTAAAGTGGAAAAAGGTGCTGGGCATTACCTAGGATATCCTCATAGACGTTCTCCTCAGATAAAGTGCGTGTGAGCCCCAGCTTTGACTGAGCGTACCAATCCACTCGACAGCCCTCAGTGGAAGACTGCAACAGGTCCTCAAACTCATAAGACTTCCTGCAAGATCAGCATAAAGCATATTGAAAGATGTTGACAAAAAGAAGACAAAAAGAACCACAAAAAATATCCTTTATGTCATGGTGTAAGCTTTTCTCGCATCCCTCCAATAATGAGGTGACAGGGATTGGGCAATATCGACCTGGAGCAAAAAAGAAAACAATTAAATAGAAAGAATACAGGGTTCAAGGAAAGAAGTGGTAAGGACTACAGGAAATTGCTGAACTTAAAGATTTGTAGGGATAACAGTAGATTGTGTGCCTGACTGGCCAGTGTATAATCCTAGATCTCCACAAAGCTGAGAAATGAAGCTAACCGGTTGAACCACAAATGGAAAAAGGATTTAGAAAATACTGAAACATTGAATCAAACTGTTTCAAATAGCCAGTGCTGGTCCTCTATAAGAAGTTATAAAACCTCTTTCCATGAACCATCTGATTGTCCTTAAATGTTGAACTCATTCACACAGGACTGTCTTACCGTGACCCTAAATGGTTATTTGTTTCATGGAAGCATGCCCAGTGCTGTGTTATGCCATGTGATCTGAACATTTAATATAGCACCTACACTGGCCTCATAAAACCAAGAAGAACTAGACAAAAAGCCACCCAGAAAAAAGGCGTTAGCAATGGGCATTACAGAGACCACTGTACCCAAACTTCAGCACATGAAAACATCTCATTTTCAGTTTGCCCAGAGTTGCTCAAGTCAATCTAAAAACTCTCCAGAGAAATGAGATCTTAGAGGATTTCCGCTGCGGTCCAATACATCCTTCAGTCTATGTTAATGAAGCAGGACGCGTTTTCCTCTCCAAAGAGTGCTCATTCAGTATTGACTCTGCTCTAGAAGTTTGACTCCACATAACAAACTACATAACGCTTCAGCATGACACGTACAAGACGCAAAGCTCACCTGTTACTGCTGTCCCGAGCTCGTTCAGCCCAAGGTCTTCTACAGACCCCAGGAGGGGGAGGACAGGAGGGTAGTGGGGGAGGTGGGATTGAGGGCAAGGGTGGCAGATTCCGTTTTCCTTTCACAGAGCCTTGGGATGGTCCTGGAGTGTTTGTTTGAGTGTGGTGCTGAAATGTACGTTGGGGTTTGGGGACAGGATTAATGGAGGGAGTCCCAGGTTCAGTGTACACGTTCTCAGGGTCTCTGTTTCGGCCACGGCGGCTCCCAGACCTTACAACATCCAGAGTCCCAAAGATGGGTTCTGCACCCTTCTTCTCTGCTTCCTCTTGCTCCTCTTTAGTTGGTGGACAGAAATAGTTTCCTGGCAAAGATGGTTTTGAAGGGGTCTCCTTCATGGCCTGCTCAAGTTTCTTAATGTGCGTCAAAACTGACTTTTTGTCCTGGACATTCTCTGCTGTTTTCCCCACAGGCACTTTGTCTAGAATAATCTCTTTTTCTTTAGTACGGACTTCAGAAGTTGTCCTTGAATCTCCAAACCTGTTGCCATTCTCTTTGCCAGCATCTTGTCTGTCCCAGCTAAAACCTCTTTTACTGTCTCTCCTTTGTACTTCGGTAGATTTCACATCCTTTTTCTTCCAATTTTCGTTCTCTTTTTGAGCCGGCACTTGCAGGTTTGGCCCTGCATTCTCCGTTTTGCCCTCCCATTGGGAGATCTTGTCCCTAATGCTGGCGGTGCTCTTGATCCCTGTGGGAGTCCTGGGAGGCTTGTTGCAGCTCCCCAGGCCATTCTCAATGGGACGACTGCTGTCTGGTCTCTTGTGGGCGAGCATGTCGAGGCTCCCTGGGCAGTGGTCAAGGTTGTCCAGGGACGTGAGGGGGGACTGGCTGTCCACAACCCTGCACAGGTCTGGCCTCTGGGACACCACAGACTGAGTGCCTTCAAACTGCAAGCCACAGCACTGGAACCTAGAAATGAGGCAAAACAGAACGTTAAACTAAACAGCATTTTAAGACTATACTGTGCCACTATTGTTCTCAACCCTAGTTCAGGGGCAGCTGGTGGCCTAGTGGTTAGGGCACTTGCCCTGTGATCAGAAAGTCGTGGGTTCGATTCCCAAGACCACTAGGCACCTTTGAGGTGCCCTGAGCAAGGTACCGTCCCCACAAACTGCTGGGTGCTCCCCAGGTGCCGTGTTCCTGGCTGCCCACTGCTTCACTTGGTGAATGGGTTAAATGCAGAGGTTGAATTTCGTGCTGTTCACACTGTGTGCTGTGGTGTGTTCACGTATGACAGAATGGTCACTTTCACTAGTTATGGAGTAGACCTTCCCTGTGTGTTTTAGGCTTTCCCTTTTACATAACATCAGCTAATTAACAACCTCTTCACGGGTACTAATCTATAAAGAATAGTAGTCTTGTACAAGAATTTAAGATGTGATGATGTGGTGAAAAAAATATGTAAAGTTTTCCATTTAGCTCAGATGTAGCTGGTCAGCCAAGACATGTTTCAAGTTAATAGTCAGCAAAACTGTTTCTGTATAAAAACTTCACCAAATCGTTCTCAACTCACTGTAACTGCTCTTTTTTGAGGTGGCACAGACTTGTGAATGTAGTTTAGGTCACATAATGACTTACTGCGACCTATAAAACTGAACAAAACTTTCAGACAACACCAGGGCTGGTATTCACAAGGTCTGATCTTGAGTTAGACTCCTCTGTATTAATGCTGGGCACTCTTGAGATGGTGTGTGAACACAGACCCAGTTGTTTAAAATGGTTGCCACAGCACTAGGCTACACTGAGAAGTTATGTTCATTTTTATAGCTCACACTAATTCATACCGAGTCCCAAACCACATCCACAAGTCATCACCACCTTAATGAACAGCTGGATGCGGTTTGAGTGGGTTGGGAGTTTTGGAGATGTGCTTATGGAACATATATGGTTGATTTCTAGCTTTTGTTAGTAATGTCAGCTTCAAACACAGCTTGGCCGATCAACTTGGTCAGTGAACAATTATATAAAGGTTGTTTAATTCTTTTAATAATTGCGGATCTAAACAAATCCTGTTCAGTGTTAGCATCATTCAGACCCTTCAATATTATTATAAACTTAACACAGGAGGAATATTTCATCAACTGTGGAAACAGTGGCTGGAAAATGTCATCTCAATCCGAGCTAGCTGCTCAGGGCTTGTGCTTGAGCATCAGATTTAAGGTCATGGGTTGGTTCCAAACCTCCAGAGCTTGCAGTGGGATAAATGAGCTTCCACCAGAAGGGCAAAAGTCACAAGACAGACGTGCGTCTTTCTCTTTCTTTAATTGGCTCAATAAATAAACATAGGCTTGGACTGCAGCCAGCTCATACAGTCATATCACCCCAACAAACAAATGGAGGAAATGTGAGCCTTGTAGCTTTTTGTGTCATTGCTGCAGGATCGAACAAAACGCATGCAGGGAAGTCAACACTCAAGCACATTTCTGGTTCAACCTTATTTTCTGAATTTTAAACTGATCTCTGATTGAATTCAAACATTTCAGTGGTAATGCTTGAGGCATCTATATATATATATACATATATGAGGCATTTTTTTCTCTGGTTTGGGAATTTCACTTTACAAAGCATAAGGCAGTGAAAAAGAAAAACTAGGTCAAACTCCAAAAACCAAGAAAAGAGAGAGGGGAGAGAAAAAAGAAAGAGCGGGAGGGAGAAGTGAAGAGGGGGAGAGCGAAAAAGAGGAACAGACCAAAAAAGGAGGGGGTGATTGTATTCTTCTGCTTGCTGGAAGGGAATGGACTATTTGATGAAAAAGGGGCCAAGCTTGGAACCTTAACTGAGGGAAGGTAACATCACCCACCACCCACGCAAACCCAGAAACTGCAGTTCTTTTCCACTAACTGAGCTCACAGGAGGAAAAAAAACAGAGGAAGTTTTGAAAAAGCTGAGGCACCCAGAACTGATAGGAAGGGGGTAAACAGAGTCACAGACAAACCCAAGATCTCTTTGCCCTTATTTGTTCAGGACCTGCCTTTTATGGACCGTTATGCCTCTTAGTGACATACTTAAATAAGAAGGACTTAATAAGAATGAGCTCAGTCCACT
The DNA here is from genome assembly GCA_037974605.1 of Nannopetersius ansorgii. Classification (NCBI taxonomy): domain Eukaryota; kingdom Metazoa; phylum Chordata; class Actinopteri; order Characiformes; family Alestidae; genus Nannopetersius; species Nannopetersius ansorgii. The sequence goes on from JBBPDE010000128.1 coordinate 12,851,792, forward strand.
CGAAGCTCCTCTTGCTGAAGGTTTTACTGCTCGCAGTAACATGCCATGGCATTCCAATCCACCAAGGCAAGTCATTATTTAGCTAATAGACTATGGCAGTGCCTAGAGGTTTAATTAGACTTCAGTAAAAATACATTCATTGCTAGGCTTGTCCTAAAAGCATCCCAAATATAACACATGGGGGCTCAAAGTTTCCAAATCTGTGTGCAATTAAGAAAACATGGATCAGCATCAAGATTTTATACTAGACCACCACTAATCAGAGATTCTTTATTGGGGCAGACTCTGAGTCCTCATAAGTTATACAAACAACTATTTTGACTGGATTAAATGCTTAAACTTGGTCTGAAACCTTGGCTCAGAGGTCACTGGAGAACAGAATAGATTTGCCTTTTGTAGGCATTGCCAGTCAGTTCTCACTCACTCTGAAATGCATAATTTGGTGCACCAGCAAATCAGCAAAAATCCCTTTTTATACCGAACAATATAAAGTGTTTTCCAACATTATTCTGATTTGGAATTCTACTCCAGTCTTTCGAACACAGCACTCCCAGCTATGTGCTCATTGATCTGTCACTATATATATTGTGAGTCAATGTGAAGATTTTGAACTGTGGTGTGTCACTGTCATACCTGTTCACCGACTGGTAGATGCAGTTCTCTGTGTTTGTACAGAGCAGCAGAGCTCTCCCACCGGTCATGATGCTAGCAGCTGGCATCCTGAGAAGAAAAGGACACACACACACACACACACACACACACACACACACACACACACACACACACACACACACACACACACACAC
>JBBPDE010000128.1:12853637-12870578 GCA_037974605.1 Nannopetersius ansorgii
TTTTTAAAATACTGAAATTCAACTTAAGGAAACTGTAAGTCAATATATAAAACACCAATATGCTCTACTGTCTTTTCAGTCTTTAATTGTCATTGTTTTTTGAAACCACCATGTGAAAACATGTAAATCAATGCTTAACTCATGTCAGGATGTCTGGGCAAAAGGCAGTGAAACACCCTGGACAGGTCACCAATAAATCACAGGGTAAACATATTATGCACATTCTACATTTTATGTTACTCATACACGCACTATACTGTGCAGAAGTGTGTTCTCTGTTGAGGACATGTATTTATTTTAACTAAACATGTAGCCAAACCAATCCATGTAGTACGCAATTAAATCCCTGTAGATGTATTCTGTAGATTTATCCTGAAAATGTATTTCTATTGATTACCCACATGCAGTCTATTACACAGACTCATAGGAGTGCCTTGGGGTCAAATAGTTCAAACTATTTAAAATGGTGGTTCATTTATTTATTTAATAATAATTATTCATCAACCCTGTCACTGTAATCATAACACTCTCCACATAATGCCAGGAGAACAGGAGACTTAAGCTAAGGGAGCCTGTTGGGCTGATAGTGTTCCATGATACAGTCAGCTCACAGACAGTCTCTTAAGAAATATGGGCCATTTCTGATTATAATTCCAACCCAGGAGAAGGAAAGGAAAGCCCAGCGTATCCATGACAGCACATTAGGTGGTTGTTGACTCAGCATACAGAGGTTCGGGGTTAGTGAGTTCAGTGCGGAGGCCATTGTGCCGTTTGGGATCTGGATATTCTGAAGCAACTAGGAATGATCAGCTGACATCTAATCAATAGACTTCACCTTTTCCTTTCACACACACCCACACCCACACACACACACACACACACACACACACACACACACACACACACACACTATTCACACCGCTTTTCTCTGCTACAACAAAAACTACACTATCACGGATCATGTGCGTTATCAGATGATAGAGACTGGTGGCAGAAGACAATAGACTAGTCTTTGAGATATGCTGGATTAGATTTAAAACTGAAATTAATTTAATTACCCCCTGAAAGACAAATGCCACAATACAAGTAACACTGTGTATAAAATGATTATTTGTGTTTTTCAATGACATATTTTAAAGGCACAGATAAGGTTTTTAAAACAAGAAAGTGGGCCAACTGTGTTTTCTACAACACTGAATAAAGTGGATGAGGCCCTCACACAACTCTAACAAGATCCAACGATCTGCACCATAAATACCCAAAAAAGCAAGCACAAAGAAGCGCTAAATGGTTTGTTTACCTTAGCTTTGTTTGTAAATACTGGAACCAAAGCCTCTACTGCTTTGGTTCACAGTGGGGTAAAAGAATTGCAATGTGGAATCCCGTACCCAAAAGGTGCCACAATCAGTAAAAACATCCTTGCAATTAATAAAATAGTTTCCTATCCTATTTTTAGCCTATACAGGAAAGAAAACCCCATAAAATAAGCCACAGACTAGCATGAAAGGATGACTTCTGCATCTGTGCTGACCTCTGTCCCCTCATATGGCTCTTGCCTGAGTCACACAGCTAACAGTAATTATCAGCTGGCCAATAAAGGAGCCGCTAAGCAGTTTGTTCTGTTTTGAGGTAGACAGAACACTCAACACAGGTGTTACCACTTAATAGACACATCTGGGGAAGGCCATTTGTGTGTGTGTGTGTGTGTGTGTGTGTGTGTGTGTGTGTGTGGTTGTGCATTCCTGCCCACTCCCTCCAATGTCCTGCTCCCCTACCAAGAGGAAGCATGACATATAGAATATAGGGGGGCGGGAGCATGAATAATCTCAGCCCCCACAAAACCTCAAATAAAATCCTCTAACAATTATCCCACATCACATCCATACCCAGCCCCTGTAGACCTAACGAACACACACAGTGGCCCTGGTGGCCTAGTGGTTAGGGCATTCTCCCTGTGATCAGAAAGTCCATGTTCGATTCCCAGGCCGCTAGGCTCCACTGAGGTACCCTGAGCAAGGTAAAGTCCCCACACACTGCTCCCCGGGTGCCGTGTTCATGGCAACCCCCTGCTTCACTTGGTGAATGGGTTAAATGCAGAGGGTGAATTTCGTGCTGTTCACACTGTGTGCTGTGGTGAATGATCACTTTATTTGGATTCTGTGGGTGCATATCATTGCTGCTGGCACAAAACCCTTTTTGTTTCCATTTTTGTTGTTTTTCTTTTATACACAATTTGAAAATGTTGACTGCTTTTACTTAGTGTGAGCATTTAATGATAAATGGTCCAATAAAATGATCCAAAACAAGAAAAAAGGGAAATGAATTCTTTACATAAACCTCTATAATAAGTTGTGCCTTTTTTCTCCTACAAAGTTAGCATTCAGGGGACATGGGGTTTTGTTCAGACTGTGATGATGTGCTGGTAATTGGCTCCTTGGGGGAGATCATTGAAGCTGTGGTTTGTCCTGTCTGCATTTACCTTTAGTACCTGTCCTTCAGAAACAATTGGAATTGCTGGAATCCCAGCAGCTCTGTAGGGGTCTGCCAAGAACAATATCGAAGCCATTCAGCACATGGTGGTGAGCTCTTTGGTGTGGCAAAGGCATGAATTTCAAAATAATTACCAGCTGTTTGCCCTTCACTTTTAAACTTTAAGACATGATTAAGACTTGGATTATTTATGTAACATCCAAAACCAAGATTTAGATTTTAAGCAGAACTGTTAAAGCATTCTTTAAAATCTCACCATATTTGAGGCAATCCTGATTATAATATTTTAATACTCCCTCTCTCTCTCTCTCCCGCTCTCTCTCTCTCTCTCTCTCTACCTCTCTCGCTCCCTCTCTCTCTCTCTCTCTCTCTCTCTCTCTACCCCCCCCCCTCTCTCTCTCTATTGGTGCATTGCTGACCTGCAAGACTAAATGATTTTCAGCTGTGCAAAGGGGTCACATGTTTGTGAAGGAATATAAACTTTTTTCCTTCCCTTTCTGCTTCTCCTCTTACTGAAACCAAGAACGAACTGAGAGAAACGTGCACACACACACACACACACACACACACACACACACACACGCACTCACGCACACACGCTCACACACGCACACACACACACATATAGAAGAAAAGCTAGCTTGTAAAATCGCTAACCTAAACCAAAACACATCTTTTTCTAGACTCACAACTTTTCTGTGCATGTGTTTGTGTGACCAAGTTTGATACAGATAAAATATGATATTACTGTAGATGTGGTAAGATGTGGTAAAGACCCCAAAACCATTTGCTTCTGAGTGACACGCAGATACCTGGATGTAGTATAATTATGTCTAGAACTTAAAGGAGTGAACCAGCTTGTATAAAATCAACAAGTTTCAGAATGATGAGTCCAGTCCAGTGAGACTCAGGGGAGACACTGCCATGATGGGTTAAGCCCTGTAGGCTCCTGAGCGCCCAGACAAGCTGATCCTCCGGCTAGCGTTCAAATAAAACACTCGGAGAACATGACAGGCAGTGAATCCATGACTTGTAACTGGCAGTAGCCATGTTTATAGCTCCCACTGCTGGGGCAACTACTTTAGAAACCCTGCTTGGCCTCAGCCTTTCCTTTGTCTTCTTTCACCATTGTTAAACCTGACCCTGTAGAACGTAGCTATTTTCACAATGACGTGGAGACAGAGGGCCATCTGCTTCAGCCAATAAAACATCCCAGCTGACCCAACTGACCTCTACCTGTCCCTCCTCCTGACCCTCTGTTCAGGAAACTGACGGGTTTACTTAATCTTGGGTCAAGCGAAAGCTTGTTCCGCCATGCACTCGCATACTTGTGAGCATGCTTCAGTTAGACATTTCAGTTAGAAACTGAATGTTTTTTACCTGCAGTGCACCTAGTTTGCTGTGATCTACTAATTTCTGCCTGTTAGCCCCTTTAATCATTCCTTTTAATTCTGTTATTAAGCTTCAGGCTACTCAGTTCCGCAACTACTTCAGTCTCTATTACAAATCTTAAGTAGTTATAAAAGCAAGCAACTGAAATATGAGCACACACCCAAACATTTTAGAGTTCAACGTTGTTTTCTGTGTTCCTTAAGGCTGTTTCAGTACCAGAATGGACTATGATGCAAACAGGAAGAGATATTCTTGGGTTCTGTTTGTTCAATATGTAACGCTCATGATGTAATTAGTATATTCCAGGCTGAAGACAAATATTACAGTGCTGTCCTCACTCTTGTGCCATTTCCTGTTGAGAATACACTGTCCTGTAGTTGTATTTCACAGTTCACGCCTTATGCATCATTACACTTTAGCATTAAACCTGCAAAAAATGTAGAAAACCACTAGGCACAAAAGCAGACTGATAGTATAATGGCACTCTCTGGCTTTTTGAAAGTGATAGCGATCAGTTTGAGAGCTTAAGGAGAGAGGACATTACTGAGGGTCAGAACAAGGCCATCGGCACCCATCAGTTACGCAACTAAATGTCCAAACAGCCGATCACTATCACCCCACTGTCACCAGGGCCGCAGAGATTTACATAAAGAGGAGGAAAACGCTGCAGGCAAGTAGTTGTAAGGATGAAAGGAGGCAATTCTTGGAGGTATTTCCCCAAAGACAACAACAGATACAAATATCTGTGAGTAACAGAAATGTGTCCCTTTTCTAAGAAACACATCTGCATATATTGTGCACAAACTTTCTGATTTTTTACTCTTTGCATCTGAAAAAAAAAGATCTTTAAGGACTGCTCTAAGTGTTATGAATCACAGAGGAAATAAACAAAAGTAGTGTTTGTGTGTTTGAGTGTGTGGGAGAGAGAACATGGAAGACTAACCATCTGTGCTTTACTTTAAATCCCAAATGTATAGAAAACTGAGACAACTCCTTCTTTCTCTTTCTACAGCAGCCAAGCCCTGGACGGGAGGAGTATTCCACCTGGGATGTGCGCATTGGACACACACACACAGACACAGGGATTCACAAACACAGAGGGCAGGTCAATGCTATAGTCCTTCCTGTATTACCAACAGACTTTATAAAACAGGCATTCCTAAAGTCCACACCCATTTCAGTAATGACCATCATATCATATGTCACGTGAATTCAAATAAACAAAAACTTGCACAATAATTGTATACTACATTATAAACCAAGATACTCAATATGGATTTGAAAGCAGATGGTTGTACTTTAGGGGGGAAGATATGTCATGGTCTATTAATAATGAGGGCTGGCAAAAGGTGCATCAACTGGAAGAAACCTGATTTATTTTTGTCTCTGAAGCCCATCTCAAAATCAGCTCTGAAGCCTGGTATTGTGAGTGATATTCTCTGGTATTCTGGAGTCCCGAGCAGCTCCAGATTCCTCCTTCTCTCTATCTCTCTTCCCCCTCCTCCTTCCAACAGCTGCTTCTCATAAAGCCTGTCCACAGCGGCCAGCCCTGGAGGACCCGCTAAACGCATGACATCATGCTCTCTGCACCTCTCCACAGCAGAAAGAGAGAGAGGTTGAAAGAGTGTGAGAGAGCACGTAAGAGAATCTTTGATTTCTATATTCCTGGAACGAGCAACTCAGCTGTACAAACGCATAATGACACATTTCCTACACCAGAACATTCGAATCTACTTAATGCATCTCAATTTTTCCTTCAACACCTTCTTCAATACTAACAACTAAGATACGCAACAACTACACTGCGAAATTCGGCGGATAACTACAAGGAATATGTTTCTAAAAGAGTAGAGGGACATATAAACATACTTGTCCATTTTGTATCCAGTGAGTCACTCATAAATTGATTTTGCCGTTTCACTGCCATGTTTTCTTTGCCTGAGGTCTCGAGCCTAGACTAGACTGACTGTAGTGTTCATTCCTTTCTTTCTTCAACGCATGGACAGGGGTGCAGGGAACCCTCTCTGCAATCAATTTCATGCACCGCTAAACATTTAGCAAGCCTGCGATAGAAACACTGTGTGCGCAAGAGTGTGGAGTGCTAGTGTGTGTGTTGCTCGGCACTGATGGAGGCTCTCTGTGGGGGACTAGCTTTCACCCAGTGCCTCTGTGTTCAATGAACTCACATTCCAGCCATTTCTAGCTGGGAGAGAGACAATATTGTCAAAAACTGAGATGTTGAAACTTAAAATGGTCTAACGTTTGATATACAACTACTGGCCTTTCATTTCACACTGCTCTGATGATTTTACACATCTCACCTAAGCTTATTTAGGATAAAGGGAAGATTTAAGTCCAAAACAGGTCAACACGGACTGATGGCTGCACAAGTAAAATCACGGATGTTCCCTGGGCCAGATATGATGTGACACACATTTTGGAGGCAGAAGTTCAAAGCAGGGAAGAAGCAAATTGTAATGGAATTAAATTAAATTTAATATAGGCTACAGCATACGACATGCATTCTTATCCAAAGAGACAAGTCTAATTGTGTTAAAACATTTCTGGCAGTGAGGAGAACTGAATCTTTGTAACTGGCATTTAGCTGTGAGCTGCATTACTAACTCTTATGACTGACTACTTGACACTCATTATTAGCTCAACATAATGTCCTACACATACATAGTTGTCATAGTTTTAAGAGGTCCATGTTTTCTGAAAAAACTTTGCGTGTGGTCCATTTTGGATGGAATCAAACAGGCTGTTGTTTTCATAATAAGTTTGTTGATTTTCATAATAAGTGTAAAACTTTATGGAGAGTAAAACATTATTGGTGGGCCATTAAAGCCTTTTTGACAGAAATTTTAATTCTGTAGGAACACATTTGTCAGTTGGTGAGAGTAGCAGCAAAGGGCAGCAAAGAGCCTGGAACCCATGCAGATCTACCAGCTCTTCTCCTGAGGCGAGGCTGAGTTAACCATGCCCCACAGAAACAAAGCCTGAATAACAGCAGAGGCTATATAAAATACACACCAACCAAGAGACTTCTTGTAAAGGCTGGGTGTAAAAGGGCAAAGGGTCCACTCAGGGGTATACTGTCAGGAGTGGCTGACAAGGAAAAGGCTGGGGGCCCCCTGAAAAAGAAATGGACCCCCAATGGTCACTCATATCATCACAGTTTGCAATGAACTCTAAACCCCTTTAAACCTTCCATAAAGACACTAGACAGTGCACTATACACTTTACAGCTACTGCCCCAAAAACACCCGAGGTGGGACCCCCTCTGGCCACATGACATTGTGTCATTGAAGTTTGTGCTGTGTGTTTTTAAATAGTCAGATACCTGCAAGCCTTTACTATGACGTTATCCTATGCTTTTGTATAGACAGTCAATATTACTGTGCATACGGCTAAATGTAGTTGTTTATGTAATTAATATCTGATTAATAAGCAGTTACCTTACACATGGTTTACGGTTTCCATGTGTGTTTTCTTTTAGCCTCTTTCAGTTTTCCATGTTGTTTAACACATTTGGTCAAAATCTCTTGTTGCAAAATATTTAGTGCTGTGAACAGGCTGCTGAAGACAGTATTGATTATGAATAAATGCTAAACCACACTCCATGCTGAACGGGCATTGCCCAGATATTAACATCTATATTTCACTCTCTTTGTTACTTTGAGAATTCTCACTGACTCTACACGTTCCTATTCCATAACTCTGAGGGTGCAGAGACACAATTACCCAGACCCAGACTCACACAGTGGCAGGCACCTTGGCTGCTAGACCCCCTCCCCTGCCATTGTTGGGCTTGTTGGGAAAGGACAGGCAGCAGACAGGAACTGGTGTAGCCACAGAATGGAACAGGAACCAGAGAGGATACTGCAAACAATTCATTTATGTGTATGTTTGTTCTTTATCGATCTACACTAAATATAGTGTTGTTATTGTCTCCGAACCGTGATTATGGCTCACTGGTTGTTGTGTCTGTTGCGCGCGTCACAAAAACTGTCCTGCTTGTGTGTGGCTGTCTGTTTTGTAAAACATTATAATAAAATGTGAAAAATGGATTTAGAAAACAAATGATCTTGCCACATCAGAGGTTTTTTTTGTTTTTTTTTTCAGTTTCCCGGGTACAGCAAGAACCAGAACACTTATAATTATATCATCTACACCAAACCACACTAAAAACCATAAAAACACTCCAGGCTACAATAGCTAAAACAGGCCAACAGTCTATCACTAAGAGTTATTTGCTTGTTTACGTGCGCCTGTAGCTAAGCATTGGCATTGCAGAAAGTCAGACAGATAGAGAGACAGACACAGGAAGGGGGAAGACAGGATGTGGGATCATGACCTCCATCCTGTCCCCACTACACACACATTAGAGCCGTCCTGATATGAGCGAGAGGGTATTCAGCAGAACTGGCCAGAAGGCCTATGTATGGTCTGAGAAAGAGGAAGGAGCTTTTAGGAAATGAACCCATTTTTGTATTTCTGTCACAGTGAAGAATAGAGACCAGTAGAGTCAGGAAAAGAGCTGTTCAGAAAACTCTAAAGCTACACACGTTTTCAACAGCGATGACTACTGGCATGTACTGCAACTGAATGAACAGGTGGAGGTAAGTTTCCACTGGACACTGGACTGTACCATCCCACTGCTTTACTTAATGAAGCAGAACAAAGCAGATTTACTTAAATAAAATGATAAGAATGATGCTGAGGCCAAGGCCAAGCACAGAACCAAGTAAACAAATGGGAAAAGTTAAACGAGTCTGAATAAGTAAAGTTAAAACAGATAAGTAAGAAGAGAGCAAACAATCAGTCCTTTGTGTAAGTTAGGACTGGACACATCGGTGGGAGATCATGATAAACTGTCATAATACATGATCCAACACAAGTCTAACTGACAGTAATTGGTCTGTGTTCTTTAAATACTGGCAATATCAGGGTCTGGAGTCTAACATATTGTGACATATTTTAGCACAACAAAGATAAATATAGTGATACTGTCATGTTCTGAACCATTTTGACAAAATGTGTAACTGCAATTTTTCTATTGTGACAGCAGTTTGTGACAGGCCTGTTTTTTAGGTCTGAGAACACTAGCATCTCTTGGGATTTGAAAAGAATGCCCTAAAAAGTGCATACTCATCTTTCAGTCATAGTGTAGGTTATAGGAACCCTAGACTTCAGTGAAACACACTAAACAAGGCTCTTTGCTATATTCAAGTTCAGTTTCTTCAACAGCCCAAGAAATAACTAGCCAGTCTTGATCTAGAGCAGGGGTGTAGAACTCCAGTCCTGGAGGGCCATGGTTTTGGTGATTTCCCTGTTCACAAACACCTGGTTCACTTCGCCATTTAATTGTCAGGTTTAGTGAATGTGTTTAAGGAGGAGAACCATCAAACTCTGCTGGACACCAGCCCTCCAGGATTGGAGTTGGAGACCCCTGATCTACAGCATTCCTGGAGCTACACAGTTAGTTAGACAGCTAGACATGCTGCTGCCTTACAGAACTGGAGAGCCATCAGGTATTTTCGCAAGGAGTGGAACACAAGTATATTTCACTCTTATCAATAGGAAAGTTACATTTAAGCACTCTGATTGAACTCTGAGCTTTTTAACACCATGCAAAAGAGTGCTTCTCGTTCAGCTGTCTTTTAACCCCCCACCACTCTGAGCTCTTGCTGAATGTCTCTGTCTCAGTCTGCAGGTGGAGAGAGTCTGGAGAAGCACCTGCCCCAGATCGAAGACAATGCTTTACCTGTTACTGTTCCCTATCTGCTATCAGCGCCTAAAGTCTTGCCAATTATTTGTCCTAGACTCTGACAACAAGACTTCAAATGAATAGCACTGGCCATCAACGAAAGAATCTGCACACATACATTTTTTAAATGTGCAATGGGCGTTTCATATGTCCATTAAAATTTTAGCAATAATATAAATTGACAGAAAAACTGCTAAACATTATTCCATAATTACAAATAGAAATAAAAACATGAAAAATATTTTAAGTGTAACGCTGAATGTGGTACTATAGGAAATAGTACCTGCATTAGTGAAGTGGGGGGATTCAGGGAGCGAGTTTAGCAAGGCTGAACAATAACCAAACCAACAGCACGACCCTAAACCACTCACAGTTCCTTTGACTCTCCAACTTGGCTTAAAGGGAGCATAGTTTCTTTGAAATGCCCAGAAACATTCTGCATAATTAGACCCATTTTCCACCAGAGAGAAGAAAAGAATGTCTACATTGATAGCAACTAGGAGATGAAACTGAGCTTTTAATGAAGACATTCATTTTGACTTTTGATACCTTTGTATACAACACAAACTTCACACATACTTCGATCTACTCGGATTAATAAACCTGTTTGCATCTATGTGTGTGAAATGTATTTCCTCGGATTCAAACTCCTTGGTTCAGATCAGTAAGGAAATCAGGGAGCCCATCATTGGGCCTTTATATACAGGCTTTGTATGACTGGGTGCTCTGGGAGACTTCTTTCTCTCACCCCCTTTCTATGCAAGCTGACTCTGTGCCAGGGCTCCAGTTACCCTTCCTGTTTTCCCTCACGCTTCTGCGGTTCCGCCTGACCATTCCCACCGGTGTTCCCGCTCCCAGCTCTGCGCGCCTCAGCACAGACAGATTCCTATAATTCCCTGTAGTATTCCCACAGGAGCCTAGCGTGGCGAGAGCTTGGGAAAGTGCTCTTCCGGAGTCAAGGATCCACCAAGCAACAGATAGCGTTCCTCTTTCTCTCTCACTCTCTCCCTCTCTCTCTCTGACCCCCCCCCCACTCCCACTCTCAAAATCAACATTTCCAGAGTGAATGTAAACCAAGAAGCCAGAGTGATACAGTGAGTCTAAATGAAACTTAAAGCTTGACAGATGGAACCTGAAATCCTCTGTGCCCCTTCTTAGCACTTTAAAAGAAATGAATGAATCAAAAGCTATTTCCACTTGAACTGAAGTCAGATGACTTTTCTCATAGATTTGTGACTGAAATAAAAATGGACTTCGGTTTCCTCATGATGGTCTTTAATACTTTGCAGGAGCTGCCCTGACTGAACCACCCAGAACAAATCCTCCAAACTACTGCAAGCATGTGTCTCCAGGACACAACCTTCCTCTCATTAATCAGTTAATGCATTATGCATCACATCAAGAACCAAGAAACAACTGCAAACATGCTCTGCAGATGAATCCACATGGGTAGTCACTGTAGTCGGCCCCCAATATTAGAGGCACATCTTGCATGCACATTGCACAGCGAGCCCAAAGGCTCTCCACTGTGGTAGGGAATTTAGCGCGAGGCTCCACCACAGAGTCAAAGTTAATGGATGAGGGTTGCAGTGGCCCACACCACATCAGAGACAGCCCATATGTTTGTGAGAGAGAGGCAGAGAGAGACTTTTTTCCTCACGTTAGCCCTCCCAAAATGGGATTAGCGACGTGAACTCTTTGACCATACTTGTCTACAGAATCGATGGGATAGTGCAAGGACCCCAAAAGTTGAACTTCTTAGGCCACTCTACAAAAACATTCTAATGCTAGCCTTTAGCTTCAGCATCTCCAAAAAAAGAACAGATACTTATCTTTTGATCAAAATGGAAAAAAAGATTATGATCCTAGCCAACAATCACAAACAGGTAAGGTGCACCAATCCAGTGTTTGGGTTTGTAAGCTTGGTGTAGCGGGTTCTTAACATAGCGGGTTCATTATTCTATCATTCTTGTAGGAGCCAAGTTGTATGTTTAAACAAAATAAAACAAAATAAAGCACTTTACAAACTAATTTTAAAGTGTATTTCTAATGGTGCTTCTGGTGAGTCGGATGTTTTCTTCACTCAACGCCTCTGCAAGTCAACTGTTAGACCCCAGCTCCAGCCAGTTTCCAGCAGCTTTTCTGTTTATTATTACAACCATTTCAAAACTTCATCCAAATGTCTCCAAAAAAGTCACTTTAAAGAACATGACCCTAACACTCATTTCATAGAATGAGATTTAATTCTTTTTGGACTATTTCTGTTCAGAAGCTCATCTATTGTCAAGCTGTGTAAAAAAATAAAAGCAGAGATACAAGGTTTTGTTTTTTCAGACTGTATTTCGAATGACCTGCAGATGACCCTGTTTATCACTGAAATTGCAAAATGATTGTCAAGCCGATTCATGGTAAACGCATTTACATCTATGTTCATCTATTTTAAGTAGGTAATTATGAAAGCCTTGGTTAAAATTCCCCTGAATAAATACATAAATCACATCTTTCAACTTTCAGGTATCCTTTTTTGGAGGTTACCATCATATTTTAAAGGGGGCATATTATGCATATTAAGTTCACTTTTCGCATCTTTTTGTATTTCCATTCGAGTCTCTACTGCTCCTATAAACCCTCCAAAGGTGAAAAATAAAACATCCATCCATTTTCTGTGAGTCAATTGAAAGATTTTGGCGACAATTTAGATTGCTCCCTTATTCTGACGTCAGGGTAAGGAAATTTGCATAGAACCACCCCTCATCTGTCGAGCCCCCACCCATATTTGTCTGCTAGTTTTATGAACACACATTCACATTTACATTTACGGCATTTATCACACGCTTTTATCCAAAGCGACTTCCATTTCCTAACTACAGGGGACAGTCTCCCTGGAGCAACTTAGGGTTAACTTAGGGTCTTGCTCAGGGACCCAGAGGACTGGATGGTGCCCCTGTTTTCTGCCATTTTCACGCGAGGTTAACACACAGCATAAGCATGGGATGGGTGGGGCGTGGACAACAGTTTTTTTGCATAAAGGTGACAGAGCCCTTAAACGGCTCATTTTGAAAGGGACTGAAACTGTCAAGAATAGAGCTGGTGAGATCCCTTTATGCGAGAGTGATTTTGCGCAAAGAACTTGTTAAAAAAGAGGTATGTCACCTTTAAACTGAATGCACACAAATTACTTACAGTATCTGTGCATTTGACATTACTTTTTAAGGCCCACCCATCAAGTAAAGAAGAGTTCACTCAATAACTTTACAACATGTGACTGAACAGAACTCTATGTCTTCTACATCCTGCATTTCACAGAAAATAAACTAACTTCACAATTGACTTCCTCTCTCTCTCACACACACACAGGACACACACAATCATTGTGGTAAAACTGCCCTACAAAGTGCATTGAACCTTGACAGGGTTTGTGTCAGAGCAGCAGCTTGCAAGCACAGCTTCAGCAGCAGCAGGGGGTGTGAGAGAGGGAGACGGATGGAGGAATGGAAGGAAAGGGTACATGTGAAGGAAAGGAGGGGGTGGTAGTGAGAGCAGTAATCGCGGCATCTGTGCTCCGTTCCCAACCGCTGCCGCACAAAGCCGAGGGCTCACGGAATCATGAGCGGCCAGAATTCCCCACGCTGCACCGCGGGGCGCATTCTGGACTCGTCGCCACGGAGACGGCCAATGGAGGTCCGACTGGGAGGAAAGCTCAGAGTTGGAGTGGCCACAGTGTAAAGACTCCCCCGCTGAGTTACTGTAAGAATATGGGCTTCCACAGCATTGCAGTACTATGACCAGGCAGTGACCACGTCCAGTCTGGTGCAGGAGCGACAGCCGTCGGTTCCATACGAGTCACGCATGTGGAAGCCAACCACCAACACATAGTGATAAAGAGAGACAAGCACGCATGGCTACATGACTCAGGCACACACAGCACACACAAACATTGTGTGAAAGCCTGAAAGAATGGTACAAGCAAGACAGTAGTCCCTAAAAAAAACACTTTCCTTATTGTTGCCTTTTATTATATATTTTAACTAACCAGACTGAAATACTAGTAATCACATTCTGAGGCTAGTATTTGATTCAAAGTTGCTTTGCAGTGTCTTCTACTAATACTGTAGTTGGGAGGGGTGTAACCCACCTTATCAATATAGGTCTGTCAGATAAAAGTGGTCCGGACGTCCTGAACCCATTAATACAAACACAACCCATTTATTTTGATCCACAACTGATACTGCTATGCTTTTGCTTTTTCTACCCTCTGGTGGTGTGAGTTGTGCTTGTATGTCTCACCATTCGGTAATTACATACCCGGTAGCTTGAAACATGCTGAACACGAAAAGTTGGGTTGGTAAGTAAAGGGTGGAAAGGTTTGACCTCAGATTTTAATGAGGAGTACATATATGAGTCAGTGAATCCGTGACAGATTGGAATTACCCCGAAGAGCTCAGGAATTGAATTAAGCTTCTTTTCATCTTTAAAGCACTGCAGAACTTGAAGTAAGTTAGACTGATTGAATTACAGTGACTCATGTTGCTCCACTGTTTGTGCAAAAAGCAAAGTATGAACTGGGTTAAGTAGCATTTTCATGAACACTGATCAAATATACTGTTCACACTTGACAGACATTACAGAACGTCAGATGATAATCCATTTTGCCCGTAAGTTCTACACTGATAAAGACAACCGTAACTGGACACTGGGTACTGGATAGTCAGGGAAATTTTTGATCCGCTTGTTCTGTGTTATCAGTCTTCTGGTCGCTCTGTTTACAAGCTCTTCCATCTCTCTCTCTTTCTCTTCACAGTGAAGAGAGACCATTGTTCTGTGGGCTAAAATGACTCGCCTCACTTATCCAATTACCCACTTCTCTATCTCCCCTCTCTCTCCTTGCCTGCACTGGAATGCACTCATTTAACACAGGCTTCTCCACTAAAACACCTCACACTCTGCCTAGATTCACAGGAAAGAGGTTGAGTGCAGCATTGCCTGATCTTTCACAGCCTGAAGCAAAGCTGGACACAAGCATTCGCTTTTTGCTCCTTTTGTCCGGGTTGAAAGTCACTGATTGATTTGACTCTTAAATCGAGCGTCAAAGTTTATCCAGAATTGTGCCTCACAAACTTTCAGGTTAGATTCTTTCCCCAAATGAACCCACACAAAGAACTTCACACACACTGGCAACACACTCACAAGCCCCCCACACACACACTCACACACAGCTGTACCTTGCTTGGTTGGTTGAGCCCTGCAGAAGCGCTCTTGTGGTGGTTTCTCATTTTGTGAAACCTGATACTGAATATGGCAGCATCCACTCAATGACTTTCCTCAAAGCAGTTAGTCCTTCTTCTTCTCCTCTCTGTCGCTTGGCTCTATCCGCACACTCTCGCCTGGATTAAATCCTCCACGTTGTTCAGGGCTGGTTAGAGGAGCCCCAGTGTTCTTCCTTCAAAAATGAACAAGAAAGCAAAGCGTGTCCAAACAGTTTCTGCACAAACCTCAGCTCCAGGCAACTTTATCTCTCCCTCTTGCTTCCCTCTCTGTGCTGCTGCTTTCCTCTCTTCCTCTCTCACTCACTCTCTTCCACTGGACTTTTCCCACCCCTCCCTCCTCTCTCCTCTCTCCAAGACCCCCTCCCTCCCTCTCTCTCTCCCTCTCTCTCCTCTGCTTTCCCATCATCCCCCCACCCCCTACTGCTGAACTAATCTGCAGCTGGCTGAGTGATTGGAGGCCTGGTTGCCTTGGAGACCAAGTGTCCTGCTTTAGACGAGTGTAGCAGGAGAGGACAACTGAACACATAAATAACAGCCAACTACTCTTTCCTCAGACTTCAACTATTGCACGTGAGCAGTGGACACAGAGCGTGAGCTAAATGTGTCCACTGAGGATCAGAGAACATCTACAATCCATGAGTTCTGCAGAAGGTCGAAGCAAAATCGAGGTCAGGACTTCCAGTAAGACACTACAGAAGCATGTCCTTCTACCAGCACACACATAAATATCTGTTTTGGTAGATTTTGAGTGGCCAAGATGGTGAAAAGCATCAATACTTTTACGAAACACAATATGGCACAAAATATATGATTGTTTTTAACAACCATGCATGCATCTGTTCAAGGTCCTTTGATCAGTGTATGATATAACAATATATTCCAAATATATAATGAGACACACTGTGATGTACGTGTATCATGACAAACACGTGTACTGTCATCTTATCTATCCCTGTTCGAGTTTCCACATCATTCGAACACAGAGTTCTTGAAGGTAACCCTACTTCTCTTTTCTCCTGCAGGAGTGTGGAGCTGTGGGGCTGCACGTAAGGGTAGAGCCAGTGGCTAAGAAACTGCATGCTGAAGGAACTCTTGGCTCCTGTTCAAGAGAGGAGGAGAATTAAGGGATCGTGTTTCACACAGATACTGAAGTGCTCGTGAAAAGAGATGTGCAGGCCAGTACATTCTCTTGTCATCGGAATAAAATATGTTAAACTGCCTGCCATGCCGAAGTAAAACACGTAGCTTTAAGGAATGTTTTAGCAGAGAAAAACCTACAGATTAAACTAGATTTTTTTTTTCATCTACTGACATAAAAATCTGTGCCTCGCTTCACAGTGTGGTCGACATAGACATTTCTGTTATATCACAGTCAGATAGACCATTAAGTACTTCAACAACCACACAGAACACCTCATGGAAGGCAAATCATACAGATCCCAGCAACAGTGGGAGGAGGATGTGCTTCCAACATCTGTTCACTTTCCCTCCCATCTTTTGTCTGCATGATTGAAGACAACAATGGAGATCTGGCCTCTGAATGACAGCTGGACAGCAGATCAAGCAAGAGCTCAGCAAAGCACCATACAGTTGTTTGATGGGGTTGTATGATACAAAAACCTGTGAAGAGTTGTAGGTCCATACCAAACTTTCTGTATAAATAAAAAAAGTCATTTGAACATTCACGCTTTAATTAACAATTCAATATGCAAATGTTCTATTTGATGTCTAATGTCGTGGCCACACAAAGCAACCATCTGCCATTTGCAACAATATTTGGTGATGTACAGTGACAAGCAAGAAGTGATTGTTCCCAGCTAGGCAGACTGAAAATTGGCTAGAGGTCTGTTGCATGCAAATACTGAGGGGCACAGTGACTACCAACAGGAAAACATTTTGGCTCAGCTTTTTTATTATAATTATAAATATATATAGTGAAAACCCCTAAAATTTAGAGCCCAACCGATAAAGGATTTTGAAGGCCGATACGGATACAAATATTTGTTGGTTTTAAAATCCGAT
>JBBPDE010000128.1:12870827-12883971 GCA_037974605.1 Nannopetersius ansorgii
AAGAAGAAGAAGAAGAAGAAGAAGAAGAAGAAGAAGAAGAAGAAGAAGAAAAAGAAGAATTTTGTCATTCTCGTTTTCCCAAATGCACCACTGACCGTGGATATTTGTTGGTAACTTTAGCCTTCTTTCTATATTGCAGAAACATTTTGATTTTAAGGAACGTTAACACAGGCTGATGCAGACATTACAGCTGATGATAAGACTTGCTACAAACCTATAAAGCCCAGTTATGTTAGCACATTGACTTAATAGACAGCTAGTGCAAGAAAGCTCATTTTTAAGATTTCTAAATTAGCACTTGTTATATATGTAGCAAAATGCTGTTCATACAGTAATAACGTAGTGTTATTTACGTAGTATTTTAATTTATCAACTGTAAGAGCAGTTAAGCAGCCTCCTTCATTTTTTCTCTTGCTTGCCGAGCACTTGTCCACAGCTACAGACAACTGCAACATGTGCTAAATTCCAGTATTCTGAAATGGAAATCTACTAAAGAATAATACTACTCCAAAAGCATTATATAGAGTGGCGGTAGTTGGAAGCATGAGCCATAGTAGCTATGGGAAATATTGCTTTTTATTACCAAACAATTTTTTTAAATTACGTTTTTTTAAAACAGTTTACCAGAAAGTTTATTCATAATTATGTGATGTTTTAACTGTCTGTGAAGTTTCCTCTAAAGCTATTAAACACGCCTGGATACCTGCTGGTAAGAGATTTGCCCCTAGAATGTCGTCGGTTCGAATCCAATGACTGCTAGTGACACCACTCAGGTGCCCTTGAGTAAGATACACGTTATTGTTTTAATAAATAATGTATTTGGTGCGTCATGATGCTCCCTTCTGACTCCAACCCGTGTTACTCATGTGTATTTAAAGTATTGATATGTTTTTAACCTGCTGCTACTTTTTCTTTTGTTCTGTCCACATTGCTGCCGTAACTATACAAATATCCAACTTGTGAGACTAATAAAGGTAATTTATCTGGTCTTATCTTTTTTCATTTTGTTATATACACAAAGCAATCTTACCGTGCGTCTCCGGAACGAACTGCAGACTGTGTATCAACACGGGATTATTTAGAGGTAGACCCGGAGACTGCGGGCGAGTTGCACAAGTATGAATGAAACGCCCTCAAAAAGGTGCTTTAATGCAACGAGCGATCGGTTTAACGCCAGAACCTTGTTTTAAACTGGATAGTCCGTCGGCTAACTTAAGCAGTTATCTTTCACTGAACGTTGCATGCGTTTGTTGACAATATCAGCTGTATGTGTGTGCAGTCTGGATGAATTAACGGATGGGTGTCAGAAGCTGGACGTTTTGGTTCTCACTGCTAAGTCTGTGTTGACACTCCAGTGCATACAGTGAAATGCCCCCGTCTCCGGTATGTGACTAGTGCCAAGAGGAGCTTTATCGTTAGTTTGCAGCTGTAAGTTACAGAGGAGACCAGACCAGAAACTCGTTGGTATGTATGTGTTTAGCTTCATTTGAGGTGCAATATTTCACACTGTACACTTCGTACAATGCGCTCAAATGATGGGAAGTCTGTAGCAGTAAATGCCACGAACTAATAATTAAGATTAGAAAAAGTATCAAGGCTCTAACAAAATGTCTGCGTTTTGTGCAAAGAACATTTTCCAAAGTCTCAGGTGTACCCTGCAGAGAGTTTCCATGTCAGTTCGCATCACACCACACAGAACGTTCTTCATCAAAAGGTGTTCAGTTCTCTCTCAAACACCCAAAGTGGCACTGCTGTGTTGGGGGGTGGGCAGTGTCACCTATGTCTCAGCACAAGAAGCAGTACTCCCTCAGAGGACCACAGAGAAGAAGTCTGTTGCCAGAGTGCAGGTTCACCGGCTTATATTCATCTTGCGACTAAGCATCCGTGCCTTGGTACTATTTTTCAAATTCAGCCCACTCTTGCTGCTCTACCCATTGAATCTGCTCTCACATCGCTGGACCACCCGTTGGCTTGACGCTCTGCTTTGGGTCACAGAGTCCTCTGGTCCAACATTCATCAAGCTTGGTCAATGGGCGAGCACGCGACGGGACATCTTTTCGCAAGAGTTCTGTGACCGCTTTTCCCGTCTCCATGTGCGAGTGCAGCCCCACTCCTGGGCTCACACTAAGCAATGTCTGAAGCGGGCCTTTGGGGAGGACTGGAGGCGGCTGTTTGTGTTTGACAGCAAGGAGCCAGTGGGTTCAGGCTGTGTGGCTCAGGTGTATCGAGCTAAGGCTCGAGTAGCGAGCATCATGGACCCAGCCTTCCAGGAGCTGGTTGAAAGCTTAGAGAAAGAGGACCTGCTGGAAGCTTGGGAGATCCCTGGGCTTGGAGGAGCTTGGGGTCATTTATGGGGGCCACAGAAGGGAGAGGAGGAGACCCAGCAGAGTTCTGCTCAACATACACACTCTCCGATAAATTACACAGAGGACGAGTGTCTCATGCCTGTGGCAATTAAGGTAAGTTCACCCCTGTGCTAGGCCTGGGGTTTTCAGTTAAGAAAATGTTTATGTAGGTTTTACAATGTTGTATACTCTAGTAATATCATGTTTCAATACTTATGTTTTAATATCAATTTTAGGGACAATATATCATTATGTTTATCACAACTGTTACTGCCATTTCCCTCTTTTCGTACAGGTGCTTCATCCTGGAATCAGGAGACAGGTTCAAATAGACCTGATTCTAATGAAGGCAGGGAGCTTGCTCATCAGCTGCTTGCCTGGCATCAAGTGGTTGAGTCTGCCAGAAGTGGTGGATGAATTTGAGAAGCTCATGACCAAACAGGTAATTCTAAACAAAAGCAAGCAAGTCTGCCTTGCCATCACAGGAGATCATAATATTTCCTTTGACGTTAATACTTTTTGATTACAGATAGATCTTCGTTTTGAAGCAAGAAACATGGAACGGTTCAAGAATAACTTCAAGGACTTGGAATATGTCAAGTTTCCAACACCCCTGAGACCATTTGTTACGAGGGCCGTTCTGGTGGAGACTTATGAGGTGATTAGCTTCAGGTTGAATTCACCTAGAGACTGCTCACATGCCATCTCGTTTTTCTTTATTAGGAGATTCTAACTTGTACTAATGTACGTTTTCAGGAAAGTGAACCCATTTCAAGCTACCTGAAGTCAGAGGTGCCTGTAGCCGTGAAGCAGAGAATTGCTCGGATGGGAGTGGACACTCTACTGAAAATGGTGTGAGGAAAAAACATTCTGTTACATTAGGGGTGCCCAATCTGATCCTAAGGACCAGAGTGGTCGGAGGTTTTCATTTCATTAAAACCAGAATGCATGTGATCAGTTGTTTGAAGACTGAGACCAACTTATTAAACAGGTAGAATCAGTTGTACTTGGTTGTAATGAAAACCTGCAGCTACACTGGCCATTTACAGATATGACTGGACACTCCTGTTTCATAATCTTGCCTCTCTCATAAGCATTCTCTTCTGATACAGGGCACACTTTTAGACACACAGTTACAAAATTTAGATGATATTTTAGACCCTCCCATAATGTTGCACTACTGGTTTTCTGCACTCAAGGACCAGATGTTTATTGTAAGGGGGCAGAGTAGCATGTTATATATCCTGTAAAGGATAAACACAGGCAAGTTCTGGGGTTCAGTGCTTTATCGTAGGGCTACAAGAATGGGATTCAAGAGCGAGTACTTTGAAGAAATCAGACATAATGTTATGTTTAACTTAGTAGTAGTTTTTGTGATTATCCTAGAACATTGGTTCCCAGACAAGTCCTGGCATACACCCTGTGCTGTATATTTTAACGTTTACACATCAATGTCAGCCCAGCTGGGTAACTCACTGCTTAGTTGGATCAGGTGAATTGGAATCAGGGAAAACACTAACGTTAGCCACATAAAGATTTTGTGTATTAACCGAACAGTTGACACAGGTGGAAGCTGATCCAACATAGCTTGAATTATCTGACGCTACATGGCTAATAAATGGTAAGTTGTTTCTCAACCAGGGCACAAATGCCAGAGTAAAATCATGCTGGATGGATAAATTAATCAGTAGCTCATATTAATAATACACCATAAGGCAAGAAGCATGCCTGTTTGTCATTGACCTCTTGCCTATTGCTATGAACACAAGCTGCTCTACTATCAACAGTTTTCTCTTAGATGTGGTTATGTGGTGGGAAATATTGCACAGATCCTGCATACTCACCTAATGTAAAAGGCCTTCCGCACCAACCCATCGAAACATGGACTCTATGAGTGTTACCTGTAGGATTTGGCACAAAGTGTTTGTGCCTATATGTTTTGATAGCTATCAAACTTTTTCAATACATCCTTCTGATTAGGAATTTAGAGGCTTCCATTGGGAAAGAACAGATGAATACTTGAGCACTGATGTATGTCACTCTGGATAAAAGCGTCACCTAAATGCCGTAACTGTAAACGTGTCAAATTGATATCTGTGCGAATCTCTCACACATGGTTATCTAGCAGAGCAGCGCCATCTAGATTACCTTCTATGCCATAGTGCATCCTGGTGCCATCACTTCCCTAGGTATACACCACAGATATACCTGGCTGTCCATGAGGTGTCAAAGACGAGGCAACCTTCTTCCTTTGCTTCAAGGTCCAGTTCAGAACTTGTGTGCCAATTGTAGGCTTGTTTGATGGTGGACACAGGTTAGCATCGACCTTCTGACCAGTCTGTGGCTACGTAATGCTGCACTCAGCAGTGTGCTGTGCAGTATGCTGTGCATGACACATTGTTCCTGTAGCCAGCATTAAAATGTTTGGTGACCTCAGTAGTGCTTCTGTCACATAGTCCTCTTTGCCCTGTCGCCTTGCTGTTTTGGAGATGCTGTGACCCAGTCATCTGGCCTTAACAGTTTGAGCTCTGTTAAGGTCGCTCTGGGCTTTAAGTCTGCCCATTTGTGCCAAATCCAAAAACCTGTCAAACACAAAAACCTACTGTTCACTGGCTGCCTAATATCTCCCAAATCTTGCCAGTTGTAACAGGATGATCAAGGTTATTCCCATGTCAATGGTCAGATGTTTTGTCCCATTGGTGAATCTTGTTACTACCTGCACTTAAGCAGTCTCATTTTACTATTAGGTATTTGAGGATAACTTTGTCCATGGAGACCTCCATCCAGGGAATATCCTGGTGCAGTGTGGTCAGAGGGCCCACCCTGAAAACAGGGCTACACTGACAGACCTGTGGGACACAGTGGTCGTCAGCATGAGGCCATCTCCTCCTCCACTACAACTGGTTCTCCTGGATACTGGCATTGTGGCCCAGCTCAGCGAGACAGACCTGCGTAATTTGAAAGCTGTCTTCACTGCTGTTGTCCTGAAACAGGTATCTGAAGCCAAAACATTAAGATTACTTTCCATTCTTAGAATTCAGACTCATGCAAGTGGTTTGGTACTGCAGATGAGATGAAGTTTAAGGATGTGTTTGTCCTCAAACATGTATGTGTAACTATATATTCTGTATAGTGTTTGCAATCTTTTCAGACATATTTTTTACTGTTAGGGAGAGCATGTGGCAGAGTTGATCCTGAACCATGCCAGGGCCAGCGAGTGCAAAGATGTGCCACGCTTCAAAAAAGAAATGGCCGACTTGGTGAACCATGCGCTCAGTGACACACTGTCTTTGGGGAAGGTACTACAGTTAGTACACACCTTCATTTCAACAAAAAGAGATTTCCTAATTTTGTTTTAATTAATTGCTTTGCTTCTGTAATCCTGTTAAGGTTCAGGTGGCAGAACTGCTGTCTCGAGTGTTTGGATTGCTTATCCACCACAAGGTATTTGGGTTTTTTCACTGAGCTAAATAACGATGCACATATTCAGCAGTTCCAAGATGGCATTTTTTTTATTATCAACCAGTGAATTAAATCCATTATATTGCACTTTTTTTTAACTCTGTTAGGGGCTTGTTTTGATTCTTCAGCCCAATCATGACAGCTCTTTAGAGTTCATATTCAGAATTACCAAAAACAGGATGATAATGCCACACTTGAAATCAACCCTATACCTTTAATTTGTTTATACTGAGGGAATGATGAGGGAATGACACATCTGACCATGGAACAGCTGAGCTGCCAGTGGTCTCATTATTTATGAGCCCCTGAAATGGATTGTATTTCCTACACAGTTTACCGAAAGCCTGCATTCATTATTTCACAACAGCGAAAACTACAACTGTGCCAGTATTCAAATATGTATGAATCTAACTGCATTATCCATCTTTTTTTGCAGGTCAAGCTGGAGAGTAATTTTGCCTCCGTTGTGTTTGCTATCATGGTGCTGGAAGGCTTAGGCAGGTCACTGGACCCTAACCTGGACCTCTTGGAGATTGCCAAGCCTCTGCTCCTGAAGAACTGCGCTTCTCTTCTCTCCTGAATTTCAGCCATGAAATGGAGCCCCTCTTATGTGCAATGAGCCAGTTTGTGTCCAATGTGCAGCTTAGCTTTGATAAATAAGCAATTTGTGACTGGTGGGTTAAGAATGATGACTAATAGATCTTTAATTAATTAAGGATTAGGGGGTGTTGTTTCATTACAAGATGTGAAACTGTGAACCTGTCATGAAGTTGTGGATTTACTATGGCTCTCTCCTTTGCCTCTTTTTTGCAACTGATAACCTCAACCTCCTGGCAAGAGGAAAAACACTACACACACACTTTGATGTAGAAAACGGTTTGATAATCAATATAGTTAGATCATAGGTAGACATTTGTACAGTTACTTCTGTAATAGCTGTACCTGAAAGAAGATCCAGTCGGTGTTACCCCTGTGTTGGCTGATTCCCGATGCTGCTGAATAATAAACCATAGAGAAAATGGCTGATAGAAAGAAATATAACTTTAATAAAGGGAAAATGTACAGGAATTTACAGAGCTGTGAACAGTCATGAGTTTAGTCCAATAATCTGATTTATGCATGTTGCCCTAACAATGCAATGGAATATAGACATTCTAAAACATTCTTAGCATTATTTTGTACACTGTGATGATTATCCTGATGAGGGTAGGTACATATCTAATAATACTCTAAAATGTGGCAGTAGTGGGATTTATGTTGGTCTCAACATTATTTTTAATTCACTTTTTTATTATACACATCTCAGGATCAAGTTTGTCCCCGCATGTCAATCAGATCTTGTCATAACACGGTTAATTAACTCTTGGTCCTGATTTTATATCGGAATTTATGTTTGATATTTTTTTTCCACGATTTGTTCCTGGAAAGAAACTATATGATGTGCATGGTTGTAATTTTTTCTATTGTAGTTCCAAGAATAAACTATATTTCTGCAGTTTTATTAATTTGTTTACACATCAGTGGGAACATAAGCTTTTCTGTTGTTGCAGTATGTTGTTTCCTGTATTTAACTCATTACCTCCATGCATTTTAATAAGGTCCTCACTACATCGGAAGTGTGTTTGCAATTCTTCAAGGTGTGATTGGGAATGTTTCTATAATATGGGCTTCTTTCATAATTTAAATAGAAACTGCTATATTATTTATACATTTTTCAGTATATATTACTTTTATTAATAATTTGATCAAACTATTAGTTAAATATTATGTAACTACAACGTTGCTTATATTTAGATAGAATCTGGATGGTGATCACCATGTAATAAAGGAGTAATACATGGAATGAAGTGCGAAAGGGGCTCATTATTAGCAGTGCAAAAAGTGATTAATTACGAAGACTTAACTTTAATGGTACACGTCGGCTAAACAACTATACAATGATTTCGTGTGTGGGAAATGTAGCATAACCGTTACTGATTGGGTGCCAGTGTTCAGATACACGATTTGAACAAAAGTATTGGGACGCCTACACTTTGCAAATGGGTACCTGGGCGACTTTAATGACGTTGCGAGTTGGAAGCATGGCGTCGTATAAAATGTATTGGTATGCTGAAGCATTTAATCTGCCCTTCCCTGGAAGTAAGATCCCTTAGACAGAACCCTGAAAAACAGGTGTGTCCCAATACTTTCGTTCATATAGTGTATATCCAACGGGCTCTGAGGTCTCTGGCGCTGCAGCGTTGAGCTCAGGAGTTACCATAGTAACGCTGTGCGTTTGGAGGGGGCCCGGTTTAGAAACCGGAAGTTTGTGCTCTTAGGCAGCAGGGATGGCTGACGAGGAGACCGTTAAAACGGTGAGGAACGTCTTGTGTTCATTAAAAGACTCGACGAAAAGATGCGTTTAAATATGAGCGACCAAGTTCATTGGGCGTCCTGAAGTGGAGTCCATGGATGGCTGTAGTTAAGGTTAA
Source organism: Nannopetersius ansorgii (assembly GCA_037974605.1). NCBI lineage: Eukaryota > Metazoa > Chordata > Actinopteri > Characiformes > Alestidae > Nannopetersius > Nannopetersius ansorgii. The sequence continues at coordinate 12,879,106 of JBBPDE010000128.1, forward strand.
CTTGTAGTGGAGAGATACAGGCGTTAGGTAACAGATCTGCACGGTTTATACCTCTCCCCCTGAAGGGTCTCCACCACTCACACTGCCACTGTTTACACCATTGTTTGGCTTCTGCTAACGGTATCTGCTAAATAGCTCTTTTTGCAGTAAAGATACCCAACATAACTATTAGAGTAGAATGTTACTGAAACGGTTTAATATGGATGTGTTACCTCGGTACTGACACCATCTGGACACAAGTATTGGGACACCGGTTTTTCAGGATTTGTGCTAGGCCCCTTAGTTCATTAAGCTGTCTTAAGGCTTCTGCAAACCCAGATATTTTGGATAGTGCCATGCTTCCAACTTTGTGCACACAGTTTGGGGAGAACTCTGCTCTATTCGAGCCAGGCCTACTCGTCCAACATCAGTGCCTGACCTCATAATTGACCCCCAAAATGAATGGGCACAAATTCCCACAGAATCTCCAGAACATTGTACAAAAGTGTAAAAAACAGTGTAAGCCGTTAGAGCTGCAAAAGGGGAACCAATTATATATTCAAGTCTATGCATTTGAATGTCATTCAAGTATCTGTTGGTGTAATGGTCAGGGGTCCCAATACTTTTTTCCATAGACAGTATTGAATTTCTTAGGGAGGCTGGTATAGCCCAGAATATCCCCTATTTTCTTAAATATTTGTGCATGAAAACTGTCATTAAACTACTCCTGCCTATGATGTGATAAATCCATATTCCACACATTTTGTGTGTGAAATTAGTCTGCTGTCACAACTGACCTGACTGTGTGTATCTGAAAGTGATTAAAATTCCTTTAATGCTGGATAACTGCATGAAGTTACCATGTTATCCTTAATGTTTTCAACAGTTCATTTTAATTTGTTTATTTTAGGATGCTCCACTTCCTGTGTCCACTGACCCCAAGAAACCCCACCCTAAAAAAGGTTTGTTTATAGACTGAGAAGACCAATGATTGTGAGAAAAAAATCAAAGGACAGTACTGAAGTTTTGTTACACAGTATTGAAACTGTGCTGTGCCTGCACAGAATACTGGGCTTTGAAAATGCTATGCTCTTTTGTTTTTACAAAACAGAAAGTTAAAATATCATGGATCGATTACCTGATAAAATGTAATTCGATTGGATCCACTTTTCCATAAACATTTTAGATTACTTAATTGAGGCGTTTGATGGTTCACATTGTATATTTAGTTGATTGATACAAACACTTTATGGCAGCATGAAGAGAATACGTTAAAACAGGTTCCGTGTAGTTTCACATCACTGGTTCTCTCAAACAGAGCTAAGTACATAGAAGTCAATAGTACAAGCACTTTTCCTTTGTTGCAATTATAACCGTCATCCTGTGGGGGGTGCTGTTTGGCTGCGTTTTCCTCCCTGGCCTCCGTTTGGCCTTGAAGAGGATTACAGCTCAGAGAGAAAAGTCTGTCCAGGAATAGAACTGCTTGAAATCAGATTTCACCAGCAGCCTTGTGAGCGAACTAAGTAAGATGCAGATGCAGCTTTTGCTGTGGATGCTTCTTTTGTTGTGGTGCCCATTATGGATTTGGGAACAGGGAGCTTTACATGGTTTCCAACTGAGAGGAGGGCGTACATCCGCTTAGTGCTCCATATTAGAAAGACAAAAAAAGTCTTCTGTCACATATAGACACTAAAACATGTTAGACTTCTTCAGAGTATGTGTGAAGAACCCTGAACTAACTAACCCTGCCCTTTTCTATTCTGTTTAACATTTTAGATAAACCCTAATTGATGAGGCAGAAGTCTGCATAGATATATAAACTGAACCCCTTCACTGTTTTAATGGCATTTGGACAGTTTTTAATCTAGCTCTGGTAAAAGAACTTGTATGCATGTTTAGTTTATTGTTGTAGAATTTTTGCAAAGGTCTTGAAAAAAAAATCTATTTTGCTTCAGCAGGCTGATTGCACTAGGATTCATTATATAGCTTGCATTGAGAAACAGTCAGTGTTTTCCATGTATGGGTTGTTGTTGCAGCACCAGAACTTCCTATACTAGAGAGGAGGAACTGGCTCATTCATCTGCACTATATCCGCAAAGACTATGAGACCTGCAAAGTAAGATATATACAAGCTGTCTTCTGTTTTTGCCTCCGTTTGTTGTAAAAAGAGCAAACAAAGGATTAGTTACACTGATGTTTTATATGGTCCTGCCTTTTATATGGTTTAATTAGTTGTTTGCCTCCTCAGGCCATCATCAAAGAGCAACTCCAGGAGACTCAGGGCATGTGTGAATATGCAGTTTATGTCCAAGGTCAGTGCCATAGCCTTCTAATATTCCCCACTAACACTCATACTGTCTTCTACTGTAATATTAGCTGTCAAACAAGAGTACATGTGAGGTATTGTGATACCCATTTCCAGGATTCAACCATTACTATTAGATTTAGGCCTTCAGGCCATAAAAATGAAAACTCAATCAAAAAAGACTCTAAGATAATGCGTATGACTGCTTCTGTAGGAATGTATCACTAAGCTATTGGCATTGCACCTGGATGTTTTTTGATTGTTCTATATTAAATATGTAATTCCAGAAACTTGTATAAGTCATTACATATAATATTTCTAAAACTTTCTGCTGCTTGAATCCAAAGTCAACGAAGTAAGACTTCCAGAAGTGACTGGTTAATTCCACCTTCTCTTCCAACTAATCTGATTGGATCTTTTTTGGGGGGTGTTTTAAGAGTTAAACTCAATTTTTTTTAGTTGATTGTTTAAACATATTGGATGAAATTTGTCGTGAATACGATAACTATTACATGTGATTTAATATAATAAATTGTGTGTGTGTGTGTGTGTGTGTGTGTGTGTGTGTGTGTGTGTGTGTGTGTGTTTGTAGCTCTGATCCTGCGTTTGGAAGGGAAGATCCAGCAGTCTCTGGAGCTGTTTCAAAGCTGTGCAATCCTCAATCCCACCAGCTCAGACAATCTTAAACAAGTAGCCCGCTCCCTGTAAGCACTTTACTACGCTATACCATCCATAAATAACAGTGAAAATGGCAAAAAATCAAACAAAATATTTATGGTCTGTAGTAGTGTAGCCAAGACATGTTTGATGAAAGTTTTCATCCTTAGTTTTGCACCGAGTTTCAAGGCTAATATTGCTAATCATTAAGAAGTTGAAAAGGGCAGGCAAAGCTTTTTAAATGCTGTGGTTTAAAAACTTTTTTGTCTTAAATCCAAGTATTCTGTTAGTTTTAGCGCTGTACATGATCAATTGATTTTTAATCTGAGTTTTTGTTATATTCAGCTTTCTCCTAGGGAAGCACAAAGCTGCTATTGAGGTATACAATGAGGCAGCCCGGCTCAACCAAAAAGATTGGGTACATATTATCTCACCTTTCCAGATACTGTTACAGTGTCCATAGAACTTTGTACCATTAAAGTATATACTGTATCATTTTAAAGGCCATTTCAAATAAATATCTGTGATTCCAAGAGTGTGTTGGTAGAAAAATGTCTGAAATATGTTTATTCAACTTCATCTGCAGGAGATCAGCCACAATCTTGGAGTTTGCTACATCTACACTAAGGACTTCAAGAGTGTAAGTTGTTCCAAGGACTGCATGCAGTGTTTTGGATTAGTTAACATGTGGGATGACTCCTTGCAATATTTCACACACTCTACCTTGATTGCCATAAAAGAGTGCAAAGTCTTTTAAAAGGTCATTGAAAGTGTTTTGATGTAAAATGGTTTGGTGTAGAGTCACATACTGAAACAGAATTATTTTCAGTAGTGGTGATAGGAAACAGGGGTCACAATAATAATGATAATACTACGTACTTTTCGTCCAGGTAGCAACTCAGAGTGCTTTATCGATAGTTGATTAAAGTTATAATAAAAGGAAATTATGTTGAGTTTAGGGATTTTCTATTACTACACTACTGTTGCTCTTAAAAAGCTTTAATAAATGTGAGGCAATATACAGATCAAATTAAAACAGTATTTACGAACACTGGGGTGCATTTTAATTAAAAGCTCTATTTAGGAGATGTTTTCAAATGTTTTTAAAAAAAACATTCTGAGTTTGGATGTGAACGCAGAACAGAGTTACACAGTTTAGAGGTGTAATTTCAGAATAAGGCCTCTCCTCTTTTTCTGAAATTTACAGAGAGGTTTGAGTTTACAGATCTAACCAGACAGAAAGCAGATGCTTTAATGCCATTTAGAGCGTTAAAAACAAGTAAAGGAACTTTAAAATCTACCATAAAAGATGCAAGTATCCAAAAAGGGTGGTATGAGCTCTTTTTGTTGTTTTTGTTAGATGCTGAGGATAGAGGATATTTTGATTTAGGAAGCCCAGGAAAGGGAGCATTAACAAATGCAAGTTTCTCTGTATCGATTTGGGATAGAAAGGGCCAAACTCTAGCACTAATTCTGAAAGGGTAAAAAATGTTTTATTGGCTGCATTTACAAAGCGCATAAAACAGAGCTAAAATAACACCCAGGTTTTTAGATTAATTTTAAAATTATGAATATTCATCAGTCACTCAAGGGAACACAGAGCTGGTGTCCATATAACATCAATATAACAAATACAGCCAATATAGAATATGATCTCTGAACTTGCATGTCTTCAAAGATATATATCATTTTAATTACGGTGAAACAGCGATAGATTAGAATCCACTCTTCAGATCAAAATAGTGCATTTCGCATCAAACCACTTTGACTGATTTTCTTTACTTATGATTGTGAATTAATTTCCGAAATTTGTAATTCCCCTTTAACTACTATATTAGTAGTTTACAGGTTTGACTTTTTCTGCAGGCTGAGGAGCAGCTCAACTTGGCGTTACAGCAAAACAAGCATGACATGACCTACATGAT